>CAJQZP010000350.1:0-25930 GCA_907164705.1 Parnassius apollo | reverse complement strand
CAAAACAAACACTGGATGATGCAACAATAAAGGTGTTATCCAAAGGACTAAATTACGCTATAACTCCAAGCAGATTACCGTACGAAGAAATTATCTGTAGTGTCGAGGACTGTTTATTTAAAAACAATATGCGGAAAGAAGATTTGGAGGCGATACGTCAAGACATTTCGTCTATGTTACGTCGATGTTCAGTGCCTAAACCGAATCTTCCCAGAGACGAATTTATAGCGTTAAAGAACCTACGCAATAAACCAGAACTTACGATTCTCCGCGCAGATAAGGGAAACGCCACGGTGGTCATGGATACGTCGGATTATAATTCTAAAATACAAGAACTTTTGTCGGATGTAAGTACTTATAAAAAGGTTAAAAACGACCCAACAAACAGCACACTAAAAACAACTAGTGACCTCATAAAGAAACACTCCGAAAAATTAAATCTGGACGTAAAATGGATAATACCTACGTGCGCCAAATCACCAAAGTTGTATGGGTTACCAAAAATACACAAGCCCAATGCTCCATTACGCCCCATAGTGAGCCAAATCGATTCACCAACTTACAGATTGGCTCAACACTTAGCGAAAATACTCTCACCGCTCAGGGGACATACAAGAGCACACATAAAGGATTCCTACCATTTTGTCAGCGAGATTAAAGACCTACGTCTGGCAGACAATGAAACTATGGTCAGTTTTGATGTGCAGTCATTGTTTACATGCTTACCTGTTGAAGACTGCATCTCAATTGTAACTAGAAGGCTGGAAGAAAACAACATGCCCGTAGAATATGCAGTATTACTCAGACACTGCCTTACATCTGGCTACCTATTGTGGAAGGAGGAGTTCTACAAGCAAGTAGATGGTGTGGCGATGGGCTCACCTGTATCTCCCATTGTCGCCGACATATTCATGGAAGACTTTGAGGAGAAAGCCCTGCTTACTTCTCCCATAAATCCAAGATTCTACAAGCGGTACGTAGACGACACTTTCACAATTCTACCTTTAGATAAAGTAACTGCATTTTTAGACCATCTTAACTCTATAAATACTAAAATTCAGTTCACAATGGAGTTAGAGGCAAACAATTCCTTAGCTTTTCTAGATGTGTTAGTAATTCGGAATCCTGATAACACCTTGAGCCATACTGTGTATAGAAAAAAGACCCATACAGATAGATATTTAAACGGTGATTCTCACCACCATCCTTCACAGTTAGCTACCGTGGGTAAATCTTTGTTTCAGAGAGCACGAGGGATCTGTGACAGTAAACACCTGGCTGCCGAGCTCCAACATGTCAAGCAAGTTTTGCATGACAACAAGCTTCGGGTCCCGCGCCTACGTCACAGAGAACGAGTGAAGCCGGCCACAGTCGAGCGTGTACCTGCTGTACTGCCATATGTTAGAGGAGTCACTGACAAGATTGGCTACATCTTGAAGCGCGCTTCCATCAAAACATACTTCAAGCCGCCGAAGAAGATTGGTCAGTTTTTACCATCAGTCAAGTGTAACGTCCCTCTGCAAGATGCAGGAGTGTACAAGCTTGATTGTGAATGTGGTCTCTCCTACATAGGACAAACTAAAAGATCAATTAAAACCCGCGTCAAAGAACATATAGCTGATGTGAAGAATCGACGCTCCGGGAAGTCTGCAGTCTGTGAACATGTACAGGATCGCCCCCGTCACTACATCAGATTTGATAGACCACAAATCCTCGCTAAAGAACACCGATTCCTTCCAAGGATGATTCGCGAGGCTATTGAAATCAAAAAACATCCTAATTTCAATAGAGAAGATGGCTGGGTGCTACCATCTGCTTGGGATCCTATAATAAATAAAATTAAATCCCAACCCAAGCATACAACTGCAAGACTCCATGATACCATAAGTTCATACTGTGTAGATCGGAACAAAAGTTAAATTTTAATCTATGGTAACCGCGGTTAACTATGACAGCTGGACGTTGAACATCTCAGTCCTTCCCGTGACCATGGGTGCTGTAAAGCTCTCGAAACGTCGGGTAAAAAAGTTAAATATACGCGATAAATTCCGTAAAAATTAGTATTATTTCAATGTGTAGTGTTCGCGTAAATATAAGAAATCATTATGTAAACCAGTACGGACTGGTAATTGCAAATAAAATACGCCGATTAGAAGATCTAAAGACTAAGCGCGCAAGATATCTAACAGCCTTAAATTTCTTGAAGAGATGCCGAGACCATAATCTCATTCCTACGTGTGTCAAAATATCCACCAAAAAGGACATTCGAGGAAGCGCTAAGATCTTAAATCAGGCAAGTAAAAAGTTGTTACGGGCGGTAATCCAACAAAAACGCTCCGATCTATATGACATAAATAAATCCATAGACATATCATCCAGTGAATTAAAGAAAGTTTTAACGACGTTTGATTATAACTTTTGCATGGAAACATTAAATAAACGCGAAATTAGTAAATATAACGAATGCAAAAACAAACATATAGAAAAATATCAAAAATTAACGGCCAAATCAAATGTCAAACATCCGAATCAATGCCAGAACCAAAAGCAACCATTGACAAACACAGATCATAGATTAATCGCGTTCTATAATCTGTCAAAACAAACACTGGATGATGCAACAATAAAGGTGTTATCCAAAGGACTAAATTACGCTATAACTCCAAGCAGATTACCGTACGAAGAAATTATCTGTAGTGTCGAGGACTGTTTATTTAAAAACAATATGCGGAAAGAAGATTTGGAGGCGATACGTCAAGACATTTCGTCTATGTTACGTCGATGTTCAGTGCCTAAACCGAATCTTCCCAGAGACGAATTTATAGCGTTAAAGAACCTACGCAATAAACCAGAACTTACGATTCTCCGCGCAGATAAGGGAAACGCCACGGTGGTCATGGATACGTCAGATTATAATTCTAAAATACAAGAACTTTTGTCGGATGTAAGTACTTATAAAAAGGTTAAAAACGACCCAACAAACAGCACACTAAAAACAACTAGTGACCTCATAAAGAAACACTCCGAAAAATTAAATCTGGACGTAAAATGGATAATACCTACGTGCGCCAAATCACCAAAGTTGTATGGGTTACCAAAAATACACAAGCCCAATGCTCCATTACGCCCCATAGTGAGCCAAATCGATTCACCAACTTACAGATTGGCTCAACACTTAGCGAAAATACTCTCACCGCTCAGGGGACATACAAGAGCACACATAAAGGATTCCTACCATTTTGTCAGCGAGATTAAAGACCTACGTCTGGCAGACAATGAAACTATGGTCAGTTTTGATGTGCAGTCATTGTTTACATGCTTACCTGTTGAAGACTGCATCTCAATTGTAACTAGAAGGCTGGAAGAAAACAACATGCCCGTAGAATATGCAGTATTACTCAGACACTGCCTTACATCTGGCTACCTATTGTGGAAGGAGGAGTTCTACAAGCAAGTAGATGGTGTGGCGATGGGCTCACCTGTATCTCCCATTGTCGCCGACATATTCATGGAAGACTTTGAGGAGAAAGCCCTGCTTACTTCTCCCATAAATCCAAGATTCTACAAGCGGTACGTAGACGACACTTTCACAATTCTACCTTTAGATAAAGTAACTGCATTTTTAGACCATCTTAACTCTATAAATACTAAAATTCAGTTCACAATGGAGTTAGAGGCAAACAATTCCTTAGCTTTTCTAGATGTGTTAGTAATTCGGAATCCTGATAACACCTTGAGCCATACTGTGTATAGAAAAAAGACCCATACAGATAGATATTTAAACGGTGATTCTCACCACCATCCTTCACAGTTAGCTACCGTGGGTAAATCTTTGTTTCAGAGAGCACGAGGGATCTGTGACAGTAAACACCTGGCTGCCGAGCTCCAACATGTCAAGCAAGTTTTGCATGACAACAAGCTTCGGGTCCCGCGCCTACGTCACAGAGAACGAGTGAAGCCGGCCACAGTCGAGCGTGTACCTGCTGTACTGCCATATGTTAGAGGAGTCACTGACAAGATTGGCTACATCTTGAAGCGCGCTTCCATCAAAACATACTTCAAGCCGCCGAAGAAGATTGGTCAGTTTTTACCATCAGTCAAGTGTAACGTCCCTCTGCAAGATGCAGGAGTGTACAAGCTTGATTGTGAATGTGGTCTCTCCTACATAGGACAAACTAAAAGATCAATTAAAACCCGCGTCAAAGAACATATAGCTGATGTGAAGAATCGACGCTCCGGGAAGTCTGCAGTCTGTGAACATGTACAGGATCGCCCCCGTCACTACATCAGATTTGATAGACCACAAATCCTCGCTAAAGAACACCGATTCCTTCCAAGGATGATTCGCGAGGCTATTGAAATCAAAAAACATCCTAATTTCAATAGAGAAGATGGCTGGGTGCTACCATCTGCTTGGGATCCTATAATAAATAAAATTAAATCCCAACCCAAGCATACAACTGCAAGACTCCATGATACCATAAGTTCATACTGTGTAGATCGGAACAAAAGTTAAATTTTAATCTATGGTAACCGCGGTTAACTATGACAGCTGGACGTTGAACATCTCAGTCCTTCCCGTGACCATGGGTGCTGTAAAGCTCTCGAAACGTCGGGTAAAAAAGTTAAATATACGCGATAAATTCCGTAAAAATTAGTATTATTTCAATGTGTAGTGTTCGCGTAAATATAAGAAATCATTATGTAAACCAGTACGGACTGGTAATTGCAAATAAAATACGCCGATTAGAAGATCTAAAGACTAAGCGCGCAAGATATCTAACAGCCTTAAATTTCTTGAAGAGATGCCGAGACCATAATCTCATTCCTACGTGTGTCAAAATATCCACCAAAAAGGACATTCGAGGAAGCGCTAAGATCTTAAATCAGGCAAGTAAAAAGTTGTTACGGGCGGTAATCCAACAAAAACGCTCCGATCTATATGACATAAATAAATCCATAGACATATCATCCAGTGAATTAAAGAAAGTTTTAACGACGTTTGATTATAATTTTTGCATGGAAACATTAAATAAACGCGAAATTAGTAAATATAACGAATGCAAAAACAAACATATAGAAAAATATCAAAAATTAACGGCCAAATCAAATGTCAAACATCCGAATCAATGCCAGAACCAAAAGCAACCATTGACAAACACAGATCATAGATTAATCGCGTTCTATAATCTGTCAAAACAAACACTGGATGATGCAACAATAAAGGTGTTATCCAAAGGACTAAATTATGCTATAACTCCAAGCAGATTACCGTACGAAGAAATTATCTGTAGTGTCGAGGACTGTTTATTTAAAAACAATATGCGGAAAGAAGATTTGGAGGCGATACGTCAAGACATTTCGTCTATGTTACGTCGATGTTCAGTGCCTAAACCGAATCTTCCCAGAGACGAATTTATAGCGTTAAAGAACCTACGCAATAAACCAGAACTTACGATTCTCCGCGCAGATAAGGGAAACGCCACGGTGGTCATGGATACGTCAGATTATAATTCTAAAATACAAGAACTTTTGTCGGATGTAAGTACTTATAAAAAGGTTAAAAACGACCCAACAAACAGCACACTAAAAACAACTAGTGACCTCATAAAGAAACACTCCGAAAAATTAAATCTGGACGTAAAATGGATAATACCTACGTGCGCCAAATCACCAAAGTTGTATGGGTTACCAAAAATACACAAGCCCAATGCTCCATTACGCCCCATAGTGAGCCAAATCGATTCACCAACTTACAGATTGGCTCAACACTTAGCGAAAATACTCTCACCGCTCAGGGGACATACAAGAGCACACATAAAGGATTCCTACCATTTTGTCAGCGAGATTAAAGACCTACGTCTGGCAGACAATGAAACTATGGTCAGTTTTGATGTGCAGTCATTGTTTACATGCTTACCTGTTGAAGACTGCATCTCAATTGTAACTAGAAGGCTGGAAGAAAACAACATGCCCGTAGAATATGCAGTATTACTCAGACACTGCCTTACATCTGGCTACCTATTGTGGAAGGAGGAGTTCTACAAGCAAGTAGATGGTGTGGCGATGGGCTCACCTGTATCTCCCATTGTCGCCGACATATTCATGGAAGACTTTGAGGAGAAAGCCCTGCTTACTTCTCCCATAAATCCAAGATTCTACAAGCGGTACGTAGACGACACTTTCACAATTCTACCTTTAGATAAAGTAACTGCATTTTTAGACCATCTTAACTCTATAAATACTAAAATTCAGTTCACAATGGAGTTAGAGGCAAACAATTCCTTAGCTTTTCTAGATGTGTTAGTAATTCGGAATCCTGATAACACCTTGAGCCATACTGTGTATAGAAAAAAGACCCATACAGATAGATATTTAAACGGTGATTCTCACCACCATCCTTCACAGTTAGCTACCGTGGGTAAATCTTTGTTTCAGAGAGCACGAGGGATCTGTGACAGTAAACACCTGGCTGCCGAGCTCCAACATGTCAAGCAAGTTTTGCATGACAACAAGCTTCGGGTCCCGCGCCTACGTCACAGAGAACGAGTGAAGCCGGCCACAGTCGAGCGTGTACCTGCTGTACTGCCATATGTTAGAGGAGTCACTGACAAGATTGGCTACATCTTGAAGCGCGCTTCCATCAAAACATACTTCAAGCCGCCGAAGAAGATTGGTCAGTTTTTACCATCAGTCAAGTGTAACGTCCCTCTGCAAGATGCAGGAGTGTACAAGCTTGATTGTGAATGTGGTCTCTCCTACATAGGACAAACTAAAAGATCAATTAAAACCCGCGTCAAAGAACATATAGCTGATGTGAAGAATCGACGCTCCGGGAAGTCTGCAGTCTGTGAACATGTACAGGATCGCCCCCGTCACTACATCAGATTTGATAGACCACAAATCCTCGCTAAAGAACACCGATTCCTTCCAAGGATGATTCGCGAGGCTATTGAAATCAAAAAACATCCTAATTTCAATAGAGAAGATGGCTGGGTGCTACCATCTGCTTGGGATCCTATAATAAATAAAATTAAATCCCAACCCAAGCATACAACTGCAAGACTCCATGATACCATAAGTTCATACTGTGTAGATCGGAACAAAAGTTAAATTTTAATCTATGGTAACCGCGGTTAACTATGACAGCTGGACGTTGAACATCTCAGTCCTTCCCGTGACCATGGGTGCTGTAAAGCTCTCGAAACGTCGGGTAAAAAAGTTAAATATACGCGATAAATTCCGTAAAAATTAGTATTATTTCAATGTGTAGTGTTCGCGTAAATATAAGAAATCATTATGAGTTTTCTTGTTGTTCTAACACCTGGATGACTAATGTTGTGCAGTGCATTGAAGACTTCGCGACGACATTCTTCTGGTATGTATGGTCGCATGGTTGTCGTTGAGGCTTCACAGTATATAGGTAGATGCGTCATTGGCATTGTAACTTGCTTGATGGACAAGTTACCTTGCTTCGATAGATGTTTTATGTTGTCACTATCTCTGTCTTGTGCTGCGGCGATCTTATGATAGTCGATTGATGTAGGGCACGTTACACTGTCGATTGGTACGCGACTGAGTGCGTCGGCAACTATGTTGTCCTTTCCACTGATGTGACGTATGTCGGTCGTGAATTCACTTATGAAAATAAGTTGTCTTGCTCTTCGTGGTGTTTCCGATAGTGATGGTTTCTTTGGAAGTACATATGTTAATGGCTTGTGGTCGGTAAAAACGATCAGGTTTCGACCCTCGAACGTTTTTCTGAAGTGCTTGATAGCCATGTAAATAGCGAGTAGCTCTCGGTCGAATGTACTGTAGTTACGTTGAGTATCGGAGAACTTCTTCGAAAAATATCCAAGTGGTTGCCATTTCCCATTGCTGTATTGTTGGAGAACTGCTCCTGCTGAGAGATCGGATGCGTCGCTGAAGATAGCAAGGGTTGCTTCGTGTGATGGGTGAGCGAGTAAAGCTGCATTTTGGATCGCAATTTTACAAGCTTCAAATGCCTTCGTGGCTTCATCGTTCCATTCGATTGACGTTTTATCTTTTTTCTTCGTGTTGTGAAGGTAGGCGTGAAGTGGTGCTTGGATTTCAGCGGCTTTAGGTATGTGTTCTCTGTAAAAATTTATCATCCCAAGAAAACGCCTTAGCTCTTCGATAGTTTTAGGTTTTGCATAATCGATGATTGCTCTGACTTTTTCGGCAGGCGGTTTTATTCCTTCCTTGCTGACGGTGAAACCAAGAAATTGAACTTCTTGCTGTCCAAATATGCATTTCGAAGGGTTGATTGTGATTCCGTTGTCTTCTAATCGCTGTAGCACGGTGCGTAGATGGGTTTCGTGCGTTTCTTTATCAGGGCTTGCAACAAGGAGATCATCAATAAATGCGAAAACGAAATCCAGTCCATGAAGTACTTCGTGTATGAATCTTTGGAAAGTTTGACCTCCGTTCTTTAATCCTGGGATCATTCTTGGGAATTCGAATAATCCCATTGGGGTAATTATTGCTGTCTTCTCTATGTCTTCATCGCGGACTCTTATTTGTTGGTAAGCTCGGTTGAGATCGATGGTGGAGAATATAGTCTTGTCTGATAGTTGATGAGTGAAATCCCTGACTCACTCCTCACACCTTATGCTATTTTCTATATAAAAATAGTTGAGACTCAATTTTAATTTCTAACGTTTAAGAATTACAAAAATAACTTTCTTACTAATAATCAATATTTTACAAATAATTATAATCACATAATTAATCACTCAATTAAAAATAAATATTATTTCAAATATTATTATAACTAGGCAACTAGCGAGTCAATATGGCGGCATTGGACTGAATAAGTGACGACGCGTGGTTTGTTAAAATTGATTAAATAATTAAAAAGACATCCAGACCTATTAATTTTATATTTCAGAAGTGGGATAATTTTAATCTTTCATAAAGGTTTGTTGTTGGTAAATATTTCCTCCAGCACTCGGTAAGTGGAAGAAATATGCTGATTTACAATTGTGATTTTCTATTTGATTTTTAATGTAGTAGTAATGTGTTGTGTGTATTTATAAAAATAAATGTTTTTATTAGGTGATTTAAAGCATTATAGCATAATGACAAAGTAGGTTTATTTATACAATAATCATTGTGTTTTTCGTGTTTTTTTTTAAAATCATGGGACTGTTTTGTTGTTGTTTAATTGCAAAATAACGCTAAATCTGTATTTATTTAGACTATTACCATGGTGTTTTTCGTGTTTTTAAAATCAGTGGACTATAATATATTATTATTGTTGTTGTTTTTTTTATGATTTCATATTAAAAAAATTATTAGAAATTTGTAAGGTAACTCAACGAAATTTCGTTAACTCCGTAATTCAGGCGCAGTTTATTGCGCCGTTTCATTGAGTAGCTGAAAATTGCGCTATGTCGCAATAAAATTTTACATAGTTGTCGATACAGGCTGTCAAAGTAAAACCTCGTGGCCCCTGAGTAAAATAAAAAAAGGAAAGATTAGGTATGTATTTATCATTTTTGTTTTTCATTTCACAGAGTAAAATAAATATATAAATTATGTAGCACCTTATAACGAAATAGCAGAATTATATACAGCCATTGAAGTAATATGTACTTACGTACTAGAACAGCAATCTCAAACAAAAAATGTGCGCTACTCTGTGTTCGCGCGGTTGGTTTTTTATCATAGAATAAACATAGGTAGAATGACTCGTAGGTAATAGTAGATTGTATTGGTAAATAGGTAAATTATATCGAGAACAATATTTAAATTTTGTCATTTATTTTGTATATTATATTTGATTATTTAATATGATATTATATCACAATTACATTATTAATGATATATTTATCTAAACATTTTAAAAGGTATCAGAGTCAAATATAAAAAAACATACTTAATGTATGTTTAACAAAAAGTTATTAACATAACATTTAAATAACAAATATATTTATTTAAATTAGAATAAAAGTCGTTTATAAATGCTGGGCACGCGAGAGTTAAAAATGGAGGAATTTATACCACTTTGACTTTGATGTGGAAACCTAAAAATAAAATATATATAAAAAATAAAATAAAAGAAAATACGCAGATTTAAACATAAAAAATTTTGCCAAATTATAATAACTTATATGTGTTTCTACAAAAAAAATGTGTATAATAATATATTCGTCCTATACTTAAGTACCCACAGAAATCGTCTTAGGAATAATTTATTTTATTATTTAATCATCTTAGGAATAATATTTTTTTATTGATTAAGTATCTTATTAACCTATGAAAAGTAATTCCTTGGTTTTTACTGACATTTCTTGAAATATTTGTGCAATGTCTAAGTACACACGACGGCATATTTTATAAAGAGATTTTTTTTTAAATCAACACAACACGTGACAACTCTATAAGCGCCTAGCGAGTGACTGATTAAAGTGCGGTGTATGCACCGCAGTTGAGTGGAACAGAGTAGCTGAATGCAGTGTCGCCTCTAGTACGTAGTACATAGTAGCTCAATGTATACAGCTGATGTTTTTACTGAATGATTATAAAATCCGCTAGTTTTAATGTCAATTTAGTGGTAAAAAAAAATCGGTCGTATTTATAGTGCAACCGCCCTTTCTTTGTACTGAAAGGCGACACTATTGGCCGAAACGCATGGAGTAAGAGTGTAGTTTCGCAAACTGACATTTCAGAAATAAGTTGGTGACACTTTATGCAACGTTGAAGTATGTTTTATGAATATGACATTTTGTTCTCTGTATAGTACCTAATGTGTTGATGATTTGATGAATTGTTGTGAATATGGATTTTAAGATTTTAATGAGGTTCCATTTGAGTTTTATAATATAATTACATAATATAATGATTTTATTGCCATATGTAATCATTAATAAATTATAAATATTATGTATGTGTATGTACCTACATTTGAGGGAACATGGACTGAGAGTTCATCATATAATGAAAACCGTCAAATTTGTTTCTTGTTTTCTTTATTTATGCAAAATAGTCATGAAAATGTTGTTGCAGATATTGTAAAAGACTCAAAGAAGAAGTGTTCGGTTTACGACTATATTTTTTTTATTGTAATTTTAACAATACAGTGTAGACCTTACGTGTCATCTATCACATTTATACACAACAGTTGATATTTATTAAATATATACATAAAATGTCTGATCGTGGTTTAACACCTCCTTTATCATCAAAAGGAGATGGTGGTATGGATCGTGCCAAGTCGTACCGTCCGAACCGTAAACGAAATCGTAGCTTTTCGGTTAGGTATTTTAATTTCGGATTCAAATTCGTCATATACAGAATATTCGCGATCACCTACGGTGCAACGACATGGCCACCGTTGTTATCGCCAAACACTCTCTCGTGACAAAATATACTACACGTGAACCTCATATTGAATCTGTATCACTTGTTCAAATCCGAACGAAACGGTTGCGCGAAGTGTCGAACGTGAAAGCACTCCGTACCATACTTACATCGAATGGTCATATCGCAAATTAAAGCATTCGCACAAACAAAAAAAATACGGCGTTGCATATCTAGTCATATATCCATTGAAAGTGCAGACTTAAAGCAAGCCTCTAAAATAATTTACTTTAACAATTGGCAAGTGCACTACAAGGTAGTAAATTCGAGAGTTCATGCAGCAACGCACGTGCAAGGTTCACAAAGTATTATCACGGAATTCGATCCTGGTTCTAAAGCACAAAACATTAAAGATTGGCTCATAAATATTAATGAATCTGCGGAAATGTATGGTTGGTCGGAACAACAAACCATTTTCTATGCTTTGCAAAAGTTAAAGGGCTTAGCTAAGAAATGGTATGACGGACTTACGGGTGTTAAATTTGGTTGGGCAGAATGGCAGGAAAAGTTATAGAAGACGTTTCCCAGCGACCAGAACTACGGAGATTTACTGTCTGATATGTTAAATCGTAAAAGTAGACGTAAAGAAACTCTTGTTGAATATTATTCGATAAAATTATGCTCATTAATAAATGTCACATTGTGGGACGATGCGCCGTGGATTGCTTAACTCACAGGATGTATGATTTTAACGTAAGAATGAATGTGCACGGTGCACATTATGATAATCCGGAATAGGTTTTAAATTACTTTCGCTATATTACTGGTAACAAAACTGAACCACCACAGTTTCTTAAACGATTTAACACTGATATGCATGACAAAAGAAATGATGATAGCGTAAGCAAATATCCAACACCTCGAAATCCCCATGAAATTCGACAGTTTATCGGGTTAGCTAGTTTCTTCAGAAAGTTCATCCGTAATTTTGCTACTATTGACGGACCATTAACGTCTTTAACTAAAGCTAATATGCCATGGACTTGGGGGAAAGATCAAATAAAATCTTACCTTAAAATTGAAGAAATACTAACAGACAAACCCGTGTTAGCAATATATACCCAAATTACTTGACCGAACTTCACACCGATGTAAGTCAACTTGGAATAGATGGTATGTTGTCGCAAAAGCAGAACAAGAAATCATCACTTCAGGTTGTCACGTATAACAACGGCAGACTACGGTACAAGAACAACATCTTCACTCTTATGAGTTAGAAACTCTTGCGGTGGTGATGTCCTTAAATCGATTTCGTGTTTACTTGCTTGGAATTCAATTCTAGATAGTAACCGAGTGCAATTCTTTGAGGACAGCATTGACCAAGAGGGATCTTGTACCAAGAATTGCGAGGTGGTGACTTCTTGTCCAAGATTTCGATTTCTCGATCGAATATCGACCGGGTACGTAAATGCAACATGCGGACTCTGAGTCGTAACCCTTTGCCCGCCGTCGAAAGTGACTTCATAGATTTGCATGCACTTAATTTTGTACAAGACGAACATTCCTTATTAGCAGCGCAGTTAAGTGATCCCAAACTAAAACTTATAAAAGGGATACTCGATAAGAATTGCACTGAAGCTAAAGATATTAGGTATAACTATAAATTGAAGGATGGTAAGATATACAGAAAAGTTGGCGATGTCTTGATATAGACAGTATTACGAGATGCTCGCTGGAAAATTTGTCAGTTTTGTCATGATGACAGTGTACACTTTTCTTATGAGAAGACTGGAAAAGGTGCGCAGAGATGGTTTTCGGGTATGACTCATTGTGTAAAGAAGTATGTACGCGCATGCATACCTTGTGCCTACGCTAAAGAACCATCTAGAAAGAAACAGGGTCTTCTGTATCCAATTGTGGCCGATTGAGGAAAAAGTTTCAACTCTGATGAGTTCAAGAAGTTTACGGAAAATTATAAAATTAAATATGTGAAGAACATTGTTGCCACTCCACGTGCCAACGGACAAATTGAAAGATATAATTGGGCAATATTGACCTCCCTAACTACCCTAAATATCGATAAGGATGATCGTGATTGGGACTGCGGTTTAAATAGGATGCAGTAGAACTTAAATAACACTATAATCAAAGCCATTGGAAAGACACTAGCACAAGTCGTTTTTGGCAAAGACACACACATTCACACATTTTACACTAGACGAAAACATGGATGAGACTCGCAATCAAGTTCCCTCCCACATTTCTAAGTAGCAGGAAACAATGAAGGCCAGATTTGATAAAAAGAGGTGTGTGGCTAATACGTATAAGTTGAGAGATCTGGTTATGGTTGCTAAGAATGTACGTAATGTTGGCAATAGTAACAAACTCGTTCCACCTTTTAGTGGTAAGATAACAACAGTATTAGGGAACGATCGATATGAGGTTTGCAGCGTTGAAGGCTTTTCATCCCCAAAATATAGAAACGTTTATTCGGCCGATAAAATAAAACCTTGGATACGACTTGGCTCAATCCCCGATTCTAATTCGGAAAATCAAGGATCTTATTCTGACAGTGACCAGTAGCTTGTCGTTATGTAAATATAAATAATGTTATTAACGATAAATCATTTTGTTCTTATGTTGTACGTAAACCGACACTGAGTCCGCCGGAATCTGGTATCGCATTCCAAGACTATAATGGTTCGACAGAGACATATCATGAAGTTGGCAATTTGGGAGACCAGGAGACCGAAGCATCCTGTGCGTGCATGCGGTATATTTTAAAATAGGGTAGAGGCCGATACACCCTGTGTGTGTACGCAGTAGCCCACCAATTTAAAGGAAATGGGTAGAGGCCGATACATCCTGTGTGTGTACGCGGTAGCCCACCAATTTAAAGGAAATGGGTAGAGGCCGATACATCCTGTGTGTGTACGCGGTAGCCCACCAATTAAAAGGAAATGGGTAGAGGCCGATACATCCTGTGTGTGTACGCGGTAGCCCACCAATTTAAAGGAAATGGGTAGAGGTCGATACACCCTGTGTGTGTACGCGGTAGCCCACCAATTTAAAGGAAATGGGTAGAGGCCGATACATCCTGTGTGTGTACGCGGTAGCCCACCAATTTAAAGGAAATGGGTAGAGGCCGATACATCCTGTGTGTGTACGCGGTAGCCCACCAATTTAAAGTAAATGGACAGAGGCCGATACACCCTGTGTGTGTACGCGGTAGCCCACCAATTAAAAGGAAATGGGTAGAGGCCGATACATCCTGTGTGTGTACGCGGTAGCCCACCAATTTAAAGTAAATGGACAGAGGCCGATACACCCTGTGTGTGTACGCGGTAGCCCACCAATTAAAAGGAAATGGGTAGAGGCCGATATATCCTGTGTATGTACGCGGTAGTCCACCAATTTAAAGTAAATGGACAGAGGCCGATACACTCTGTGTGTGTACGCGGTAGCCCACCAATTTAAATGAAATGGGTAGAGGCCGATACATCCTGTGTGTGTACGCGGTAGCCCACCAATTTAAAGTAAGTAGACAGAGGACGATACACCCTGTGTGTACGCGGTAGCCCACCAATTTAAAGGAAGTGGGTAGAGGCCGATACATCCTGTGTGTGTACGCGGTAGCCCACCAATTTAAAGTAAATGGACAGAGGCCGATACACCCTGTGTGTGTACGCGGTAGCCCACCAATTTAAAGGAAATGGGTAGAGGCCGATAAATCCTGTGTGTGTACGCGGTAGCCCACCAATTTAAAGTAAATGGACAGAGGCCGATACACCCTGTGTGTGTACGCGGTAGCCCACCAATTAAAAGGAAATGGGTAGAGGCCGATACATCCTGTGTGTGTACGCGGTAGCCCACCAATTAAAAGGAAATGGGTAGAGGCCGATACATCCTGTGTGTGTACGCGGTAGCCCACCAATTAAAAGGAAATGGGTAGAGGCCGATACATCCTGTGTGTGTACGCGGTAGCCCACCAATTTAAAGTAAATGGACAGAGGCCGATACACTCTGTGTGTGTACGCGGTAGCCCACCAATTTAAAGTAAGTAGACAGAGGCCGATACACCCTGTGTGTGTACGCGGTAGCCCACCAATTTAAAGTAAATAGACAAGGCCGATACACCCTGCGTGTGTACGCGGTAGCCCAACAATTTAAAGTAAATAAACAGAGGCCGATACACTCTGTGTGTGTACGCGGTAGCCCACCAATTTAAAGTAAGTAGACAGAGGCCGATACACCCTGTGTGTACGTGGGTAACCCACCAATTTAAAGTAAATGTATTGTATATATTATTAATACATTTTTTATAAAAAAATATTTTTAATAATATTTCTTTTTTTTTTTTCAGTTTATTTCTTATTGCACGTTGCACCCATCAGTCAAAATATAAAATTATAATGTCCTTTATGTTCAGTTTGTCAGTCATAAATCGCTTAAAGCGATATGATCACCGTTTGTAGTCATACGTTTTCCGTTATTGTAACAACTTTGTTCAAATACAATAAAGAGTTATCTATCTAAATTAACTGAGACCGATGCATCCTGTGTGTGTACGCGGTTAGCATCTACAACTGATTCCATAGCTAAGCATAAATCAGAGCATAACGATTGAGTGTACACCTGCAGTAATATTTCATTTGTCATACTTATCCTGTGAAATTCTATGGTTACAAATTGTAATATAACTTATATGTGAAAGACATTCTGTCAGAGTGCTGTGATAGTGCCATATTAAATCCTGTTCCTGTGTTTTAATAATATGTGCCAAAATTGTAATGGATACTACTGTTAAGTTTCCTGGTTATAGTTTTATCTTAGGCTACATGTAGAATTGAATGAGGGCATTCAATTAATAAGATAGGATGGCCGAATTGACAATTTATTTGGTAGTAACAAGTACACAGTTTTTTTTCTTAGCAGATGAAAATTCATATTAATTGCCAATTGTATTTTGGTGAAAACATGTATATTAAACATATTTTCTCTGGTAGCTTGAATGAAAATTTATATTGTATTTATAATTTATTTTAAAAAGTGTATAAACTCACATAACATGATATCAGACTGCCTGAGGACAGGCAGTTAAATCAGAATGGCCGATTGTTAGATTATTGAGTATAAAATATTTCTTTTTATGTCAAGTTTCTAAACGATTAATCGTCATTTTTTAAGATATTCTTTTATTATCTACCTTATGCTATTTTCTATATAAAAATAGTTGAGACTCAATTTTAATTTCTAACGTTTAAGAATTACAAAAATAACTTTCTTACTAATAATCAATATTTTACAAATAATTATAATCACATAATTAATCACTCAATTAAAAATAAATATTATTTCAAATATTATTATAACTAGGCAACTAGCGAGTCAATATGGCGGCATTGGACTGAATAAGTGACGACGCGTGGTTTGTTAAAATTGATTAAATAATTAAAAAGACATCCAGACCTATTAATTTTATATAATAGAAGCCGCAAATTGATAGTTAAAAACAAAAAGCTAATAAAGCTCGTTTTTGTTATATCGAATTTAATTTGCTTACACTAACTTTTATGTTAATAACAGTTAAACGAAATGGAGCTCGAGAAAAGGTTTCATGTAAGCGCATCGTTTGAAAAATCTGAAAATTAAAAGCTGCGAAGTATTTTAAAGCGCATTTTATAATTAAATATACAGTTCGTATTTCCTCTCGCGCCTCAGTGCTGTGATCTCAAATACTTGCCTCCCTTAATACGTTTTTTTGCTGTACAGAACATACAAAATTTAAATAAACTCTGGAGCACGTCGGACAAATACCGTGTTCACAAATAAAATTTAAATAAATTTCATTTTGAGAGAATATTGTGAAATTTTTATTTAAATGTCTATCGGTATATCCTTTGTAGACATATGTCATATTATTAATATCAGTAGACATTACTTTGCGAAAATCAATTGTATAAAAGATGTTAAATAATTTAATTATCTAAGATCCACATAATAAAATAAAATTATGTGACCTACATAGTTAGTTTGAATAGCTCTCCCTGCTCTCTCGCAATTGAATGCACTATCCGCGTCACCACTAACACTAAGAAACCGTAACACCCCATCGTCGATAATAAATTTGTTACAAAATACCAATCACCGGTATCAAGCAGTCAGAAAAATAAGTGTTAATCAAACAGAAATAATTTTTTGTAGCTTTAAACGAAAAACATGTTTCGGTAATTTACAAAAGTAAATTGATTATTCAAAACATTACTCGAGTGTTCGAGGTGTGCACTTTTAAATTTTCCAATTTTTTTTCAGGATTACACCTGACTTGTGAATTGTGATGAAGTATTTGAACTTGCGTTGCTAACTATAGCAAATATACCCCCCTTTGAGGCAATATGGGTTTCTTGCTGGTTCTTTCCAGAACAGAGGTTTTTTCGAACCAGTGGTAACGTAAAATATTGACTTTCACTAAGAATTACTTGTAATCTATATTGAATAAAAATATTCTATTATATTCTATTCTAATATGTGTGGCGGCCTATGTTCACCAGTCATCATTACAGCCCTTTACAAATCCACTACTGATATAGCAGATATAGGCTTCCCCTTAACGAATGCCACAAAAATATCAATATTTCAATTAAAATAATAACACTAACGCAAAAAATCAAGGATACATTATTGTGATAAAGATTTTATGTCATACCAGTGAATGTTAATAATGGTACCATGCTGAAAGCATAAAACGTCCGCTTTGCGCATGTTTACTAGCTTCACGAAGAGCCAACTTTAGTGTGGACCTGAAATTCAGTGGACGGTAGACCGCTGGAGGCGTTACACGTGTATTATAGTACTGCCAACGTTCAGTTACGAAGTTTGAAACATTTCGATTAAAGTGAACTGATAGGACAATTTTTGTGTTGGAATTATGATCTGAAAAAATAAGGTAAGCATTTTCATTTTTAAAATAAATAACATGTTGCTTCGTATTATATTTTAGTTAAAAAAACTTACAAGACTAATATTTTCAACTTATATAGTCTCTAATATCCCGGAGTTCACCTTTCATTTTTTAAATACAAGTATATATACACAGATATTTTTTATTAAATTTTATATATTTATATCACAATGACACATTTGAAAGCTTCATGGATTATCATAATGAATTGGCGATTTTTGTGTTTATAAAAGAAACAAAAGGTGTTTTGCAGTAATTAATATTATTTATAAATGTTATTAAAAAAACGTGACCAAAAAAACAAAGAAATACTAGAGGAATTTAAAAAAATAAGATTTGATTGGAATAAATAACTACATTTACTACCATTGTCTGTCTGTTATATTCATTCTTTATTTTGATATTTGTGTTAAAACTACTACGTTATAAAATTTTGAATTTCATGCAATTTTACTAGTAGTTAAATGATTAAATAATCGAAAATTACTGATAAGTGAAAACTTAAGCTAAAGGTTTTTCATACAAAATTGTGGTAAGGAACGTATATGTCATATCGGTGAAAAGACAGAAAAGCTCATTCTATAGCTGCTTCTTAAACTCTAAAGATAACAAAAACCGGTTTAAATTATTTTTGCGTACATGCATTAAAACAAATAAAATATAAAATTAGTTTAAGGTTTATCACATAAAAGCGTATTTAATCGAAACATTATACGTACTCGTACATATACATACTTTTTATTTATTTGAGTTGCGAGTTTGTTTTAACCGCAGTTCTTCTTTTAATGTTTCCCAAAGGAATGAAGCTGTAGTTAGAAGATTTTACGGCTACCACTTTACTGTAAAAGATTCTTCACACAGTTCTTTCAGCGTTTTATTTATTTTGGTAGTAGGGCAATAAAATTTGCTCAGAACAAGTTTTCGCCTTTCGAGTTTGTTTGTTTTGTGGCTATACTTTTTAAACATATATCTTTCAAACTATATTTTATATATTACGTGTTATATTTATGTCTTATAGTTAAAAATCTGTACTTTCTTATTATGTGTTTAATAAAAATTAAATCCAAAGATTGAATTTAAAAAGAACAAAATATTTATTTCATGATTTTAAATGGCAGTTTTATGCATCAAAT
This sequence comes from Parnassius apollo, assembly GCA_907164705.1. Lineage (NCBI taxonomy): Eukaryota > Metazoa > Arthropoda > Insecta > Lepidoptera > Papilionidae > Parnassius > Parnassius apollo. Next base: position 6,511 of record CAJQZP010000350.1, on the reverse strand, counting down.
ACATAACTTGAAGAACCAATAACTCATAGGGAACATATAGATTCTCGATTACCATTCCAGTACTGGTGAGTGAAGTAGTAGGACGACTATCAATGGCATAGAGTGATATTGAATGTTATTGAGATTTATTCTTATTCCTACATTTATAAGAAGTTGAAAATTCAATTCGACAAAATTATGCATTTGAACTGTAAGTTAATTATTGCCGGTCTAAATATCCAGATCTGAAAAAGCTACATACGTTAGTGTTTATATATTTTTGTCAGTAATTTATATTGGCAGAATTATATTTTTACAATCAAGAGCAATTAATTTTGTGATCAATATATTATAAACATTAATAATGCATACACACTTAGGCGCTCACGCCTGTCTACTGGAAGGGTAGACAGAGACATTCTCTCCTGTCTCTTGTCGCTTCTTTCGCATCCATATATTTACGCACGCATTCTGATCAAAGTACTTTAAAAAGTCCCCTCCCTAACTATGGATGCTGTGAAGTGCCCGTTACAGTTACCGTTACAGCCCGTTAAAGTCCATTACCTCGTAGGGGTGATATCTGCCACAGTTGCCATGCTTGGCAAGCGGGTTGACAACCGCAGTTTTGTTTTTATGTTATTCGTTATTAGGTAGACGCTGCTGCCCATCTCCACATTTGTTTTCCTCTGTCGCCTCTTACGACACTCATGCGATGACTACGAAGTGATGGTGTTATGCCCGAAAAATTTGGGAATTAAAAAAAGTCTAAATTAAACGTAATAAAATCCATGAAGTTAGTTTTGTTCCATGTGTAATATTCGCGTTAATATGGGAAATCATCATGCTTTGAAAATATCAATTTATTATTACCACTTTAAAACGTTTTCTTTCACTTAAATATTCAAAACAATTTTGAGACATTCTATTTGAAAAGCAATTAGTCAACTGAATAATTAAATTGACTCTTTTATGACATTGTGTGGCTTTTGTTTCATTACTATTAAATCTTGCCGTGTAAATTTCCAAACTAATTTAATTGCGACGAGCTTTAGTTCCTTAATAATTAATTAGGCTTTTAACACACACTGGTTGTTTAAGATACCTAATTATAATCAGACTTATTTTCTGTATGGTTGCTGCTAAGAGAACTAATCTCATGAGCGTATCGATTTATGGTAGAGGCTGTAGTGTAATAAAGCTGCAGCAGGAGTGGGACAGCTCCACCGGGGAAGGCCTACGCAATGGATTCCAGCTTAATATAGCAGTATAATTACTTTCTTTCGTAAAATTATGGACTCGAACCTGAGATCTTTTTCACTTGTAAAGAAGCATTTTGTCTAAGTCCTCAGTAGCGACGATACACCTGCATTTTGATACTTTATAGAAGATTGTTGTAGCCATTTATGGGCTACATTAACTTAGTACCATGTGCGCTGTGTGCTCATTCATCAATCTTAATTCTACAAAAAAGGTGGCTATTAAACATGCCAGAATAATTTTGTGGCCATCAGATGGTATACCATCGTAAACCGGTGACAGGAAGCGGCGCCAAACATGCGATACATCTTGTACTACATCGCTGATTAAACTGTTAAGCGAGAGCGATCAGTGCGCGAAGAGCGGTCAGTGTTTAGAAGTGAACTGTTGCAGAGTGACAAAGAAAAAGAAAAAGGTAACATTGTTTATCTGACAGCTCCAGAGTTCAAAATATTTTATCTGCAATGTTTTTTTTAACGCCTCCATCTATAAACTTAATAGGATTTTCTTCTGTATCAAGAAAGAATTATTTGCATTTTATTCATACATAAATAGTATATGAATAAAAATGCAGATCCAAAACAATTATAAATAGGTAATAATAAGTACATGTTCCATTCGGGCGCGATTTGAATCCACGGCGGGTATGTCGACCTCGCACCGATTAAATTTCCATGTCGTTCCACCTTGTCCGCATATTGGTAGGACCGAGGAAATGCTTACACACATATCCTCGGCCTCAACAGTGCCAGCTATCCCAACCAAATCTAGCTTGGCGGTGAAGGAAAACATAACGAGCTAACCTGCATTTTTTGAAAAACAAAATATTTTAAGAACATAAAAAAGTCCATGAACATGCACTGGAGCAGCAGGGATCTGTGCCTTAGAGTAGGACATAATGTGTATAGGCAGCCAGTAAATTTACTTTTAGGTTTTCGTTTATTTTACTTTACTGTTAGGTATCCAACTAATGGTCCTTCATTACTGGCCGTATGAGGACGCTCAAGGTTGCTCAGCGAGCTATGGAGAAGGCTATGATCGGGGTTTTTCTGCGAGATAAACTTAAAAATGAAAATATCCGCAGTAAAACCAGAGTGACCGACATAGCCCAACGGATTAGTAAGCAGAAGTGGCAATGGGCTGGCCATATAGCTCGAAGAACCGACAACCGAACCGACAACCGAAAGGGATAAAAGGTTCTCGAGTGGCAGCCTCGTACCGGTAGGCGTAGTGTAGACCCCCCACTAGATAGAATGACGACCTGGTAAGACATGCAGGAAGTCGATGGATGCAGGTACCTCAGGACCGTGCTTTGTGCCATTACTGTCAATAACTGTTATCCTTAAGGGAGACAGCCACCCAGTCTCAATTTTCCGCTTCATCTACAAGGATTTTTGATCATATTGCGTTGTTAAATTCCATATAAATTGTCTTTACACAACTAAAAAGCCGTTTTCAAGTTTTAATCTGTCGCTGTTTTTCGGATATCGCAATTTTTATCCATTATCCAACTATTACAGGCTTGTAAAATCCACTGCTGAACATAAGCCCCTCCTTAGATTGTACCATAAGGCGGATTTTTACCAAAGTTGTCACTTGGCAAGAAAGGTGGCAACTTCAGTTTTTCGTTTTCAGTTAATGGCTTCGTGGCGCAGTATTTAACAATGAGTTGCGACGTTGAGGGCCACGAGCTTGAATCCCGCACGAAAGAAATGCTTGTTTGGCCTACAAATATTTTATTCGGGCCTGGATGTTTTTCCTTGTGAATTACGTATGTAAATCTCCTTCACGATACAGGAGAAAATCTCAGTGTGGGGCGAGACGTTTTTTTAATAATAATAATGACGTACTCTGACGAGACTCAACGGTCAGAGCTCGTAAACCAAAGCGAGGGCTCTAGGACAGAAGTTGCGGCGAGTCAGTGTTAGAATGTTACGCCCATGAACCTCGTCATCATAATGCCGAACGACGTAGCTGAAAGGGTCTGAAGGAACTTAAAATGGAAAAGTTCGGGGCTCGATGGGCGGCATTACTACTGACTGAAGGGTTTCGTGGTGTGTCACGCTATGCTTGCCCGTCACCTTGAAGGGGCTCTCGACTAGAAGTTGCTCCCGAGCCTATTCACTACTGCAATCATTCCTCCCTAAAGTCCCTATCCCTAAAGTCGAGGATACTGCATACCCGAGCAAATAACGCCCCATCACGTTTCTAACCACAATCCACAAGACACTTTCATCAATTTTGAGTGCGAGAGTCACTCGTAACGTGGACTCATTACATGTGATGTCGTGCGCTCAAAATGGATATTGAGGGCAGTGGTGGTGAAACCAAGGAACCACTCCTCATATATGTGGTCAGTGTTAAGGTGGTTAAATGCAAACATTGGAATTTCTCCGCCTTCTGGATAGACAACATAAAGGTATTCAACTTGGTAGCTCATGCATGACTGAAGATGGTCTTTAAGCTGTACAGGGTAGACTGTACAGTTAGAGACTTTTTTGGGCAGTGTAGTGGAGAACGATCCTCTGCCATCCTAATTGAACTTAACACCTTGGATAGAATAGTCCGCACTACCATAACGTCCCATTGGATGCATTATCCGAGATCGTGGGCGAGAAGCATTGCGGGCGTGTCTTTTTAAGCGCTCTCACGGCGCATAATCGCAAAGTGTGCAGATTCCGTAATTACTTAATGACGAGATCGGATGATTCATTCCATAAGGACGACATAATTCGTGATATAGGGCTCACTTCTCTATCCTTAACCGAAGGGCAATAGGCTATTATTGCCATATATAAATGCCACCTAACTCGGCAGTACTGAGCATTTCCGACCGAGTGACCGTATAGAAAGAGAAGGAGCTCCACGGGAGGTTCTACAACACTCTACATGAGCCTTTTGTAGATATAGTAGCCTCCCTCCACTGGCTACGTTTTGGTGACATATTTGGGGAAACCAAAGGTTTTGTCTGTGCAATACAGGATCAGGTTATTTAGACTAACAACTATCGGAGATACATCCTAAGGGATGGCACCGCCTACATCAGTGTCGGTCTGTCGCCTTGTACTTTTCGCTATCCAGGTGAGGCATCTACTTAGGCAGGTCGTCTCCGGTTGTTCGGCACTTTTTAACCCTGGGTATTTGCACATACACAACCTAGTAGCTAGGATTCTACACCAGGAGCTTGGTCTAAAATACGGTTTTGTGGATCGGAAATTGCCTTGTCACAAGTACTTGCCGGAAGTCGCGACTTCCGGCAAGTACTCGAAAATGAACGCGCCGGGCTTTACTGGGACCGGTTAATCATGATATTGTGCTGATGGACCGAGAACACTCAATAATATTTTTGGTCGATATTACCATACCGTATGAAAAAACCTCGTAAAAGCCTGACCAGATAAGAAAACTAACTACTAACTTGGCTCACGAGTTGACCGCCATGTGGCGCCAAAAATTATTATTAAACTAAGGGAACGAAATCAAAGCATTTCATTAAATATTATGTTGATTGTTTAAAATAATGTCACGTCTCATTAATTACTTGCTTCATTTTGTTGAAAAGGCATGATTTTATGAATAATTCATTGCTCCCTAAGGCAGTGGTAACTAAGTGACTTCAAAAATTGCGACAGCTGTGTCGCATAAAAAAGAGCTAGAGTGGCCTTCGCCCTTAATTTTAATTAAGAAACGGGTAATGTGATATTATGAAACTCGTAAACAAGCAACGAGGTTTCCTATGTAAGTGAAAGCAAACGTTAAATATCTTGTGGAATAAATAAATGATCGGCTAGGGATGCAGTTAAATAAAATATACATTAATAAATTAACAATAATTTTCTTTTACTTATTCGGATTATCCGCAGCTGTTGAGTTCTATGTTGCGGTCTACGGTTTAACCTCATACATGTTTTACACCCTTACAATGAATCAAATAATTTTAATTGATTTGGAATATGAGCTGATGGAGATCTCCTTATTTAGTTTGTTTTACCAAGAACATTTAATATTTTGGTAATAGCATTTCCTCGTACCATACCCGTTAATATAATTTAGCCAATTGAATATCTTATTGTTAGGCACATTTCTTAATTACTCAACACCTATATATTTGATTTCTTTTAAAAGATAGTCTTATCTTGATGTCATGTATTAGAACTTAAAAAATCAACAATAGAAAAAATTCATGTCAATTTTAATTTGGCCCTCGTAATAAAACTTTCGAAAAGCGCTTGATGTACAAAATATATCTACTAGCTCTCAATAAATATCAATATCAACAATTTTTGTTATCTGGCTATTTGTCCTTGTACAATTTATATACTAAAACTGCTTCCATGATACAGGAGAAAATCCTAGTCTAACGGTCACCGTTTATTCAAAAAAAGATCTTTGGATGAATTCTTTATCGAACAAACATCCCTTACTCCACGACCAATTTGTACTCAGATTTAGAACGTGAATCTTCATTATCAATTTGACGGTAAAGTATGATACAGATGCTCGTGCCAGCACCGAGTGTTGCATAACTTTTCGTTACGTGTAACATATTTGATAAAGATTCAGAGTTCACTGAGTTACGACAATTCAGATTTTCCAAGCTGTATTAAGATTTTGTTTAAATAATTATTTAATGTTGTTACAACGTTCAATTTATATTACAAAAATTATAATAAAGAACTTAACTAAAATAATAATTAAAATTATAATATTAAAGATTAAAACTAATTATATACAACATAAAAGAGAAACTATAAAAAAAATTATTAAACATGTAGTGTAGGTAAGAATATCCCCTACCCCATAACATTCCGTTGGTGTCGTAAAAAGCAACGGAGAGAAATGAAACCAGGAGAAGGGCAGCAGTATTTTCCTCATAATAGCTGAATAAATATATAAGACAGTATTTACCAAACCGCATGCCAATTTTACGCGTAGAGACTTACTGGCTGCCTCATGGAGGCGATATAGATTATTGCGTCCATGGTGAAAAAAATAACATTCAAAAGCTGAAAGTAGCCCAGTTTAACAATCCCTCCCCCCTCCTAAACATTGGGAATCACAATTGTTTTGCAGCACTTAACTTTATTTGTAATTATAACTTCCAGGATGAATAAGTACTTTGCTTTATATAAAGCATAATAGGAAAGTAAGGTATGTCATTTTAAAGGCCTCGTACTCGCAGGTGAAGCGTAGAGCGGCCCACCATTAGATGGAGTGACGACGTGGTGAAACATGCAGGAAGTTGATGGATACAGGTGGCTTAGGACCGTGTTTT
>CAJQZP010000349.1:0-506546 GCA_907164705.1 Parnassius apollo | reverse complement strand
AAATGCTACCTTTTAAAACCCATTACTATAATTGGAAAGAACAGCAAAGACAGCACAGAAGTTGTATAAATAACTTGAAAGACGATGAGATCGTTATTATATGTGATTTCTCTGAAAATTACGAGGGCAAATATGGACAAGAAATTCAATGCACTCATTTTGGAGCATCAAAAAACTCAATTACGTTACACACTGGCATGATATTTTCAAAAGACAGTTCACAGTCATTTGCTACGGTGTCTGATAACAGTTGCCACGAACCGCATGCAATTTGGGCACATCTAATGCCAGTTTTAAGACATTCCAAAAATATGGTAACACAGTTCAACAAAATACACTTTTTTTCAGATGGGACTAGTAGTCAGTATAGGCAAAAAAAAACTTTTATTTGCTGACTAAAGGTGGGCGAAACTGTTATAATTTTCTAATTCATTATGTTGTAATATATTTTTCTAACTGTTGTTTTAAACTGTTATAATATATTATAACAGTTTCAAATATTACATTGTACACGCGGTTAGTTCAGTTCAGTTGTTGGCTGTGTTAGCATTTTTTTGTATGTTGTTATAACGATTATAAATATTTAACGATTATAAGTATTATATGAAGACAAAAAAAAATATTTTTAAGTTGTATTAGCATCATTTGAGTGTTTCATGTTTTAAAAGAGAATCATTTAAAATATGTATGTTAAGTTTAATGAACTTCCCTTCCTACTTTTTACAGGCTTAGGACTGTCTGAATGTATGTTAAGCTGTGTAATTATTGTATCTGTTATAATTATTTACTCATATTTTCAAACATTTTAATAAATATAACTCATTCAGGCGTGGTTAGAAGTTTATGGATGTTATGTACATTTTGATTGAATTTTTACATTATTTAAACTGTGGTCAAAGTTTTAGTTATGTACAATTATTTACATTTTTTTTTCAGTTACATTATTTTTATTATTATATTATTATTATTCAAAAACATTATTTGGTTTACTTTTGACGACGTAAGCCTTGTGAGTCTATCCGATATTAAATCCGAACGGCAAAACTCTTCATACACTCCTACGTGTCTATGCTTAAGGTGAAGTTTTAAATTTGTAATTGTACTTTTGAAAGATAAAGTTTTTTTAATTGCACACTGCTTTTTTTTCGTCCACACTTTGTACTTAGACTTAAAATAGTTCCAAATGGCTGCGCTATGCTGACGCGACATTATTATACACTTTTACATATAACACGCTAAATCCTATCTATATTACACTAAATATTTAAAATTACTTTAGGAATAAAACTTAACGAAAAATAAACAAAAACAACAATAGCTTTTTCACGTAATATGGGGACCTGCTATCAAAACATTACGTATATAATTTAACAGATAACAGTGTCATTGTCATCTCAGCTAGACAGCTAACTGAACACTAATATATTACAACAGCCAAAAAATTAAATAACAGGCACAACAGGCAACAGCTAAAGTTGGGCGTTATAACATACAACAGATAATATATTTCATTATATATTTGTAATCTTACAACACATTAGAATAATGAACCATTGACTGTTATAATACATTCATTATCGTTAGGAAACGTCATCTGTTTACGTTTACGGTCCAGCCGTCGGCCGAGACGCGGCACCACAATGGGAATCAATAAAATACTATATTCATTATGCCACAAGGATTGCGTATATAGGATAGCTTACACTAATTTAAACTCTAAGCTAACTTAATAAGAGCTTATTTTACTAACACTAAATTATAACGGTAAACAAAAATATATTATTTCTTTCATTGCTAGCTGTTGCCTGTTGTGCCTGTTATTTAATTTTTTGGCTGTTGTAATATATTAGTGTTCAGTTAGCTGTCTAGCTGAGATGACAATGACACTGTTATCTGTTAAATTATATGCGTAATGTTTTGATAGCAGGTCCCCATATTACGTGAAAAAGCTATTGTTGTTTTTATTTATTTTTCGTTAAGTTTTATTCCTAAAGTAATTTTAAATATTTTGTGTAATATAGATAGGATTTAGCGTGTTGTATGCAAAAGTGTATAACAATGTCGCGTCAGCATAGCGCAGCCATTCGGAACAATTTTAAGTCTAAGTCCAAAGTGTGGACGAAAAAAAAGGAGTGTGCAATTAAAAAAACTTTATCTTTCAAAAGTACAATTACAAATTTAAAACTTCACCTTAAGCAAAGACACGTAGGAGTGTATGAAGAGTTTTGCCGTTCGGATTTAATATCGGATAGACTCACAAGGCTTACGTCGTCAAAAGTAAACCAAATAATGTTTTTGAATAATAATAATAATAATATAATAATAAAAATAATGTAACTGAAAAAAATGTAAATAATTGTAGATAACTAAAACTTTGACCACAGTTTAAATAATGTAAAAATTCAATCAAAATGTACATAACATCCATAAACTTCTAACCACGCCTGAATGAGTTATATTTATTAAAATGTTTGAAAATTGAGTAAATATTGAATAAAAAAATTTGAGTAAATAATTATAACAGATACAATAATTACACAGCTTAACATACATTCAGACAGTCCTAAGCCTGTAAAAAGTAGGAAGGGAAGTTCATTAAACTTAACATACATATTTTAAATGATTCTCTTTTAAAACATGGAACACTCAAATGATGCTAATACAACTTAAAAATATTTTTTTTGTCTTCATATAATACTTATAATCGTTAAATATTTATAATCGTAATGATTTCTTATATTTACGCGAACACTATACATGATTAAAACTACTTTTACGGATTTTATCGCGTTTATGTTTACTTTTTATTTACTTTTATTTTTAATTCCCGACGTTTCGGGCGCTTTCCAGCACCCATGGTCACGGGGGGACTGAGATGACTGACGTCCCGATGTCATTGTTAAACCCGGAGTACCTTCAGCTTTTTAATTATTGTTTATGGTCCGATCTATGCAAAATGAACTGACTATGTCCTGAGGTCTTGCAGTGGTATGCTTGGGTTTAGTTTTAATTTTATTGATTATAGGATCCCAAGCAGGTGGTAGTACCCAGCCTCCTTCTCTATTGAAATTAGGATGTTTTTTTAATTTCAATAGCCTCACGTATCATCCTTGGTAGGAATCGGTGTTCTTTCGCGAGGATTTGTGGTCTATCAAATCTGATGTAATGGTTGGGTCCGTCTAGGATATGATCACAAACTGCAGACTTCCCTGAACGTTGATGCTTCACATCAGCTATATGTTCTTTTACGCGGGTCCTAATTGATCTTTTTGTTTGTCCTATATAAGAGAGACCACATTCACAATCAAGCTTGTACACTCCTGCATCTTGTAGAGGAATATGACACTTGACGGATGGTAGGAACTGACTAATCTTCTTCGGCGGCTTGTAGAATGTTCTAATAGAAGCTCGCTTCAAGATATAGCCAATCTTGTCTGTGACACCTCTGACGTATGGTAGTACAGCAGGCACACGCTCGACTGTGGCCGGCTTCACTCGGTCACTGTGACGTAGGTGCGGGACCCGAAGCTTGTTGTCGTGCAGATTTGTTGTGATGATGTTAAAAATAAAAGTAAATAAAAAGTAAACATAAACGCGATAAAATCCGTAAAAGTAGTTTTAATCATGTATAGTGTTCGCGTAAATATAAGAAATCATTATGTAAACCAGTACGGACTGGAAATAGCAAATAAAATACGCCGATTAGAAGATCTAAAGACCAAGCGCGCAAGATACTTAACAGCTTTAAATTTCTTGAAGAGATGCAGAGATCATAATCTCATTCCTACGTGTGTCAAGATATCCACTAAAAAAGACATTCGACGAAGCGCTAAGATCTTAAATCAGGCTAGTAAAAAGTTGTTAATAACGGTGATTCAGCAGAAACGTACCGATCTATATTTCATAAACAAAACCATAGACAATTCGTCCAGTGAATTAAAGACAGTTTTATCGACATTTGATTATAAAAATTGCATGGAAACTTTAGATAAACGCGAAAAAACTAAATACAATGAATGCAAAAATAAACACATTGATAAATACCATAAATTAACAACTAAATCAAATGTCCAACATACGAAATCGTTGACCACAGACACGAATCATAAACAACGCGCTGTCTACAACTTATCAAAACAAACACTGGACGACGCCACAATAAAAGTTTTAGAAAAAGGTATTAATTTCGCAATAACACCGCGAAAAATACCGTATGAGGACATTATCTGTAGTGTTGAGGACTGTCTGTATAAAAATAATATTGGTAATGAAGATTTAGAAGCCATACGTCAGGACATCTCGTCTATGTTACGTCGAAGTTCAGTGCCGAAATTAAATCTCCCCAAAAATGAATTTAACGCGTTGAAAAACTTACGCAACAGACCAGAGCTTACGATTCTCCGCGCAGATAAAGGTAATTCTACGGTTATAATGGATACGTCAGATTACAATTTTAAAATACAACAACTTTTGTCGGATGAAACTACTTATCGAAAGGTCAAAACAGACCCTACAACTAATACGCTTAAAACAACTAGCGATCTAATTAAGAAATACTCCGAAAAATTGAATCTGGACGTTAATTCGATAATACCTTCCTGTGCCAAACCACCGAAGTTGTATGGGTTACCAAAGATACACAAACCGAATGCTCCATTACGTCCAATAGTGAGTCAGATTGATTCGCCAACTTACAGATTGGCTCAATACTTATCTGGCTAAAATATTATCACCACTCAGAGGACACACAAGAGCACACACTAAGGATTCATACCATTTTGTCAGTGAGATAAAAGACCTACATCTTACTGACAATGAAACCATGGTCAGTTTTGATGTTCAGTCTCTATTTACATGCCTACCTGTTGAAGACTGCATCTCAATTATAACTAGGAAACTAAAGGAAAATAACATGCCAGCAGAATATGCAGTATTACTAAGACATTGCCTTACATCTGGCTATCTATTGTGGAAGGAAGAGTTTTACAAGCAAGTAGATGGTGTGGCGATGGGCTCACCTGTATCTCCCATTGTCGCCGATATATTCATGGAAGACTTTGAGGAGAAAGCCCTCCTTACTGCACCTGTTACACCAAGGATCTACAAGCGGTACGAAGACGATACTTTCACAATTTTACCATCAGACAAAGTAACTGCATTTTTAGAACATCTTAATTCCATAAACGCTAAAATTCAATTTACTATGGAGTTAGAGGCAAATAATTCCTTACCTTTCCTAGATGTGTTAGTCATCCGAAATCCTAATAAGGCAAATAATTCCTTACCTTTCCTAGATGTGTTAGTCATCCGAAATCCTAATAACACCATTGGTCACACTGTGTATAAGAAAAAGACCCATACAAACCGATATTTAAACGGTGAATCTCACCACCATCCTTCACAGTTAGCTACCGTGGGCTAATCTTTGTTACAGAGAGCACGAGGGATCTGTGACAGCAAACACCTGGCCGCCGAGCTTCAGCACGTCAAGCAAGTTCTGCACGACAACAAGCTTCGGGTCCCGCGCCTACGTCACAGTGACCGAGTGAAGCCGGCCACAGTCGAGCGTGTGCCTGCTGTACTACCATATGTCAGAGGTGTCACAGACAAGATTGGCTATATCTTGAAGCGAGCTTCTATTAGAACATTCTACAAGCCGCCGAAGAAGATTAGTCAGTTCCTACCATCCGTCAAGTGTCATATTCCTCTACAAGATGCAGGAGTGTACAAGCTTGATTGTGAATGTGGTCTCTCTTATATAGGACAAACCAAAAGATCAATTAGGACCCGCGTAAAAGAACATATAGCTGATGTGAAGCATCAACGTTCCGGGAAGTCTGTAGTTTGTGATCATATCCTAGACGGCCCCAACCATTACATCAGATTTGATAGACCACAAATCCTCGCGAAAGAACACCGATTCCTACCAAGGATGATACGTGAGGCTATTGAAATTAAAAAACATCCTAATTTCAATAGAGAAGGAGGCTGGGTACTACCACCTGCTTGGGATCCTATAATCAATAAAATTAAAACTAAACCCAAGCATACCACTGCAAGACCTCAGGACATAGTCAGTTCATTTTGCATAGATCGGACCATAAACAATAATTAAAAAAGCTGAAGGTACTACGGGTTTAACAATGACATCGGGACGTCAGTCATCTCAGTCCCCCGTGACCATGGGTGCTGGAAAGCGCCCGAAACGTCGGGAATTAAAAATAAAAAGTAAAAATATACGCGATAAAATCAGTAAAAGTAGTTTTTAATCAAGTTTTACTTATTAAGGCAATTTCCATGCACTATTTTGAACTGCGTATACATCACGCTACAAAAGCATTTAAACCCAAACAAAAAATTAGAAACTTTCATACGAAGCTTGTTGTTTTAAAGGACAATAATCAATAAAATCATATTTAATAACGTGTTGCATTATTTGCTTACAACATAAGAAATATAACGCCATAGGAACATAAGAAATGGCAATTGTTTAGAACCACATCATCATCATCCATCCTCACCATCCTGCCCTCATCACAATTGATTGGAGTTTGGCAGCATGTCTTCTCCGCATCACATTCCTGTACCTATCGATGATAATCGGTAATAGCAGTGTCCCGTTTTTTTACGTACCAATTTTTTGAAGTGAAAACTTCTTTAGCGGCGTTGTACACTTTTTTTTTGTAATTGGTAAAAAATGTTAAACTCGCATCAGACACGTGACCTGATCGAAAATTCGTAAGACGAAAACTTTAGCGGCGTTGTACACTTTTTTGTAACGGGTAAAAAATGTTAAACTCGCGTCAGGACACGTAACCTGATCGAAAATTCGTAAGACGGATGGAGAGCTTTTTAATGTAATATAAATTGTCATGTTTGTGTACGATAGCGCAATAAATAAATATTGTATTCTACCACATAAATGATAGTACTTTTATACTGATAACGCAATTCGTGCAAAATTATTCCCTAACCATTCCAAAATATCAAAAATGCACAACGTTAATATTCAAGTTTTCACGTTTGCCGGCACTCCCAGAGTGCAACCCGTCGTTTTTTTATTTATGACTAGTGTGGTAAATTTTTCCTCACACTTGTAACCCTACGTAATTTTTTATGTCACTTTCTGCGACACGCTTTGCCGGTATCTATAGTATTCTCTGTCTACGCTTGGACTATCTATTTATCGTACATATCAATGACTTGGTCTATGGCTCTACCTCTATTTCCTATATATAAAAAAGTAAGTTTAGGCCGGCTCTGCTCTTTCTGACCGAGACACTGGTGTCCTCTCCGGCTGATGCTTCGTCTCTCTCTCTCTCTCTCTTGCTCGACCTCTCCTACCCGGGGTACAAACAGGAAAACTGGGGCTGGAGTTTGCGTATACGTCAGAGAGGACATCTATTCTCGACGCCTCGGCAGTCTTTATGGTTCGGACCTGTCCATCCTTTGCCTACGCGTAGAAAGCGACGAACATCCGCACGTCTACGGGTGCCTCTATAGGTCCCATAGCGGTAATGCCGAAACAGACCGACTCTTCGACCAGATCCAAATGGCTACAGATTCATTTCTACAACAGATCACCTCCGCAGAGATCGTGATCCTCGGCGATTTTAACGCCATGCGGGGAGATCTGTTCATGATTCATGATTTAGCCTTGGCATATGGTCTAACACAACACGTTACTAAAAGAATTTAATACAGTTAATAAAAAAAATGGAGGTTAGAGATTATCGCAAGGAGGCTAAACTCCATGGAACGTTAAAATTTATCTATCTGGTCTGTGCATAGATTATATATGGAAAGGTGCTTGATAGTGCTACTGCTGCCTTTGAGTAATCGACCAAGTGGAGAGGCCATGCGCGTTAATTCCTAAACAAACATTCTGTCAACATCAGGGGGGGCGCAAGAAAAACACACAACTATATACTTAACTACAAATGCAAAATTAAATTTATTTTTTATTTATTTATTTATTTATTTATTTAACACCAACAAGACATACACTAACAAAAGCATAATATTTTTTGCAAAAACTCATAAAAACTAAGCGTAGACTTAATTATAGGTGTTACACACATTTCATTACAAAAAAATAGACACAAGTAAAACATATGCAGTGAATTAAATTGAATACAAAAATTAAGAGATCAATAAATATATCAGAATTTAGTGTTATATAATTAATTAAATTAAATCATGCATATTCCACTATTGTTATTAACATTAGAAATTTTATGAACGTTAAACATAACAAAAATAAAATCATTAATAAATTATAATATACAATCATTTCCTAATCACAATTTAGCTTAAAGAAAAATAATATAATTTTACTGTGAATTACAATTATTTGAGGAATATAAATCACGTTTATCATGATTTCGTACTCGTATATGAATGTAGTTTGATCCTTCACATTTTCTGACAAAAATCTTTCCATCACGTACCCAAACAAAACGGAAACCGAGCTCTTTCGCCTTACGGCGAGCTGCAGCATGTAAGATTTTTCCCTCTAGCGTAAGATTTTCAGCAACGTATATTGGAGTATTCTTCGCGCTTGCAATTCCCAAATGGCTAGTGTTAAGCTTATCCGTACTATTTTTTTTATTATATTTGATGGTAGCTGCTGAAAATTCGTCACGTAGTCTTGGACTACTGAACTTTACTAATATCGATCTCGGTCGAGGGCTTTTAGTATTCATTTTCGCTAATCTTGCACAAAAATGTATATTTTCTGGGGCTATAGGGCATTTTATGATATTGCTTAGTTGTTGTACTGTGTTAAATAAATTCTCATGTCTATTCTCTGGAACACATTGGATCTCAATATTTGAAGCTCGTGTCTGCTGTTCAAGCTGCGTAAGACGAGTTATGATACTCTTGTTAGCTGCACGCAGAGTTTCGTTCTCCTTAGTAATGTTTTGCATTTGTGCAGATTGGTTAGCATGATCGGATTTAATTTTATCTATATCTTGGTTTAACGACGACAAAGAAGTTTCAAATGAGGCAAGTGTATTTTTTATTTCGTGAATTTTAGGATGTAAATCGTTACTAAAAATATTGCGCAATTCCTCTCTTATTATTTCACGTATATTACTAGCCGATAAACAAAAGCAATTAGAACGACTTTTTACACGTTGAGTTACGAATTCCATTTCCACTGGTGAGTTTCGAACTGGAGTGTTGGAATGATCACCTCTTGGTTGTTTACACGCTAGCGACGATCTGTAGTAAATGAGGTCAACGAACTAATGTTTTTTATATGTGAAGTACAACAGCACTTGCACGCTCCGATTACTAAACAAGGTTAACAAACGACCGTTTAACACATAATTTTTAAAAGTTTTTGCTAAATATCTTCAGACAGAGAACACTGATTGAACTAGAATTTCACATATTGTATACTACACGATAATTAAACACAGTAAGAAGAAAATTAATGCTTAATAACTAAGATTTTTGCTTGAAACGAATTAATAACTTTAAAAACAGAATTACGGGTGTCTATTACTCGACGCTCGGACGAAAAAACCTCGCGTCACTATAAACGCACACTATAGCATTTGTGTTTGTGTTCATTACATTTACGCGTACCAAGAAGTTGTTCTCGTATCGATACACTGGTGCCGCTGTCAACATGTGTAAGCAACGTAGGGTGTGGTCTATGTCAATATTTTTTATCGATAAACAAATCACTATAGTCCACATATGTTTTTATTTGATTACAAGTAATACATAGATAAACAATACCAAGGTGTTATTTGAAATTCTTTTTTTTTAAATATTTAAAAATGATGTTTGGAAAAAATTTTGAAATTATTGAAAGTAAGTTTATTATTTTGCTACAGGTTTAGTTGACGTTATGCAGGATAAAAATTAAAACATGTAACAAATCGAAAAGAGGTTTAGTTAACTTATTTTAAGAATCATATTTGTAAAAAGAAAGTCGTATCTGTTCATCGTCTTAGATGGTGTTAACCAAGTTTTTGTTTTTATTATAATGCTTTAATCACAAAACAGCTATTTAAAAAAGTTATTGATTTTCAAGAGTTATTAAATGAACTATCTGGAAAATATTTAAAAAATTAGGAAAACAAAGTAGTTTTACAAAATATAACAATTGAACAAAGTTGTAGTGTATGTGCCTCCACCCTACTAGCATATGTTAATAAATGTACTTACTCTTAGGTTTAAGTGACAGTATAATTAAAGTCTTGAGTAGAGAAACACGTCTTCCTTTCATTTACTAACCGTTCAACATTACATGGCGACCCTGCCAGGCGGTGCGCGGCGACAAGGCACGCGCACCGCCGCGGCCTGCACAAATAGTTAAAGAAACATGGAAAAATAAATATAAAACTTAAGGAACAATTTTCAACTATTGAATTGATACTACCGGATGTGACAAGTAAGCCGAAACGGAGACATAAGAAGAGGCGACAAGGTTATTATTTCTTTAAGGAGATATGCTAATAAAACCTATTAGAAAAAGAAGAAAAATGTTACGGAAAAAAACGGGAACGATCAACTTCAGAAACAAATATTATGACAGCTTCAAATATTACATGAAGATTAAACGAATTAGATGGTGAGACCACAAATTTAAGATAGAAGAAACTTCCTGCAAGCCTTAACCGATAAGAAGATAGAAAAATTGAGCCGAAAAGAACAAATTATGAGGTAACTTCGCACCTATGTGATTTTAATTCTATTTCAAACTTTATTTAACAATTTAAGATTGTTTTTTTTTGCTATTATGTTTTTAAAGTTAGATATTAAATATTCTGTATTTTACATATAATTACGTTGAAATTAGTTATCAGATTATTCACAATATACTTTATTATCAAATAATTTATTACCTACAAAAAAAAAACAAAAACAATTATAATACAGTATTAAAAATTAATTTGAATTTTAAGCACTTATGTGGCACTTTTATTAAGGCGCCAGACCAGACTTTATATTCTCATTTATGAAGTTATAGTTTTGTATTATTTTTTTTTACTGTGTCCTGCCAAACAATTAATGAAATAATAAAATAATAAATTCCAATTTTACACACTTGATTTAAAATAACACTGTGATACATTTCGTTGATTTTTTTTCTCGAATCCAAATTTTAAAGGGTTAGAAACATTTCACTATCATTATAAGTTTTAATTTTTTAAAGACATTAAATCTTAAATATATATAATAACTTATGTAAAATAAAAAAAAAACTTTCTATTAAATGTTTGAATAAATTATTGTATCATTGTGTAAAGGTGATAACTCTTATAATGTGATTTTCAATTATTCTGTATACACGACATAATAAATAACATACTTTCAGTAATATTTTTCGATCTGTATAAAAGCGATATAGCTTTTAACGATGTAACCATGTGGACTTCTGAATAAATAAGAAATTAAAAATATTAGTTTAAGGTACATTTTTTTTACTCGCACTCATTTATATGAGTACTACTACTTATGTAGTAACAAATTGTACACGTTAAGTTGACATTAGGCACGATCATACGATGCGATTATTTTAACGTTTATTATCAATTATATTATTCATATTTTCTGGCTAAAATAACACTTTTTATTTCTTTTGAAAGACAAGAAACTAGTTAGGTGGGTAAATATAACAAGAGTCAATCTTTACACAGTGAATATAAAAGGTCTGCTAACGATTTTTTACGAATGATACTGACGTTTCTAAAAATAATTATGATATTATAAAATGTTATGCAATGAGCGTATCTTATAAAAAAACATAGTAAAATAGATAATAAATTTAAACTGAACACAGCAACATGCAACACATGAACAGGTGTAGGATAAATCACAACATTGTAATGCGATAAAATAATAAGTATAGGAAAATAAATGTGTAATTGATAATAGTATTGTTATATAGATGAAAATAATAAATAAATAACAATGTAAACAGGAATAAAGTAGTTAAGAGAGGTTTTAATAATAATGGTTCAAAAAAAAAGTTAAACACCGACAAAGAAAATTTATTGATAAGAATGTTGTCTCATTTCTACACAAATTAGAAAGCATGTAATTGGTATGAGGAACGGAAGAAAGGAATGTTCGAACGTGTAAATACGAATGATTTAGCTACTAAGTTTTGTCAATATTGGACTGATCACCCAAATATTGATGATGCTTAAACTGTGCGACTTGAAATGTGTGAGAATGGTGCAAGTTAGTATATAGAAGTGGGGCACGAAAGTATATAAATAAAGAACAAGGTAATGAAGAAATAAAGAAGGAATAAATATTTATGGCAATAATAAAAATAAATAAAAATATGACATTGACCAATAAGTAATGGAGAGATATGGGAACGTTCAACACTGGTATAGCGTATAGTCCTCGAGCAGGGTACGTTTCCGTGATTGGACGATGAAATCGGAGTAACGGGTACTAGGGAACAACGCCTTCAGCACAAGTGATGTAACTGAGTTTACTCATATTAGTACTGTTAGGGACCAGAGAAGTCTTAAATTTGTTACCCTTAATAATGGTACATTGAGGTCACATCCTTCGTTGGATCATGGTGCGAACTTAGTTTTCCTCAGTGACAATTGTTGGAGTCCTTTTAATGACTTAAACGTAGACCTCAAGGTTGTGCGCACAACCCAAGGTACATTTTACCTTGATATAAAATAAAAAAAATATGTACCAATAAAATGAAATGAATGTTACGAAAATGTAATATAATACCCAAATAAATGGGGGGCCCATATGTATGTGTATAAAGTACCCGCATGATAAATATCATGAAATGAAATATAATTGAAGTGAATTGAAACTCCGGTTCCCGATATTTAATAAATAAATACATATATGCGTGAATAGAGAGAAATAAAGCTAGCTAAAAGTCAAAATATAAAAAAAGAGAAAGTACGTACAAGATTTATGAAAAGAAATGATAATAAAAAGGCCTAACAATCTACAAAAGTACAAGGTAATAAGGGGATCCCCGACCAAATCCATGGGGTTGGATAGATGGTTATTTTGCATTTCTATATTAGGACTATTAACGCTACCCAAAATGCTACTAGCAAGTTGCACATATAACAGCTATAGGGTTCGATTCGCACAACTACACGTAAACAAATAAAAATATATCAACCCAATATGATAAGTACACTTTCGCGTAAATTTATATAAATTTACGAGATTTTTTCATATTTAGGCACATTGATTCGTATTTACAATGATTCTACTTTAAATATTTTTTTTTTCTGTCTCATGTTTTCTTATGTAAAATGTGTACAATTTTGAACTACATTTATATAAAGCTTATTATAATCAAGTCCAAAGGTTATCGATACACTATTATTGTAAATTGTATAATGTAATATTTTTTTTTTTATATAAAAAAAAGGCAACGAAAACCTAAAATTGTGTCACCTGCTTGAAATAAAATTGGCTTTTCCAATGTAAATAAATATTTTGTAAAAAAAAAAAAACTTTAGCAGTGTACCTAACAGTGTATTCTCTTTTTTATATAAATTTCTGTCCCAATTAAGATAAACGTATTTCTTAGAAGTAAAAGTAATATTTTATTATTAACAATGCAACTATTTTTAAATATCTGTTCCAAGTTTTAAGGTATATTTTACTTGCATTCATATTATAACATATTATGGAAGTTACTTAATGTTAGGTATGAATCACCACACCTTGTGATCATAGTCCGATGTAATTGCAAACGTAGCCTTATACGTACCTACCTACTTAGAAATTTAAAACGTAGATGTCACAAACCGCTTACGCGACTGGGATTGCAAGTTGTATTTTGATTCCCGTTATTGCTGATAGCGATGATATTTGCGTTGCATTACATTATGTTTTTGGTCTTTTCATATTTAAATGAAATGTAATATTATCGGTGTTATATTCATTAAACCTGCAAATCACATGCTTTAACTTTTATAAGTCATTAATTTCTGAAAATATAGTAGAATATTAATGTCTAACCTATTTGTGTGGATCATGAAAGCAATAGTTAAACAAATATAAAGGTATAAATAAATTAAATATAAAGTATATACAATTATGAATACAAATGTGAATAAATATATATAAAGGTAGAGCAGGTACTGCTTAATATGAAATATATGGTATGATAGGTGGTATGTTCATGTTAACGTGCGGTTGTGACATTGATTAATATCAAAAATACGACAGGCTTAATGTCGTACGAAATAAAAATGTTATCGAAATAAAATCGCATGCGTATCACGGATTGACTTAATAATATGATTATGTATAACCATGGTATAATCTGATCATGATCATGAGATTATAATTTTTTTTAAATGAAGTTAGTTTTATATTTTGTTTAACTACGTTATTTTATTCCAATTAGAAATTATATACATTTAAAGCCTATGTAACATTGTATTTTATTTTAATCTTCAATATTAAAAGATTAAAAATAAATATTAAAAATTATTCAATATTAAAATTATTATTATGTTATAAGATTCATGAAAACTAAAATGTAAAAAAAAGTAAATAGAGAACTTTCCTTTTTTTTTTAAGTATCGGGGGAGGTGTAGTGTATGTGCCTCCACCCTACTAGCATATGTTAATAAATGTACTTACTCTTAGGTTTAAGTGACAGTATAATTAAAGTCTTGAGTAGAGAAACACGTCTTCCTTTCATTTACTAACCGTTCAACATTACAAAGTGAACTTTAAACAGACAGCTGCTTAAAAATAAAACGTGACATTTACTTAGGGCTAAGTATTACCACAGTCTATAAACCCATACAGTCGTTCGACGAAGACGTCTAGAATGGGCAATTGTGCGGGTGTGTGCGGGGTGAGACGCGGGAAGGACGAGCCCGATCTGCTTATGGCAACCGTATTAGTAGCTCGGAACACGACTTCCAGGGTTAACGCGCGCTTGCTTTTATAATTTTTAAAGGGGGACGCCCATTTTCGGCCATGGAACGCCCAACAATGTGAATTTGTTAAAAAATTATATCTTTATTTATGGTTATTAATCGCGGTATTCATTTATCCTCAAACAATGGGAATATTTTTGCACAAATTAAAAGTACCGGAAACATAATAATAAAAATTAGGTAAATCATTATGTCATTGGGTGCGTTTGGCAGAAAAAAGCGCTAGCAAGCGCTTACAAGCGCTGAAATAGTTTTCGGCCAGGACACGATTCCTACTGAAGTAGCGCTGACACAATCCGCCATTTTGCTTATTTAATTTGTTTGTTTTGAAGTAGAGTTTTTAAGTTGTTTTGTGCAATATTAGTTTTAAGTAATATAATAACGTGAATAAACATATACATGTTATTAAAAATTCATGATTGGTAAGTTTTTAATATGAATACTTTACAAACATATATTTAAATTAGGTTAGGTTCCCCGGTTAAAACTAACATCGTGTCCTAGAGGAAAATAGCTACTTACGATTTGACAGCGCTTACCGCTTACGATCGCCATTTTGCTTACAAGCGCTTGCTAGCGCTTTTTTCTGCCAAACGCACCCATTAGTTTGTGAATAAAAAAAACGTGTTGCCAATCACAAAACACATTTAAAAAATCGATTCTCTTTTTCGATCGATTATTTACGGTGTCATCATTACAGTGCTAATATAATTTTTAAATAATTATGATGTTACGATAATTAAACAAGCGAATTACTTGCTGATTTCTAATGAATTCTTTAGAGAGTAACAAATGCTACGGCACAATTTAACTGTTAATCTTAACCGATCTTCTTTGAAAACAGATAAGAACTGTTATTCTTATCTGTTTTTAAAGAAGATCGGTTAAGTTATTCTTATCTGTTTATAACAACACATTTAAAATAGAATCATGTTATGATAACGAAACAAGTTAGTTTCCAGCTGATTTACCATGAATCCTTTAACCTTTTGAGCGGCAAAGTCGCCTATACTTGACCAACACCTGCGGGCCCTGAGCGCCAACGACGTCTATAGTTGACAAAAAACTCGGCTCCGAAAAATATGAAATATAGATATTGGAAAATTATTACAGGTATTTTAATTCTACACTCCTCAAAATAGGAATAACCCAGCAACATGTGAGTATAAAAAACAAGTCTTCTAGAGCCACAAGTACTAAGAAACATTGAACTAATAAAAATGGATTTTTATCTAAGCAAATACTATGTCCAGCACGCCAAAGTCGTCTATGGTTGACCGCTAGTGTCAAACGCGGGAGGCATAGATTTCTTGAAAACTATCCAAAATTCAGCTCAATGGTGTTTTTTTTCTATTATTATTGATATTTGAATAAAATTAAAGGTTATAAACATAAAACTATAATTAGCTACATGAATAAAAAAATGTTATCACATTATCTTCGCATAATAAATCTAATATCTCAACTCTAGCGCATCTTTAGCGCGTCATCGAAAATCAGTTCACTGGGCACCGTGATCAAGGATAGACGACACCCTGATGACGTCATAAGTGATTACCGAGAAAAGTAGAGCAATGCAACATGAACGATTCCTCAGAACTCATTCGGATTTTGGAAAGCGTCGATGATGATGAATTTTGATTTTTGATTGATGAATTGAATTTTTGATTGATTGGTGAACAAATATGTTTATTTATTCCATGACCAAGATTTTAGTATTATAAGGCTGATTTACCTAGTGCGAATAATTATATACAATTGTTGATTAATGAATAATTATGTACCTTTTTTTAATAATAATACAAAATTACAATTAATGTTTTTTTTTACTTAGGGTGTGAAGAGCAATTTTTCATTTTGTGTTGTGCCATTTTCTTTCTCAGTCTCAAAATCATCTAGCAGCATCAGCATCATATCAAATCCCCATTGTCATAAGAGTGTAAGACTTTTCTTCTGTGCGTCACTTGGCCTACGCCTTCCCCGACACATAAAATATTATGAATCGATGTCTGTATATTTCGGTTAGATCGATTTTGAAATCGATACACAACATTCTAAGAATGTTTCAAAAGGGAAGGTCAGCTACGCCGTTGTCGTCCAGTCGCGACAGTGTCGTCATTAGGATGGAGAGTAGTGCTAATGTTTACTACTATTTTATTGTTATTGTTTGTTTTTTATTTATGTTTATATGTACAAAGTACATATATAAAAAAGAGTGGAAGACGGCACAAGATTAAATAAAACATACAGTTTATTAAGAGTCATTTATAGCATAAAAAACCAACAAAAACAAGTTATTTCACGTTATCGATATATCAACTCTTGGCAACACTATTTTGTTTTGGCGCTTTGGCGTACAGGACACGGTAATGCGTTTTTGGCGTGGCGCTCAAAAGGTTAAAGCTTAACAAAACGCAACTGCACAATTTTTATCAATTTCAAGACAAAAACAACCGTTGTTATCGGCTTGGTTGAAAACGTTAACAACCGCCTTCACATCTGTAGTTATGATAATTAAATAAGCGATTTAATAGCTGATTTACAATGAATTATATTCAGTATAACATAACGCTACTGCACAATATAACTGTTATTGTTATCTGTTTTAACAATACATTTAAAATGGAATCATGTTATGATAATTAAACAAGTGAATTTTTAGCTGATTTACAATGAACTGTTTAGAGCATAACAATACGCTACTCCACATTTTAACTGTTCTTAAAAATACGTTTAAAACATAATTTAAAAAAATAAAAGAAAATATATTTTAAAAAGCGTGTAGAACTGAAAGCGAAACTCAAATATTATTATTTTTTCATTAAATTACTAATCGAATACAAATCGATATCGTTTCGTTGTATTTATGTTAGTTATGTGGCAACATCAAATCTGACAGCTATAGGAAATATGTCATGCGAAATGAAATCACAATTCAACAAGTAAAAAGGTACTTGTACGATATATTACTTTCCTCTATGTAGTGAATTCTCAACTAAATAGTTGCCATTGTGTTATTTTGTTTGTTATTTTTCAAATAAATTCTCAAGAACTCATATGGAGTGAGATTGTCGATCACATTATAGTGTGACAACAGTTAAAAGTAAGTGTTCAACAGTTTTTAATTTATTAATTCTAGTGCTGATATTTGATAGTGATGAATGTATGAAATGATGAAGTTGTTTTATTTTTTTAACATATGCACAAGCTATACCTGACAAACAAAATAGCTTATTTGTAACACGGCGATAAGATTAGCTAGCTAACACCAGATAGTTACGAAATGGACAATTTTTATCAAATGCCAAGAAATAAGACAGTCGATTTTTAATTGTTTTTGGACTACTGGTAGGCAGTCAGTCCTTAATTATTAAATAATATAGGGCATTAAGTTTTAAGTAACATTTACCTATATTTGAGTTTAAAGTAAACAAATCTATTTTATTTTGTTCACTTTGTCTTATTTTTTTTTATTTAATATTATTTCAGTTGCCATCGTCATCGCGTGAGGATTGATAAAGCAGCAACACGTTAAACTTTAGGACGGGAACCATCTGAAACATCTAGTCCATCCTTGTAGCAATCTAAAGTGAGTAATGTATTGAACCTAGAACAACAAAGCTTAGATCATACATCATACAATATACTGCTGCCTAATTTTGTATGAGCACCACTCACACAAAATCAATGTTTTTTCCTGGTTGTAACAATTCCAATCAACTCACTGTTCCATCAGCATTGCGGGTATGTATTTTTGTGAATACAATTACTATGTACCTCCAGAATGTAGAATCAGTAACTACCATTTAAATAGTAACTCTTGGTATTTACTTTTAGAATTAATATATAACCATATTAAAACATTTAGTGTAGCACAAATTATAGATTTTTCTACATTATTGTAAGATAATATTTACCATCATATAGACTTTGAAAATATTTACAATATGCCAGAATATACTGTACATTATTATCTACGCTTATCAAAGGCACAATGCCAATAAATTCTGTCTGAAGTGCCCAAAATGTCAAGTAAATATAGTGGATGCTTTGCACTTGCTGTATATTTGATAAAAGTAAGAACAGGAGATAGTGATGAATGCATATAGGCATTATTGCAAGTACCAAGAAACAAATTAGAGCGGCTCATGAATATGGCCCAAGAAATATTAAATCAGGATGTTGTTCCTATGAATTTTATCCATCGTTACCACTCTCTGTGCCAAATTCTATTCAGTAATTATGATATTATATCTGAGGCAAATAATTTCTTAGCTTTCCTAGATGTTTTTGTTATCCAAAATCCTAACAACATCATAGGTCACACTGTGTATAGAAAAAAGACCCATACAAACTGATATTTAAGCGGTGAATCTCACCATAATCCTTCACAGTTAGTTACCATGAGCAAATCTTTGTTACAGAGAGCATATGGGATCTGTGAGAACAAGCACCTGGCCGCGGAGCTTCAGCACGTCAAGCAGGTTCTGCACAAAATCAAGCTTCGGGTCCCACGTCTTCGTCATAGTGACCGAGTGAAGCCGACCGCAGTTGAGCGTGTGCCTGCTGTACTACCGTATGTCAAGGGTGTCACCCCAACCAGATAGACATACATCAGATTTGATAGACCACAAATCCTCGTTAAAGAACATTAATTCCCACCAAGGATGATATGTGAGGCTACTGAAATTAAAAAAACATCCTAATTTCAGTAGAGAAGGCGGTTGGGTACTGCCACCTGCTTGGGACACTATAATTAATAAAATTAAAACAAACCCCAAGCATACCACTGCAAGACTTAAAGATAGAGTAAGTTCAATCTGCGTAGATTGGACTATAAAAATAATAATAAAAAGCTGAAGGTACTCCATGTCCCAATACTGACATTGGGATGGCAGTCACCTCAGTACCCCGTGACCATGGGTGCTATAAAGCACCTGAAACGTCAGGAATTAATAATAATAGTATAATAATAATATAGCCATTTATTTCCGAACTTTGGGGTTACATAATATTTGTGTTTGAGTTCCTATTGTAATACTAGTTAAAGTAAGTCCCTCTGTTCGGTGTGCCTTTTGGCATAGGCCTCCAAAAGAAAAATCACGCGTCGGGAATTAGAAGTTAAAGAAATTAAAAGCAATAAAATTGGTAAAAGTAGTCGTTAAAAAGCTGTATTTGTGAAAATAAAAAGCTTTATATCATAAAAATCCCGACTTTTTTTAAACCAATTCCTTAACCATTTCATTATTTTAATTGCATATTATCATTTCCATATGCTTTTATATGTGGGCACCCATGGCCGAAGTGTCTATGAACAGTGGGCATCCCCATTTAGTGTTGATAATTATAATTAAAATGGTTCATACGACGTGATAAAGATCTGCGATTTCACCAAATTTCGCACACCGAAGAAAGGTAAATAAATATTGTTATTATTTTTTACATTATGTATATTTTGTCATGTCATGCCAAATAGCCAACGTAAAAGAAATGGCGGACGTAAAAAATAGGTACTATATAGTCGCTGGGCATTACTGATTTTTCTTCATCTAAATCGTGTGGTTGGACAGGCTAAGGTTTTAGACCATACTATAGTGCCTCGTCTTCGGTCTTTCGAAGTTTTTTTTTATAAAATATTAAGATTTAGGGGTAAATTTTTAAGTTTGTCGGTGTGTTAATTACGAAAATAGCATTTATTTTTAAATCCAAGATGGCGGTCATTTTTTTATATATGTAGGATATGGATGTCAATTTCAAGGTTTATTGGGGTGATGCTTACAAAAACGCCATCCATTTTTATATCCAAATGGCGGACATTTTTTGAATAATGTGATATGAGTATCAATTTTGAGGTTCTTGGAGTGCTTATTACGAAACCGGCATCCATTTTCAAATCCAAGATGGCGGATTTTTTTTAATAATATGATATGGGTATCAAATTCGGGGTTTCCTAGGGTGCTTATTACTAAACCGGCATCCATTTTCATATCCAAGAGGGCGGACATTTTTTTTAATAATATGATATGGGTATCAATTTCGGGGTTCTTGGAGTGCTTATTACGAAACCGGCATCCATTTTCAAATCCAAGATGGCGGATTTTTTTTAATAATATGATGTGGGTATCAAATTCGGGGTTTCCTGGGGTGCTTATTACTAAACCGGCATCCATTTTCATATCCAAGAGGGCGGACATTTTTTTAATAATATGATATGGGTATCAATTCCGGGGTTTCTTGGGGTGCTTATTACGAAACTGGCATCCATTTTCATATCCAAGATGGCGGACATTTTTAATGATATGGTATGCGTATCAATTTCGAGGTTTCTTGGGGTGCTGATAACGAAAATGGAATTTATTTTTAAATCCAAGATAGTGGACATCATTTTTTTAATAATATGATATGGGTATCAATTTTGGGGTTTCCTGGGGTGTTTATTACGAAACCGGCATCCATTTTCATATCCAAGATGGCGGACAATTTTTTAATGATATGATATGGGTATCAATTTCGGGGTTTCTTGGGGTGCTTATTACGAAACTGGCATCCATTTTCATATCCAAGAGGGCGGACATTTTTTTAATAATATGATATGGGTATCAATTTCGGGGTTTCTTGGGGTGCTTATTACGAAACTGACATCCATTTTCATATCCAAGATGGCGGACATTTTTAATGATATGGTATGGGTATCAATTTCGGGGTTTCTTGGAGTGCTTATTACGAAACCGGCATCCATTTTCAAATCCAAGATGGCGGATTTTTTTTAAATAATATGATATGGGTATCAATTTCGGGGTTTCCTGGGGTGCTTATTACTAAACCGGCATCCATTTTCATATCCAAGATGGCGGACATTTTTTAATAATATGATATGGGTATCAATTCCGGGGTTTCTTGGGGTGCTTATTACGAAACTGGCATCCATTTTCATATCCAAGATGGCGGAAATTTTTTAATGATATGATATGGGTATCAATTTCGGGGTTTATTGGGGTGCTTATTACGAAACTGGCATCCATTTTCATATCCAAGAGGGCGGACATTTTTTTAATAATATGATATGGGTATCAATTTCGGGGTTTCTTGGGGTGCTTATTACGAAACTGGCATCCATTTTCATATCCAAGATGGCGGACATTTTTAATGATATGGTATGGGTATCAATTTCGAGGTTTCTTGGGGTGCTTATTACGAAAATGGAATTTATTTTTATATCCAAGATAGTGGACATCATTTTTTTTAATATTATGTTATGGGTATCAATTTTGGGGTTTCCTGGGGTGCTTATTACGAAACCGGCATCCATTTTCATATCCAAGATGGCGGACAATTTTTTAATGATATGATATGGGTATCAATTTCGGGGTTTCTTGGGGTGCTTATTACGAAACTGGCATCCATTTTCATATCCAAGAGGGCGGACAATTTTTTAATAATATGATATGGGTATCAATTTCGGGGTTTCTTGGGGTGCTTATTACGAAACTGACATCCATTTTCATATCCAAGATGGCGGACATTTTTAATGATATGATATGGGTATCAATTTCGGGGTTTCTTGGGGTGCTTATTACGAAACTGGCATCCATTTTCATATCCAAGAGGGCAGACATTTTTTTTAATAATATGATATGGGTATCAATTTCGGGGTTTCTTGGGGTGCTTATTACGAAACTGGCATCCATTTTCATATCCAAGATGGCGGACATTTTTAATGATATGGTATGGGTATCAATTTCGAGGTTTCTTGGGGTGCTGATAACGAAAATGGAATTTATTTTTAAATCCAAGATGGTGGACATCATTTTTTTAATAATATGATATGGGTATCAATTTCGGGGTTTCTTTTTTTTTTGCGGATGGAAAATCATCTAATGATGCCTTTCGCTCTGGGTGGAGCGTAAGGGAGTGTCAGACTTTTACTGACTAAAAACCATCCGTGTTCCTTCAGTGCCCTTACGTTCCGGAGCCGCGGTATCTCTTTCGAACAGCCCGCAGCCCCGGCAGGCGTCGGCCCTTGCGGGCCCCATCACGCTGCTGACAGCTCTTTGAGTGCGTGGAACAAAACGCGCCGTCGACACGGCCTGTCGTCGTTAGACGGACGGACGGCGAACTACCCATTGCTCGCCGTCCACAGGCCCGCGCCTACGGTGGCCGGGGGCCACGACGTAGCCCCCGACGCCCGGGGCGTCTCCCGCGGCGGCCGGGGAGGAAAGCTGCTGCTCTCTCCTTCTCCCGCTCCGCCACCTTCTTCGCTAGAATCACTGCTTCGCAGAAGGTGGTGACGGCATCCCATTCCGTCTCGCTCCGGACCATGGCTTCGACCAGGGCCGGACGCGAGAGGTCGCCGCCGCCTATCGCCGCTACGAGGACACGGCGGTGCTCCGCCCAAGCAGGGCACACCTCTACGGTGTGTTCCACCGTGTCCTCCGGTCCATCCTCGCAGTGGGAGCACCCGGGCGTTTCCTCCCGCCCGATTCGGTGCAAGAACCTCCCGAACACACCGTGTCCGGTGAGGACCTGCGTCAGGCGGAAGGTGAGGATGCCGTGGCGTCTCTCAAGCCACTCCTCAAAGAGGGGTCTTATCGCCGTTATAGTGGCGTGCCCATCACGAGGTTGCGACAGTCGCTGTCTCCATGTCGCCATGAGATCGTGCCGGAAGTCTGTCCGCTGCGCGACAACTTGCCGCGGCAGCGGGGTTTCCCCACGGCACAGTGCCTCCGCGCGCCATTCGTGCAGGCGCGCGAGGACTATCGCCTCCAGATCCCACGGCGGCAATCCGGCAAGGAGGCTCGCCGCCTCGCGGGAGATCGTGCGGTAGCCGCGAACCATTTTCACGCTTTGGGGCGCGTTCAGGTGGTGGACGGCAAGCCGCGCCAAACCACGCGCCCACACCGGGGCCCCGTAAAGGGCCATGGACCGCACGATCCCCGCGTAGAGCCTCCGGCAGGAGGCGTTTGGCCCTCCCAGGTTCGGCAGGAGCCGCCTGAAGGCAGCCCCGGTCCGTTCCAGTTTGGGAGCCAAACGTCGGAAGTGCTCAACGAAGTTCCATCGGCCGTCGAGGACGAGTCCTAGGTACTTCAGCGTCGACTCGACGCCGATGGATACCCCTCCTACCATCACTGAGGATCCCGGTGGTGGCCTGTTCCGAGGACCATGGAAGTGCATGGCCTCGGACTTGTGCAGAGCCACCTCGAGACCCAGTTGCCGAATCCTCTCAACGATTATCGCAACCCCGCGTGTCATAGTTTCCGCCGCCGCCTCGTACGACCCCCCTTGTGCCAGTACCAGCGTGTCGTCAGCGTAGCAAACTACGTTGACGCCGGTAGGGAGGTCGGCGCGCAGCACCCAGTCGTAACCGATGTTCCACAGAGGTGGCCCCAGAACCGAACCCTGTGGGACACCGCACGACATCTCTCGCCGGTTCCACTCACCGTTGCGACCGGGGTAGATGACGGCCCTGTCCGTCAGGTAGTCCCCGACTATACGACGGAGATAGGTCGGCACCCGGTGATACCGGAGTGCCTCCCTAATGCAGCTCCAGGGCATGGAGTTGAAGGCGTTGGTCGCGAAAACAACCCCCCCTCTGGCCACTGCATCCCACGTCGTGAGGGCTCTCACGCGCATGATGGCGTCCACCGTGGAGCGCCTTTTGCGGAAACCAAACTGGTGTTCCGCAAGATCCGGCCCCGTCCCCGCAAGGTGCTCGGCGAGGCGGTTTGCAATGACTCTTTCAAAGAGCTTGCCCACCTCGTCGAGCAGCACCACGGGCCGGTATGCGGACGGAGAGTCCGCAGGGCGCCCCCGCTTCCGAATGAGGACCAGTTTCCCCGTCTATCAACGAAGCGGGAATTGGCCTCTCTCCAAGCATGCGCTTAGGAGCCCCTCCAGTCGAGGCCCGAGAGCCTCCGAGGCCAGGACCCAGGCTTTACCAGGCAAGCCATCGGGTCCTGGGGCGGTATTCCTGGCCTTGAGCCTACGTATCGCCACTCTCAGGTCTACCCCGGTCCCTTCCGGGATGTCGTCGTCGTCGTCCTGGTGGTCCGCTTCCGGCACCGCAGGTGGCGGAGCCATAGGCGGGGGCGGATGTTCCCCTCGCGCAGGGAACAGAGCGCTCACCACGTCCTCCACGAGCTGGGGCCGGAGACTTTGCGTCAGCGGGGGGGCCCAGGTGCGGAGTTTATCCCGCACCATCTTGTAGGGGCGCCCCCACGGATCTCTGTTGAGAGTCTCCAGCATCTCACGGGCCCGATCCCGGGCCCGCAGGACAGCCTTCCGGAGGGCGGTCTTCGCCGCTCTGTATCCCCCGTACAGCTCCGCCTCAATGGCTGCCGCATTCGGTGGACGAATGCGGAGCCTGCGATGCCTGGCGTACAGGTGCCGCGCGGCGACACACACATCGCGCAGAGACGTCAGCTCACGCGACCACCAATACACCTGACGCCGGGCGCTTCCTGGCCGGACGCGGGGCATTGCCACGTCACATATCTCGAACATGGCCTCCTGGAACCACCCTGCCTCATCATTGACGTCGGCAGGCCTGTCCGGTGATGACACCCAGGCCTGCACGATCGAGGCTTCCAGGAGGAGCTCCCGGTCCAGCTGCTTTAGCGCCCAACGCGGACCACTCGGGGCCTGTTGGACTGGCGCGCTTGAGGGCTGGGTGGAGACATCAAACCGATTGTACCGGTGGTCGGAGTAGGTCTCCACCCCCTCCATGACACGCCAGTCAATGGCACGCGGCGACAGAGCGGGGCTAGCGAACGAGATGTCCACCACCGACTCGCCCCGCATCCGCACACACGTGGGGACAGAACCCCAATTTAGGACAACCAGGCCTGTCTCCAGAGCCCAGTCTTCCACCATCCTACCCCGCACATCTGTACGACGAGAACCCCAAGCCAAGTTCTTGACATTGAAGTCCCCGAGGACAAGTACGGGGAGGGGATAACTTCCGACGACGACTGCTCTCAGCTCTGCAAGAGAGTTGTGGAGCTCGGCGAGAGATCGGTTCGGGGAGAAGTACACCCCCACAACGACGAACTCTCCGAACCGTGCTGCTACGCACCCCTGACCCCTCCTGACACCTTCAAGGGTCGGGGTACCGGCGGCGGCCGAAGAGATGATGGCCACTAAGCCGTTAAGGTCCGCCACCCAGTCCTCCCTAGGCCAGAAAAAATACGGCTCAGCGACCACAGCGATGTTAATCGACCACTGCGCCATGCTCTGGAGCAACAGATCCTGAGCGCAGGCGCAGTGGTTGATATTCGCCTGGAGGAAACTTAATGGGGCCGTTATAGGCATTCCATTTCAGCTTCCTCCACGGGGGGCCCCTCTGCGGGCGTAGGTGTCGCGTCGGCGGCGGCGGCGACAGTGACAGCGGTGGCGGCGGCAGTTGCGTCTGCGGCGGAGGTCACAGAGGCGGTGGCGGCGGAGCGCCCTCCCCTCCCCGCGGCCTTGGCCTTGGCGGGTGGCACGCAGGCCTTGCTTCTGGCCCGGTGATCGGCTGGCTTGCCGGTCGCCGCACATGCATCACAGTGCGGCGTAGCGCAGCAGGTCGCCGATATGTGTCCGGGCTGACAGCAGCGGAAGCAAAGGCCACTGCGGTCAACCTCCGAGGCGCATCTCACTGATACGTGGTGCCCCACGAGACAGCGATAGCACCTCAGAGGTCTGGGCTCCAGCAACTTAACCTGCGCTGAGACCCAGCCCACCAGAAGCCTTCGGCCCTCCACTATGGTTTTGGCCGCCGTAACAGGGCAGCGCACCGTGGCGGCATGCATACCCTGTTGGTCCGGGCGTATGGCGCCTGACCTGACCTGGTCAGTAGTGCACCCCCCGGACCTGGCGACGGCGGCCACCAACTCCTCCTCCAATACCGAGTCGTCCAGACCCATGATGCGCAGCTCTGCGCATCTGACGGGCCTGGACACTCGGGCCTCGTCCGCGTCCAGAGACGCTCTGAGCTTCGCAGCCAGAGCGTCCGCGGTCGCGCCACTGGATTCCCCGGGGACCTCCAGCATACGGGCCCCCGTCTGGGTGACTTTGAGCCGGAGGCCCCCGGTGATCCCGAGCTCCCCGAGATCCACCGCCTCCTTCGCCTTCGCGAGCAGATCGCGGTAGGTAACGCCCTTCTTTTCCGCGTCCGGCTGTAGTGTAATCACTACAGCTGCGGTCTTCGGGGCGCGGAGCCTAGCCGCGATCTTGCGCGCCCTGAACTGGCGCTGCCGCTCCTGCTCTTTGGCCTTTTTGGCTGCCTTCTTCCCCTTCTTTTTGTCCCCGACCACCTGTCAACCGGCTTCAGCCGCGGGAGGTGTAGGGAGCTGGGGGGGGCGACGACGGCGGCGGCAGCTGGCTTGCCGCTGGCGCTGGCACATTCGCCGCAGGCACTGGGGCTGGTGCAGCCACCACCTGTGCTGCCGCCTTGCCCTTTTTCGCCTTCGTCTTGCCTCTCTTTCCCGTCGCCGGCTTAGCCGAAGCCGGTTCAGCCGGTACCGGTTTTGCCGGAGCCGGCTTTTCAGCCCCGCCCGAGGGCTGGCTGGACGGCCCCGGCCTGGATGCGGTAGCCGTGGCCGCCGCGTACGTTGCCGGCCTCGCCGCCGTCTTGTTTGCCCCTAGGGGGGGGCGCAGGACGATGCCCTCCAGCACGGAGAACCGGTGCTGGAAGGCAGCCAGCTCCTGCCGGACCAGGTTCAGAACCTGGTTCACCACCGGCACGGGCTGGCTTGGGCGCTGCGTCTGGGGCGCCGCGCGAGAGGCAGGCTCACGTAGACTGGCCAGGTCTGCGCGGAGCTGCTCGTTCTCCTTCTGGAGAGTCTCCATGGCAGACGTCAGGCGGGCCACGTCCGCCCGCAGCTTCGCCACCTCATCCACATTAGGCCCGGCCCCAACAAAGTTGGCCTCCGCAGCCGCCATGATGGAGGCGGAGGCCCCGGGAATGGCCTTGAACTTTGAGGAGGGCTTTTGCTTGTAGGCCACGACCTTGATCGCGGCCTCCACCTCCTTTACGAATCTGGCCTTACGCTCCACCTCGGAGCCGCCAGTCGCACTCGTCTCTTCGCCTGATACCCGAGCCGTATCGCCCGGGTGGCGCCCATCCTCGACAAGCTTTGCCGCTCGTTCGGCCATCTGATTGTCAGAGAGTCCCCTCCCCTTGCCTCTCAGTCCGCCCCGCCTGTTGGTGGGGATTTTCCGGGCCGAAACCTCCTCTTCACCGGATGACGGCCCCTGGTCGCCATCCCGCCTGGACCGCTTGCGGAAGAACTTACTGGAATTTCGGGGTTTCTTGGGGTGCTTATTACGAAACTGGCATCCATTTTCATATCCAAGATGGCGAACATTTTTAATGATATGATATGGGTATCAATTTCGAGGTTTCTTGGGGTGCTGATAACGAAAATGGAATTTATTTTTAAATCCAAGAGGGCGGACATAGCAATGTGTAGAAGAGTTTGCTCAGTACTTCCATTCAGTGTATAGGACGGAACAACCCAACCTAAGCGTCACCGAGGCAATAATAGCGGCTGGTGGTCTCAACGCAGCTGCGCGCGTGCATATAGAAAGTCTGAGTATTCAGGATGTGCAACGTGCCTTAAAAAAGTTGAAACCAAAAAGGTCCGCAGGGCCGGATGGTATTCCACCATATATTCTCAGGGACTGCCGTTTCGTGTTAACTAACTAACTAAGCCGTTAATGCACATATATTCCAAATGTCTGGACAATGCTGTTTTTCCCGATAGATGGAAAACCACACGGGTCGTTCCGGTTCCTAAAGGAAAAGTAGGATCGCAGGTACACGAATATCGACCTGTGGCCGTGCTTTCATCAGCAGCTAAAGTGTTAGAGTCGGTCATGTATGACAAAATATTCGTGCAGGTGAATCAGCAGCTCTCGGAAGCACAGCATGGGTTTCGCCCAATGAAAAGTACTACTAGCAACCTTCTTAGCTACATGGTTGAAGTTGTGCCCGCAGTGGATAGGGGGGTGCAGGTCGATGCCGCCTACTTTGACTTTAAAAAAGCGTTTGACTTAGTGGATAACGTCTTACTAAAAAAGTTAGCGGCAGTTGGCTTCGCTCCACATTTATTAAAATTATTTGCCGGCTATATGACAGGTAGAAAGCAGTATGTGGAATTTGCCGGCTATACGTCTGACCCATATATTACAAAATCTGGAGTAAGCCAGGGCAGTAATTTAGGGCCACTCCAGTTTTATTACTGGTTAACGATTTGCCGGAGGTAGTTAAGCAATCTAGGTGCCTTCTTTTTGCTGACGACCTGAAGTTGTATCATGTCGTAGAAACATTGTCAGACTGTGAAAAGCTACAACAGGACGTAAACAGAGTAGTGGCATGGAGCAATAATAACCGTTTACAATTTAACACCTCCAAGTGTGTTACCATTTCGTTTACTAGAAAGCGCACGCCCATTGAATATAACTATGAAGTCGATGGTTCGCCAATGGTAAGAGTTAAAGAAGTTAAAGATCTGGGCGTTCGGCTAAATAGTGAATTATCATTTAGGGAACACATTCTCAATTGCTGTAAAAAAGCGTATAGAAACCTGGGCTTCATTCTTCGCACAGTTCACGGTTTTACTAACATTAATTTAATCGTTACTATGTATAATACACTGGTAAGAAGTAATCTGGAGTGTAACGCTGTAATATGGTCACCACATGAAAAAAGGTATAGCACAATGCTAGAACGGGTGCAAAATAAATTTATTAGATACTTATATATGCGCCATTATGGGGTATACCCTATGTACCCATTAATGTACCCAACCTTATTTATTCTGGGTATGGTTGGCTACAACGAGTTGAGGGTAAGACGAGACCTCGCCTTAGCCCTATATATTTTTAAAGTGCTTAGGGGAAAAATATATAATAGTGACATATTGGGGCGGATTGGGTTGTGTGTTCCAGACGGGTACGTATGGAAACGGCGGCGGCCGCGGCTGCTCTTCGTTCCGCGCGCCCGAACCAATTTACTAGATAAAGCACCTTTAACGCGAACGTTACGCATTCTTAATAAAATGGCTGAAGACAGTGACCTATTCTATTGCTCCTTGAGTGAATTTACTAGGGTGGGATTGTTTACAATTTGTTACAGTTAATTTCTACATTTTTTGTTATGCATAAAAAGAACTACACTGTCGCATTAGGTTATTCCTGTCATGATAGTTGTTAGTTTCAATAAATAAATAAATAAATAAGAAACTGGTATCCATTTTCATATCCAAGATGGCTGATATTTTTTTAATAATATGATATGGGTAACAATTTCGAGGTTTCTTGGGGTGCTAATAACGAAAATGGTATTTGTTTTTAAATCCAAGATAGTGGACATCATTTTTTTAATGTTAGGGATATCAATTTTGAGGTTTGTGGGTGATAATTATGAAAATTTAATAATAAGTACTGTATTTAAAAATTTTAGATGCAAATTATGGCTGGAAGTTATTGGAAGACTTGATTTAGTAGGAAAACCTTTCGAAAGCCTAAAGAATACGTACATTTGCAGTTTGCATTTCGAAAAGAGTATGTACGGGAAGAAATCACTGAAGAAAACATCTATACCAACGTTATTTTTACCAACCAACGACTCGATCCATACACAGACTGATCCTAAAGTCAAAATTTTAAGTGATGTAAAATTGGAACTCTCCGATAAACGCCATATTGTAATACCAAAAATAGCTCGAAGAGACCATGAATTAGCAGGTCCTTCATCCCAAAATTCAGAACACACCAACACTGAGCAATATATAGGTATAGATTATAGTTCTCAGACACCAGCACGATTGACTGACTTTACTCCCCGAAAAAGTAAACTTAGAAAACAATTGTTTAAAATAAGTAAAAAGTTAAAATGCACTGTTAAAAAATATGAAGATATTGCCGTGGAACAGTTTTTCAACGGTTGTGATAAATTTTTATCCCCCAAGTTTAGCGCGATTGTAAAGGCGCAAATTTATTTAAAACCCCATTGTAAAAACAATAGATATAGCAGAGAATTCAAATTGTTTTGCTTAAATATGTATTACACGAGCCCTCTTGCTTATCGATTTTTATCGAAAACTATTTGTTTACCGTCTAAATCAACTTTAGCTAAGATGTACCTACCTATGCAAACTAAACTTAACCAGCAAATGTGGGATGTTTTATCGGCTACAATCAAGCATATGTCATCATCCGAAAAAGAATGTGTGCTTTGTATGGATGAGATGAGTCTGAAATTAAACTTATCCTATAACAGCAAGGAAGATAAAATATTGGGCCTCCATGAAGTAGATGGGCAACAGCAACCTGTTGCCGCAGGGTATGCTTTTACCTTAATGCTTCGAGGTATAACATCAAAATGGAAACAACCTATTGGCTTTTCTTTTATTTCCAGCAGTAAAATTGATTATCAATTAAAAACATGGATAATTGATACT
This sequence comes from Parnassius apollo, assembly GCA_907164705.1. Lineage (NCBI taxonomy): Eukaryota > Metazoa > Arthropoda > Insecta > Lepidoptera > Papilionidae > Parnassius > Parnassius apollo. The sequence continues at coordinate 475,177 of CAJQZP010000349.1, read as the reverse complement.
GTGAAACGTCTTTTAGAGCTTGGCTTTAATATACGAGCTTTCATGTCAGATCTAGGATCAGATTTTTTGGCACTTTCAAAAACATTAGGGATCTCTAAAGAAAACTCATGTTTCGAAATTGATGGTCACAAAATTTACTACATATTTGATGTTCCCCACTTAATGAAGTGCGTAAGAAATAATTTAATAAACTATAATTTTGAGTTTGATGGCAAAACTACTCGGTGGGAGGACATATCAAACATGTATGAACTAGATAAAATGAAAGATATGCGATCAGCTGCTCGTTTAACTGATTCACATTTACAGCCGAATAGTTTCCAAAAACAAAACGTTCGTTTTGCCGTTCAAGTTTTTAGCAATTCTGTAGTAGCAGCTTTAAAAAAATATCAATCATCGGGTACTCTACAAGTTGCTGATGGTACGATATTTTTTATTGAAATCATCAACAACCTCTTTGATTTACTGAATTCAAGCAACATCGACTCACCAAAAGTCTACAGTAAACCGTATAGGGGTACTACTCTACAAGAGGAATTGCTAGATAAATCACAGCGTATGTTTAATAGCATGAGAGTTAAAAATAAAAAGAATGGCCGTGACTTTACCAATATCATAAAATTTATAAATGCTTTCAACATTCACTCACTTCGGCAATTATATAAAGATATGAAGTCTGGGGGATATGATTACTTACTCACACGAAGAATTAACAATCATTGCTTAGAAAATTTTTTGGGCTCGTGAGGCAAGCTGGCGGAAATTGTAGGGAACCCTCTTGTATACAATACACCAGGGCATTCCGAAAAATGTTTCTATGCCAAATTCTAAATTTATCAAACGCTACAAATTGTACCGAAGATTTTGACAGCATACTAGTCCAATTTGTAGAATGTGCCAAAAATACACCTCAAGTTTCTATCCAGGATTCACCTCAAATACAACCCAAAGAGAATTTTACAAAGATGTACGACATTTCAGAAAAAAATGCATTCCACTATATCTGCGGTTATTTGTTGCGAAGGTGTGTTGAAAGTCACAAGCGTGACTTCCTATCGGTAATTAGTTACGCATCATCATATGACGATGAATCAAATAAGAGAAATTTATACATCCGTCTTAGAGCTTATGATACTAGCCGTGATCGCTTCGGAGGACTACAAGTCCCTCCATATGATTTTGTGGATTACATACATAGCTTGGAAACAGAATTGATGTCGCTTTTTACTTTTACTGGAAACATTGGGTTCAAATTGTTTGAGCATTTGAGACTAATAGAGTTCAACACCAAACCATGTGCATACTTCCCAATAAATTATTTGTTAAAATTATTTATTATGATGAGAATTTTTTATACAATTAAGTTCAATAATAGAAATTTCAAATCCAGTAAATCTATAAACCGAAAATATTTGTCAGTTGCCCATTTATAATTCCTGATTTAGAAATGAATTAGTTATTATATCCTTATAGTTTTTTTTCTTATCGATTATATAGTAACAAAACAGGTGTCCATATAGTTATAGTAGTAGTAAATATTTGAATTCCAATCATTTTATTCGTGAGGCAGCTACTTATGCAGCCCCACACCCCCCCTCGCTATCGAGTCCGCAGGCCGAGAAACTCTCTCTCGGATATACTCCGCCAAATAAAATTTCAACCGACCTGAACTGCCTCCAGGCGGCTCAGGCCGATTCTTCTTAAATTTTGCCTAAGTAGGCTCTCCCTCAGCGGCTCGTAGCTGCCTGCGTGCCTGCGCCCTCTTCTCCCAAAAGAGGGTCGCTTCCGATCCGGCAAAGAGGCATAATCCGCCAATTGGCAGTCCCACAGGTGGTGTTTAGTGGGTACACTTAGGGTAGTGGTTAGGTTAGGGTTTAGTCACAGTGAGTCCCACATAACCACGACAGACTGGCTGTCGTGGTTTGCATAAAGCATTCACCACCTCCTCGCGTAACGCGGTAGCCCTTTCTAATTGCTTCTGGGCGCAAAAAAAATTGGAAAATCCAAAATGCACGCCTCATGAGCGTTTCATTTAATTTTGATGAAAAAAATAAATAACTTTTGAAAGGTGTTCAGTTCAATAGCAAAAATCAATAAGGATCCTCCTTAGAATATACGGAATCTTATTTAATACTATATATCTCAATTTATCACTTACATTTCTATTAAGCGAGAAGACTCACAGACGCATAGACAAACGGACGGCAGTCGATATATTTTTTCATTTACATTTTTGTTGTGTAATCTAAATTGAATCAGTTATAAAATAAACCAATAATTCAATGTCTGTAGTCATTGTATATATATATGGATTTGGTGTCTAGCTAAGAGTATAAGAACGATTTTATGTAGCGAAACTGAGGTATGGCCACATATCGAGAGTAGAGCACTCCCTCACGTTGTGAGGCGTGCAATTAGCGTTTTGAGCACTTTCAGGAAAAATGTAAGAACAAATTATTACTTATTCTTTATATTAGTAATCATATTGTTGATCACGATGTAGATCTAAAATAAATACATAATGAAATTAGTAAAAGTTGTCAATTTGTGACAACCTTAACCTCCATACGCTGTCTAGACGTTGTCGGCATTTACTACGAGATCAAAGGCGTCGTCCTACTGTATGTTTTTATTATACTGTGGTATTACCCAGAAAGATGTTTTGCTTTAACTTTACATTACTATTCACCGAAAGCTTAACGATATGTGCAAAATATCAAAAGTTTTAAAATTTGTCTGCCTTCATCACGTACTATAACAAAGTGGTATAATACAATTGATGGCCGACTTGGCTACACAAAAAAAGCGTTAAATGTTTTAAAACTTAGACTAGAGAGTAACTCTGGCAAGAAATTATATTGTATATTAGTGATAGATGAAATGAAAATAAAACAATTGGCGGAGTACCATGCAAGTTCTAAAAGACATTTTGGTTATGTTAATTATAGATTTGACTTCATTTTTGACAGTTCGGAGAACGCTACTGATGCTTTAGCATTTTTATTAATGGGCATTAATACTTCTTGTAAAGTAACCATTGGGTACTTCTTAGTAAAGGGTACAAGTGCTGATCTAAAAGCACGGCTGGTGACCCAAGTTTTACACACAGTTCGTGAAAGCTATGGCTTAAGAGTTAGACTGTTGCTTGAATACAGAAAATTTATAGACTACTATATTAGATCCACGTACAGGACACAAATTTTTTTCTAGACCTGCCATATGCTGAAACTGGTGCATAATGCTTTGGAATTTTATAAGTACTTTATTTTATCCAAACTGTACTATTTGTAGACGTTGATATTTTTGACAGATAAAATTGGTCTTGTGTGCATCGAAAGTGCTTATTTTTTATTATTTATTTAATTTCAAGTATCCAAGACTCATTTTCATTTACATTGCTTTTTTTTTTCAAACTATAATTATTAAAAAAAATTAAAATCTAATAATCTAACAAAATATGACGAGACAAATATATTAAAACTATTAAATTATTACTAAATGCCGTAATGCACTTAAACAGCAGTCAAATTAGCTGCTGGGCATATGTAGTCTACAACAATGTTGCAGATAGGGACAGTTCACTCTGTCACCTATAATTTTAAGAATGCCATTGGGGCTGGCCCTAACCCTACGCACCAGCGATGCAGCTCTTTTACGCAAAGTTGCGTAAAAACAATCTACATGTGCTTGAGCAAACATCGCTGATGCGTTGCAGCGTCGGGACAGCCCCATCAGCACCCGGAACGCGTTGTTATATTGGATCCGGAGAGCTCCATAGGCCCGTTGTGTGTAGTCCCTCCACAGGCTGCACGTGTAAAGAGATGTACAAAACGCTCTAAATAAAGTGAGTTTAACCTCCCTTGAACATCTCGCGAACCTACGTGCAATCATATTTGCACGAACCGACAGAGCCCTACGTTCCCTTTCTATGTCAGTAGTATCCTTGAGGTCGGAAGTAACCATATGACCCAAATATTTGAAAGAGTCAACCCTAGTTAATGGTGTGCCATTCAATTTAATAGGAGGCACATTACGCGTACGATCCCGTCCGGCCCCCTAAGATCATATACTGACTTTTTTGTGCATTGTACTTCAGCCCATGTTCGGCTGCGAATGTCTCACAAACACTAAGCAATTTTCTTAATCCACATATTGATGCACTCAGCAGCACCATGTCATCTGCGTAACTCAAGTTATTTACACAAATTCCATCTATATGATATCCGACATGCATGCTGCTAAGCGCCTCAATAAGTGAATTTACATAGAGGTTAAAGAGACTGGGTGAGCTTAGCCCACCCTGTCTCACCGCGCACTCCAACCGGTATGGTTCAGACAAAACATTAGCCCATCTAACGCAATTGACCTGTCCCCCATACCAATATTTTAAAATCTGTATCAGTTGACCTGGTAATTTAATATCCTCCAATTTTTTCCACAGTATATTGTATCAGATCAAATGCCCTCGACAGGTCAAGGGAACAAGCGTAGACAGGTGTTTTCCTATCAACATAATATTTGACAGTGTGCTTAAGGCAAAGTATCGCACTTTCTGTGGACAGTCCGTTACGAAATCCGAACTGATTGTCATGCAGTTTTAGATATTTATTGATCTGCGTATTAATCACACTGTCCAATATCTTTGCTACGATGGTTGCCAAGGATATTGGTCTATAATTACATTTATCTGACAAGTCACCCGTTTTATTTTTTACCACCGGTACTACTATGGTCTTCATTAGATCAGGGGACAGATATGCATGCCGTAAACATGTAGTGTAGAACATAGCCAGTACGCGGTGTATATGTGGGCCTGCATACTGTAGATGCTCGATACTGAGACAATCATGACCTGGAGACTTGCCCCTAGACATAGATTTTATGACTTTTGCTACATCTTGCACACTTATTCTGTCCCCTACTCCATCAATGACTGTCCCAGCATCTTGCACCGATTCATAAGGATATGACCCTAGTGTCGACTTTACAGAGAAAAGCTCCCTAAAGAGGTTGGCAATATCCTTTGGGTTACTCACCCCGCCCACACTCACGGGAAGGCCAGGTCGAATTCTCATCTTATTAGTGCCTTTCCAAAAAGCACTAAAATCTTTTTTGGTATGCGATGACACTATTTCATCCATTTAAATTTGATGTTTATGATCTTGACACCATTTTAAGCGTGATTTAAATACCTTTCGGGTGCTACGCATTTCATTAAATAATTTGCCATGATTGGGCCGTCCATTAGCCATCCAAAGATAAAATTTCTGTCTAGCCTCCCCATGAGCCTCTCTAACATGTTCCATCCTACAACGGGTTTTTTTGACCAATGTTTCTTGTACTCTCGACTAGCAATTGCGGCCTCACTTAGGGCAGACACTATGTCGTAATACAGTTTGTCAATTATAATTCTATGCTTTATATTTGTACAACATTTGTCAGCACAGTAGCGAAATTCCGAAGGGAAATATATTTGTCTTAGCTTTCTGTGGCACATATCGCCATAAACATTTTTCTGACGTTCGGACCTCTTTCCCCATATAATCTGGCGATTAATATAAGATGTTAGTGTATTATAATAATTTAATTTTGGTATTAATAACTCTAAATCACATTCGATCATAAGAGGGAAATGGTCCGACCAAGTCACGTCGTATTTAACATAAACATTGCATACTGAGGACACAGCAGATTGTGTTACAACACAGTGGTCCAACCATCGCTTACAGCCATGTGATTGCGTTAAAAAAGTGTATGTGCCGGAGGACAAACCTAGAAAGTCAGTATCAATACAATGCCAATTTTGTTCACTACAATATAATATAAGTTCGTTGAAAAATAGCGTATGAGGATGAGAGTTAAAATCGCCCAATATGTAAACAGAGTCAATGCCGTATTCATCTATTATAACACTTACCGCACTGAGGCAATCGGAGTAATCAGGTAGATTGTCCTTACAATCCGTGGGCAGGTCGTAGGTAGGTCGATCTATCGTCACAATTTTAATCGCGCACAAGCGAGCATTATCGCAACGCAACACATTTACGTCATGGAAAACTGCCCTTCTCCATAACAGAGCAACTCCCTTATAAGGTCGACCGCACAGTAGTTCCTTCGTCGTATCCACAGCAGAAGTACAGATTAAAAGTTCTATACCAGATAAGGGATGTATTAAAGACGGAAGTCCGTATCAGATTATGTGAGTCCTTGATACTGTCCAAATTCAATTATGCAGATGCAGTAATAGGTCCTAGACTTCTCAACCGTTCAAAGAAACTTATACAGCGCGTACAAAATGCCTGTGCCCGTTTCTGTTTTAAAATACCTCCCCGTACACATGTTACACCTTACATTAATAATGCGAAAATGCTCAAAATGGATTACCGGTGGCAGTTGCATTTTGCTACGCTGTTGTTTGGTTGTATAAAATACAGGACGCCGTCTTATCTCTATAAAAAATTGCGCTGGGCTCGAGACAACGTCTTAACAAATGTAGTGACAAGAGCTTCAGCGTACGGGTTGCTTCTGCCTCAACACCGCACCGCTGCGTTTCGAGGCAGTTTTCGATATGCAGCAACCAAGTGTTGGAACAAGTTGTTCCCCGCCGCCGTTCCGTAATATACAATCGATACATAGCTTCCGTCAAAAATTTAAATTGTTCCTCTTAGATCAGCAATCTCAAAGTTAAGTAGTGCAAATATTTTGATAGTATGTAATTTTATAAATAATGTATGAGCGTGTATATGTGTATGTATGTGTGCTTGTTTATATTTATGTATATATATGTACATACATATATATATATGTATATGTGTGTGTGTTTGAGTATGTATATATCATTTATTGAAATTATGTAATGAAGCGGTGTACTGCAGCTGGTTTGTGTATTTGTTTGTAGCTTAAACTTAATTACGTTCCTGAGTGAATTTTAATGCAACCTCTTACAGTATTAAGAATATTTTATAAGAATTATGACAATATTACAAGAAATAAATTTTTGTTATTATATTTGGTTTAACACAACAGAACTGCCCTCTGCATATAAAGAATATATAATATATGTATATATATTTTTTATACTTATTTGTGTATTTTTATTTTAAATATATAAGGGTGCCACTGAAAATCAGGGTTGGGGTGCTGTACTTCTGATACATTCCAACATATCCTGAGTGGCTTTCCTTTTTGGAGCAGAGCAGCATTAACGGGTGGATTGTCTTTGTAATACACCCTATGCATTACTCCTTATTCTCTAGTTCTTTATTATTATTATTTTTTTTCTTTTTTATATTATTGTTTGCTTTTTTTTGTTTTTTTGTTTTATCATATCTATAAACAAGGAGTGAATGTCCTGTTTCATGATTTCTGTGTAAAATTTTTTTTTGTTTTTTTTTTGTTTGTATGCCTACTTAAATGTTATTTGTTTTATGTAATCCACTTGAGTGTGTTGCATGTGCCAAATAAAATCTGTTTCTTTCTTTCTTTCTTTCTTTCTTTCTTGATCCAAAACCATCATCGATCGAGCTGAGACACGGTATCTCATTCGGTAACAGCCAAGTCTCCTGGAGTGCAATTAAATCTGCGTGTCGACAGAGTTCTATAATACTGTCCACGGTGCGTTTCACGTTTTTACAATTGAAGCTAGCAAATGTTATTGGTCTTTTACTTATTGTTCAAGGGTAAATTGCCGTTTACAGAAGAGTCTCTGTTCGCATTTCTGTGTTTGAAGTGTACAAATTTTCTAAAAATTATACCCTTCGGCCATATATTTGCATCAAGAAACAATGGTACTTTGTCAGAATCCACAAAGAATTTATAGGCTTTGTGATCGGTAGCCTTTTTTAAATGAATTTTTTCTAGTGACACTGTTTCCTGTGTTTTCGTTTTAATACAATTAATTACGTCGCTTTCTTCTGTATCTTGATGTATGTTCGTAATAAAAATTGGCGATTTACGTATTGCGGCTTTAAATTTTTCACCTAATTCGCTCGTATTTATACCCACTTGACCTCTGTATCGATAGTTAGGTTTCTTTTTATGCTGAACTTTCTGCCATTCATATTCATTTTTTGAAATTACGTCGTCGATTCAAGCACACTCTGATTCCCCAGCATTATTCAATAAGTTTGTTTTGTTACTTATAACGTTCTTACTTGTCATACTTGCGTTCTGACCGGTTTCGCATGACTCAGATTGAACAACCACCCGCGAACAATGGTTAGTATTATGATGCGATGACAACGGCGAAGATACCCTTTCGTGTACAATATTATTTTTTGGCCGGTAGACTGATTATTGTCTACTTTCTTTCTTGGGCTACAACTAGGTGATTTTTCGTCTCGTATTAGTGACGACGATATATTTGTATTCTTCATCTCTTTAGACCTAACGAAAGTGGAGTCATGTATAGCAGACATACCTATTGGTCCACTATCAAGGCCCCATGCACTCAGCCTGGGTTCACATTACACATGCGCAGCGGATGAATATCCTTCATTACCAATACTTTACTTTCAAGCTCTTTATGCTGTTCAAGCGGAGTGTACGTCGACTTTATGCAGTCTATATCGAAACGTAATTTTGCAATATCCTTTAGTAGTTTTGTACAGTCAAGATGATCAAAGGTAATTGGTGGTAATTTTTCTAACTCCCTCGCAACAAAGACAGGAATCAGATCAGGTTCAGTAGTTTTAAAAAGCTGAATAATATCCTGCAGGTCACGTTTCTCTTTCCCTCTCTCTTACGTTGTATTTTTCGCTTATCCGATGGTATAGCATCAAAAAACAATGCTTTCGACTTTTGAATCTCTGCACTGGTAAACGCCGAAGAACACAAACGCAACAATGATTCTTCATTCATCACAGTAACATAACAGTTCGTCTATGACGATATTACACACGGAACACTTTAATGTTTCCGACATTATGACGCACGACCAATTTGTCGTTCGTACCGATAATTATACTATGAAAGGACGCATGCGTCACAGCTGAGCGCAAGCGCGGGACTGACTGCTTAACGCACATTTGACAATCTGGTATTAGGCCCAAACGCTTCACTTACTTATTTATCAATACACAAAATTAGTCAAGAGTATATAGAAGTTTTATTTTCAAACATCAGAAGTCGTGGTGGTCATTATGATAATCAATTCGCACGTTAATTTAAGGCTATTTATAAAAAATTGCTAATACATATTAAATTGATCCGAACTTAAAGAGGCATAAATTGTTGAGCTATGGAACAACTGAAGAAAATATGGTAGCAGACGTAAAGACTTACACCTATTTGTCACCTTTTGGCGAAAAGTGGTCGAATATATAGCGGGCTTCGCTGTTTTTATTATAATAAAAAAATAAGTGTAGCACATGCATAAACGCTCTTCTGGGTGCCCCGGACAAAAGTAGTTTAATTAATCAGACAAGTAGAGGTGGCTTATAGTTTGCATCTAATGAGGTAATTAATTTGTGTCGCCTTAGTGAAATAGATATTAGGAAAACCTTAACTCCTGACAAAAAATTACATTGAACATAATATTGCACATTAAACTACATGGCGTGTAAGCTAGTAAGTTCGGCAGACAAACCCGCATGGTTAATTAACTTATAGATAGCTAAAGTTGTGGCGTACATCACTATAGTGCAATACTTTCAGTGGCAGTGATACCAGTTTATTTTTATAAAAATTGCACACTTTAGATGTGAGGTAGCAAGTTTTGATTTGACTTATTTAGCCTTCTTTTGTAGAATATTTTGATATATACTAATTATCGTTTATATGAAATTATATAATATTCAGAATCGTGTTGAAATTGATCTGAATATATAAATCATCTAACAAAATCCACTACACATCTATATGTAATGATTATTATTCATCACAAACTGATTTAGTTATTAGGAAATACATTTTCGTTAATGTATTTAACTTATGTAGTATATTTATTTAAAAATAGGTTATTTTTACTTTATGAACTATGATGGCAACACTTGGTGTTTAACGAAATTATTCATCATCATCAGAAAGTACGAGTTTTAATGGTAATATTATTTTAATATTATGTTAAATATATTCACAGGTAAAAAGTCACGTTGTGTTTTTGTACATTTGACAATTTGAAACTGCAGTTCGGCATTTTGTCGGAGCTCGATTCGCTTGCGGTATGGCGCACGACGCGGATCAACTAGTTTTATATAACGGGTATGAGTCAGACTCTCGTACCTTTTACAGAGGGGTATGCCTTGCGACGCCGCCTCCTTTGGTTTAATACTCAAAGACTGCTACTCACAGAAATACCCCTAAAGCGTAGATAGGGAAACCTATAGACTAATGATTAGCGTGGTCTCGAGTGAGAAAGGATGATAACGTAGACAGATAAATTCTCAGTCTACGGTTTTAGGTTATACAATAAACTTTATGACTTTTAAACTTATTTAGATAAAATTTAAATGTATATTTATATAGTTCTGTAACGAAATTTAAAATAACAATTGAATTTTATACGTAATACCTGATAAAATCTACTATACTTACGAGTGAAATGATACTATATACTGGTGAGTTTACGTTCACTATCACTTTTACATCCTAGGACACTAAATCTAACCATTTTTAAAGTTTTTAATAGTTCTAAGAACTGAACTGAACACGTTTCACCAATCACAAAATTCACGCTCACAAAATACTTTTATTTTCTCACTTAAACCAACTTGTAAACTCCTTAGATGGCTACAAACTGTCAAACTGGCAAAGTGTAGTTTGCTAAACAAAAAAACCGGCATGGAGAAATGGACAAACAATCACACCGCTCTGTCTTATTTCTATGCAAGACGTATGCATAAATATATCTTTTTCGTGTGCGAATGCGAAAGAAGGCGTCAATGTGTCTATAGGTTTCTTTGTATTTGCCCTAAAGGGTATGGAGTGTAGAGGTAAGGAGTACAGACTCTGTATAAAAAAGTGTCCGTAGGAAAGCGTTAAATAAAGGTGGCGCCCATTAAAAATTTGTAACTATAAAATACACCGTAGGGATCGTTTCGATTCCTACGGTGGAGTAGCAATAATTACCACAAAGCAGTTAAGCGTAGCTTACAAAATATGCCAATAGTTAACCCGGGCATAGTAATTTTTTATTTAAAGGTTTACAATTGTGTTGATATTGAAAACATTATGGCTGTTTATTGTCCTCCTTCTGTATATACAACCGTTAATGATTGGGATCAATTACTATCATTTATCAATAAAAATCGCTTTTACTTGGCGACTTCAATGCACACCATAATACTTGGTCAATGAAAACAGACTCTAGAGGAGTTCAGATTTTTGACGCGTTAATAGATAACTCGTTAATAACATTAAACAATTGTGGACCAACGCGCATTAAGTTAGTTAAGCTTGCAGGAATACTCCCTGGATATTTCTTTCTCATCTGCGGATATCGCTCTAAAACTCCATTGGGCCATAATAAATGAAACTTTAGGCAGTGATCATTAAATAATTAAAATATCCATTAATATTAAAACTAGTAATATGAAGGTTATAAGAAGAAACTTTAAGAAAGCCGACTGGATTGGGTACAAAGATGCGCTTCACAGGAATTTTTCAGGTATATCACTACCTATAGACCTACAAAACGCATATGATTTATTCATTGAATGCATTAACGAAGCGGCTAAAGAGCACATCCCTCCTATAAAAATCAACCATGACCCAAGCAACGAATTTAAACCTTTACCCTATTGGAATTCTGCACTATCTAAAGCAGTTGCTGAACGACAGTTGGCACTATCAAAATTTAGACGAAACCCTACTCCACAGAATTTTGATATCCTAAAAGATAAAATCTATATAGCGCAAAAATTTATACGAACAGTGAAAAACAACGCTTGGCAAGAGTTTTGTTCTACCATTGATCATTTAGCCTTTCAAAATGACTTGTAGCGTAAAATGAAATGGTTGAGGGGTTACAGGGCTCACAACCATTTTATTGATAAGGGTCTAGCTTCCGAATTGATTAATACTTTGACACCTGATTTTGTTTCCCCCATGAAACCCGCTGTTCTATCTACTAATCAAAAACTAGAAACCAAAATCTCATTGCATGAATTAGAAATGAGTATTCGGCCTACTGACACGTCCCCAGGAGCGGACCATATTTCATATTCCATGATTAAAAATCTCCCAAATAATGGAAAATGCTTATTGCTTGATTTACATAATAAGTTTTTATGGGGTGGTTTTGTCCCTAATCAGTGGAGAGATATATTAATTGTGCCAATCCCTAAACCAGGGAGAGATAACAGTTTAGTTTCAGCATTACGTCCCATCTCTATGATCTCGTGTATGTGTAAAATTTTTCACACTATTATTAAAAACAGATTAGAATATTGAAAAAAAAAATATTTTATCGAATAACACAAAAGGTTTTAGAAGAGGTCGTTCAACGTTAAATAACCTTTCTAGTCTGGTTTCTGAAATTCAGTTAGGCTTAACAAGTAGAATAGCTACAATTGGTTGTTTTATAGATATAGATAACGCATACAATAACGCGGATATTACTAGTGTAATTCAGGCTATGGATCGTTTTGGTATAGGTTCAGCTATATGTAATTACCTATGGAATTTTCTCAGTCAAAGATCATTAAAGATTCAAGTTAACAATGCCATAATTTGCCGAAATACAGGTAGAGGATTGGCTCAGGGGGACCCATTATCACCATTGCTATTCAACATAATTACGACACAAATATGCAAAGAGGTACAAAAGGTTCGCATATCACAATATGCAGATGACTTTGTTATATACGTGGGCCGTAAAAATTTATAAGAAGCTGTTGACTATCTCCAAGAGGTATTGGATTTAGTAAGCTCACTGCTTTTCAACATAGGTCTAGATGTGTCTCCTATAAAAAGTAAAGTGTGTGTGTTCTCTTGAGGATTTAGACGTTAATTGATAGACTTAAAAATTAATGGCTTTTCCTTACAGGTAGTTGATAGTTTAAAATATTTAGGTATATGGTTGGATCGTGGTCTAAGATGGGGAAAACATATAAATGAACTTGCCGAAAAAACTCTTAAATTTCTAAATATTCTTAAATGTTTGTCTTGGCCAGGGTGGGGTCTACATCCATCTGTGGCCGGTGAGGTAGGAAAAGGGAGCGGCCAGCACTCCGTGTGATAGTTCGGAGATGTTCTATATATACTGTTTATGATTCGGAATGTTGATAGCGTGATTTAGGCTTCGGTGCGTTTCGCTTGCGGCGCGACGACAGCGCCGCCACACATCACATTTCGTTTGTATATCGTAATCATAAGAAGCAGAATTGATTATGCTTGTTTCCTCTATGATAGTAGTAGTGTAACGCACCTTAAAAAAATGGAACGAGTGCAAAATCAAGCTATGAGACTTATTGGTGGATTTTTAAGAAGCACGCCAATACATGTGATGGAAAATGAGCTTTGTATTGAGCCGCTACATATACGAAGGTGCAGAAATGCAGGAAAATTCTGGCTGAAAACAAAATCACTTTTAGATAATGAATTAATTATAGTATTACTAGCTGACCTGGCGAACTTTGTTCCGCCTTAATGGCAATAAATAAGCAGTTTGTGTTTTTTTTATTGGAAAAAATACAAAAAATTAAATACCTACATTAATCATTCATTATTATTTCTGTATTTTAGTACATAGGTTGCTCTTCACTTAAGTACCTTGTGATACACGACATTTTTTGTTTTATTATCAGGCGCAAAAACAAACAACGCAGATGGTCTTCCGACCCGTGAACATGCCACGTATAATTGACCATGGGAAAAACATGAATGTTCTAGATTTAAACCACAAACTTTTAAGGATTGGCCTTGTGATTTGTTGATGGTCATGGCAAATGCAAGACGTATCGGAAATTGAAGTCTTTTAAATTCAAACGGCATATCGGTTGGGATCATCGGGATCCTCGGAATAAGAACTTCCTCACCTTTGAATTTTCCTATCATTATCGTAGCGTAAATTACATTGTTCATCAATTTTCTAACCACCAAACGCGTAACGTTGCACAGTTTTGGTTGGTTTACGTTTCAAAGCATGATTACTACGCAGCCAACCTTTAGGCGTAAATTGTGCGGTGGTAAGCTAGGCACGTCCAAAGAGTTCAAAAATTCAATTGGATAGTTGGTGGCTTCATCTTCATTTGTGACGCAGTCAATAGATTTGAATGAATGCATTGTTCCAATGATCTTATTTTGAATTATGTAGTTCAGATCATCTACATCTTTATTCTTAGCCGCTAAAATTGCTCGCTCACTCAACCATTCATTATTTTTGTAGTTAGAAATAATGTTTGGAAATACATTGTTGATAAGTTCGTTTTTTGATGAGACAAAATTACAGAAATTATTTGGAAATGATATTAATCCGCTCGATTCATCGACAGGTACTTGACCATTACCGATAGTCAGCAATTGCTCCGAGAAATCTTCAGCAGATGTATCATTAAGCAATGTAACTCTCATGTTTGTTGTCAGCTGCAGTTTCTTCACATAGCGCCATAGATTTGACGATTTGAGGCAAGCGTTTATTTCGTCGGCAGCCGTAGATCTTGGAATTACTGGCAGTATTTGGCGGAAATCGCCAGACAGTAAAATCATTGCTCCTCCAAAACATCTCGAGTCATTGCGTAAATCTTTTAATGTTCGGTTAAGTGCTTCTAATGCACGTTTATGCGCCATTGTGCATTCGTCCCAGATGATGATTTTCGATGCCGCTAAAACTTTGGCCATTGCTGAGTGTTTTGCAATATTACACGTTGGTTCTTCAATATTTTGAAGATTTAACGGTAATTTTAATGCTGAATGAGCCGTACGGCATCCTTCTAACAATGTGGCTGCTATTCCAGAAGAAGCAACTGCAACCGCTATGTTGGATCTCGCCCGAACAGTTGCTAAAACTAATGACATGAGGAATGTCTTGCCAGTTCCACCAGGGGCATCTAGGAAATATAAACCACCATTTTCATCATCGATTGCCTTCATTAAAGTATCATAAACTTCCTTTTGTTGGTAATTCAACAGGGGTACATTCGTTTGAACTACTAAATCTAAATCCTGGTGATCATATTCACGTTCCCGTTCCAATTCTCGATTAAATGCCTCATTCATTTCACGATATGGCGCTGGCATTCCTAACCTGATTTAATAAATTACCGCACATGAGGTAACACATATCTTCGATCAAGAGTAAAGCACGATTATGTATCTCCTAATTCATCTCAATATCGTGATTTCTGGAACTGACACGAATTTGATGTAAAATATCTTCTGACATATTATCCTTGTATTTGTGCCACAGGTTACATGGGTTTGATGGAAAACATGTCGAAATTATGATAGCGAATAATGTGCGTATCTGACTTGGAGATGCAGAGATAATGGCTTCAGCGATTGTCGTATCCCAATGGGTATCGTTTTTTAATAAGTTCAATTCTTCACATGCAGCACGATATGTTGGTAATATTACACCATTAACAGTTCGTAGTGTCTCAAATGACGTTGGCCCACGCACACTTACCAGCAACAACCGCAAATAGAAACATTCATCATTCTTTGGATGAACTGTATACATACGACCAAGAGCATCAGTAGAACGCACATCTGGATACCCAGAAACCGCATCGCCTTGCTTCCGTCTTTGAAAATTCTTCGATGAAGCATTCCAAGTATAATAACGTGGCATCTCCGAGTAAAGCAAAGTTCGTGCAAACTGATCGCTTTGGCAGATTGCAAAAAAACTGGTCAATGTAGTTGCTGGAGGTGTTTCAGCACGTTGCGTAGCATTCGAAGCCGTGAAATATACTCGTTGACCATTCTCCAGATGCACCGCCAAATGCATAACAGTAGGATGACGTTCGTGAATGGGAAATGCGAATATACGCCAAATCGCTTCATTACAGTTCACATAACGACCAACAACGAAATTTCATCGTTGGTATTCGAGGATTGCAATCCAAAAACTGCCATATCACTGCCTTTCGTGACATATTTGCAAATATATTTTATGGACTTAACTGAATTGCAGTATTCAACGTTGCAATGCGTCTTGAACGTTTTAGAAATAAGTGGCGAATATGGAACAATCCAACTGTTGTCGACAACGAAATCCATTCTTTTCACTTTCGTTGTGACAGTTCGACCGTTGTCATCTGGTGATCGACGCCGATACAGCGGATAACCATCGTTGCCAGTGACAGTCTCCGCCGTTAATTTCCGTTTATCGTTTAGAGCACTTTCCATCGACCATGCAAGGTGATTGGGGATTGATGGCACCACACGGTCCATGAATCATATTAGTAGTAACAACATCATGTAGGTCTGGATCGACTTCATGATCAGGAATCTCGGCACATATGATATCATCTATTTGGTCAGGCTGAATTCTTTCCACTAACCAAATAAGAATGTGTGCGTGCGGCAGGCCTCGCTTTTGCCATTCGATTGAATACATCCAGCATCGAGTGTCTCCAAATACGCGTTGTTTAACAATAAAGTTCATCAGGGACCGAATTTTTTGCCTGAATATACGTGCTGTGATGTCGTGTCTATCACTTGATGTTTGTCCGGGAAGCAGCAATTGAGTAATTTCTATCCATTTTGGATTACAGGTGAAAGTAATAAAGAGATCTGGCCGACCGTAATGACGAACATATGTCATTGCATCTTGTGCATATTCATGCATATGACGTGGACTACCAATGTACGTCGCCGGCAGAATAGTTAATCGACCAATATTAGCTGCATTTTCTTCAGTACTAACTGCATCACGTAAATGGATGTACTCCTCAGAACGCAGTTTGGCTTGGTTCAACCTAATGAATGTTAAACGTTCCGTTTCTATTTTTACATACATGTCAACGCAATACTGCTGAAACAATCGACGAAACCGCAGCAAATAGTTGTCAGCATTTTGACGAATCATCAAACGATATGCGTAATAATTCATTGAGCTAACTTTCTTTGTAGTTTCTTCACCTGAAATTAAAAATTTGATAATTAACCATTTCAAAGGCAAATTTCAAAGGCAGACAATACAGACATTAACCATTTTTTTAATAAGCATTATTTTAAATCAGTGTCTTTCACAAATAAATGAAATAAATTATGATACTGATACTCACCATTCAATGGATTTATCATTTTAATATTAAAATAATATCCATCTTCTCTTTGCCAAAACATCAGCGGGTATTGCAATGAGTCATATGATCGATGAGTTTCAGATATTTGTTGCAGTTGCCCAGTATCGCGACGTGTAAGCACAATATCGCGTTTTTCCAATTGTTTACCAACAATCAGGATGGCAACTTCGTCTAATGTTGGAGCATTAAATGTGCGTTCGTGTGTTCCAGATGGTCGTTTATCTGCTTTGATGACAACTTTATAGTCATCACTTGGCATGCGCTCTAAAGCATTCTTAAACAACCTGACCAACGCATGATGTTCATGAAGCAGACACTGCAAGTCTTGAAGAATTGCTCGCTTCATTCCTGCATTGATCCCTAGGCGTCGATCAAGTTGTTTTTCCATGTTGCCCATGAAATATATTTGTAAAAATTTATTCTGTGTATCTTCGAAAGGTAGTAATGATCCAATTCGATGGTGAATCTGTCCTTGTATCTACAAAATAAAAACCAGACAGTATTAACTGGGTTATAAACACTTTTTTCGGTGGGAGAGTAGAGTTCAGAATTAGCAAATATTTTTGGGTGGGAGAGTAGAGTTCAGAATTAGCAAATATAATACATACCAATAGATAAAGTAAGTTATTCTTTAACTACATTCTATGTAAGTACAAAAATAAATACCTTAAATGTCGGATTAAATCCTCGTTCTTCGATAATATCTGCCCCAAATGACGTCATTTGGAAACAACCATTGTATTTTTGAGTTTTTGCAAGAAAGTGGCGTGATTCTTGTGTTTCGCCACAAAGCAATGAATACAATGGCTCATGTGGCGGAGTCAACAACGGTAATTTCACTTTACCATTAAGGCAGCATAATCCAGCCGTTTCTCCGGAAAACTTTAATGCACCACAATACTCACAAACAACGTCCATTCGCCCAATACAAACGCTAGGATGCAAGCTGTAATCATTGCTGCAATCGTATCGAAACGCTGCTCGATTCAAATTAGCACTTGATAAATATCTTGTTCTGCGTCGCAAATTATCTATCTGTTGACCTCTGTTGTTCGCTCGACGATTCCGCATTGCCAACCGAGCTGTTTCACGGGCTGCTTCACTTTGCTCTCGTGATTGAGAAGCACGAAGTCGAGCCATACTATCGCGGCGCTGTTCACGTGCAATTTCTTGTTCTTCTTCAGTCCTTTCATTTGCAGTATTTCGTATTCTTCTTGCATTACGGCTTTGTCGGGAAAGATTCGATCGTCTTGCTCGCGGCATTATTAATTAAACCTCACTTCACTTCAATTCACCTAAAAATTTATTTCAAAACTCAAATTTTCAACCATACCGAGTTTTATAGTTCACTTCACTGTTTATACGAATGGGCAATGGCACTATCGTTACATTATAATTGTTAATTATTTATTTAATAGAAATAGTTTGAATATTGATTTCTTACAAATATCAAATTGTCATCTATACGTCATTACATAGCTGTCATTATACGTCAATTACATAGCTATCATTTGCGTTTTGTTATTCCAAGTCTGATTCTTTTTTTGTTATACCACGTTTTATAGTGACTGACGTTTCATGTCAAGTCACACGGGAACGCTGTCGAACGGGATAAAAGGTATCTTATGTCCGTCTCCTGGCTCTAAGCTACCTCCATACTAATTTTCACCCAAATCTGTTCTGCCGTTCTTGAGTTATAAGTGGTGTAACTAACACGACTTTCTTTTATATATATAGATATAAGTTAGACGAATATTTCGTGACTCATCCATCATGTAAGAAAAAGAAACCTCTGTTGGCAGTCGTACATAATTGTCTTAAAGCTCTAATATTCATACCTCCACGCAACTTGAAATGTTCTCCTTAGATACCTGGGTTAGCAATGTGGATCTTTCTGGTATTGTACTTTCTCTTATTGAGACTATTTATAAACCTAAAGACGACTATAGCAATGTGGTTCTGAGACAAATAAGTTAAAAATTTATTGATGACAAATATTTGCAATCTTATAAAATTTATACCGATGGATCTAAAGATAATAATAATAATATTGGAGCTGCTTTTTATGACCCTCAGTTAAACATATCAATGAAATTCAAAAATTAATTCAAACGTTTCTATAATGTATGCTGAACTGATAGCAGTTTCAGAAGCTGTATCGTACATTGCATCACTCAATCACAAATATCTGTATATTATTTTGACAGACTCTAAGAGTGCTCTGCAACACTTGGCTCGTTGTACCTCGAATTTTCGAGGAACACCGATAGCCTAAAGTATTTTAAAGTGTATTGATAGTTTAACCAAAAAAAAATGTAATTGTTGTTTTACAGTGGATTCCTGCTCATATTGGCCTAGTAGGTAATGAAGCGGCGGATAAACTAGCTAAGGAAACTTTCTCTGACGGTATTTTACTGCATTGTTTATCTTATTTTTCAGACTTTCTATACAAGGTGAAAGAAAGATGTGTCAGTCTGTGGAAGGAATACTTTAATGAGAGATCTCTAACAAAAGCAAAATGGTATAAAACTATTCAATCAAATATTTCCAGTTCTTTATGGGCAGATAGGGCCAATATGGGCAGGGCCGATATTGTTACAGCTCTAAGACTTCGATCGGGACACATACCAATGAATAGCTTTGCTTTTTTGATGGGAAAGACCGAATCCCCTAACTGTGTAGAATGTGGTCAGTTAGAAGATGTATTACATATTTTGGTGGAGTGTGTTCGAATCGAGGCTGAAAGAGCAAATTTTTGCAATAAATATAATATAAATAGGTTAGATATCGGATTTTGTAACAGTATTCTGGCCTTGCCATTATCTGGGGAAGCCAGAATGCTGTACAAAATGGCCCAAGTTGGACTTAAAAGAAGATGGTTGCGCGGAAAACCATTCGTGATTATTTTATTTGACGGTAGGCTTGCCAAATCGTTTATCCCTTTCCAAACGATAATATTCCTACCCTCCTATCGACACATCGGGGTGGTGGGGTGGGAGGGGAGAGAAGATGATTCTAGAATATTACGCGATCATCGCAACCGAAGGAATAAAAGGGCACGGGCGCCGGCGCGCTCTCTCTTCCCGCCGCGCTCGTCGTTAGAACCACACCGCTTAAGACAATAGTGTCATAGAAGGGCTATTGGCCACGCGCACCGCTAGTATATCCGCTTTAGCCTGGAAGCAGTCGAGCTCCAGGAAACCCGCCTCACCTCGTGTGAGAAATAGTCGCGCACCGCCTCTCTCCCAACGCATCTCTGGGGCCCCAGAGAGTCTACCCAGAGTGTCTTCCAGAAGTCGCAGCAAAATAGTGCCCAAGCCGCATAGAAACAACACCCCGGTGAGTGAATATTCCTTACTAGTTACTGCTTGATATAATTGTGTCCGCTTCAATTTATTTTCTCCTAATCAAGCAGGATTCCTTTCATAGATTTGGCAAATAATAGTTCGTTTTAGGGAAGAGCGAGTGCATTATATGGGAAACCGCGTGCTATAGTCGCCATTTTGGGTAAACGAAGAAGCATTTCGCATATACAGTCCACTTTGGTTAACATCTCGCGTAATAGGTTTAAGGTTCGACCGGGGAATTAGACTTCGGTAACCTTAGGCTCGTCGCTCCACCATTTTATGGTCACTTCGGCAGGATTAGGACTGGTGTTTAGCAGTCGTTCAACCATTTTCTGGTCGAATTATTAGATTAATTACTTAGACAATGCACTCTAATTTATGGAATAGACTTAAATAGTGTTCGTTTAAAATTTAAATTTTGGTTAGTTACTCGCAAATAGAATTATTCATTTAAATAGTGTTTGTATTTGGTTTAAATTTAAAGCTTATTAGTCGCTTAAGTAATTGAAACAGTGTAATCACACGCGTTTTGTACGCTTACCCGACAATTTTGATAAAAATATATTGAGTTTAGCGAGCGACGCGCGTCACCTCGGCTCGCTGTAACAGGTGTTCAATTTAACGACGTAATACGGCACGCGTGTCCATCCTCCAGCGTTGTGCAATTAATTGTGATTAATATAATATTAATTATAATAATTTAAAATGGCAGTTAGTGGAAATGAAATCAAAATTAAAACGCTTTATGCCAAGAGG
Organism: Parnassius apollo; assembly: GCA_907164705.1. Lineage (NCBI taxonomy): Eukaryota > Metazoa > Arthropoda > Insecta > Lepidoptera > Papilionidae > Parnassius > Parnassius apollo. Next base: position 453,885 of record CAJQZP010000349.1, on the reverse strand, counting down.
GACATACTTTTTTCACGTATACAAAGTATTAGTGATCACATAAAGAACATTAATGTAGAAGCAGTGCGGGAAACTTTTTTGAATGAAATTGAAACGGTGGATTCTTTGCGGACGGATTACGAAAGGATATTAGACCAAATTAATCATTTGGAATTACAAATCGACCCGAAATATATAGTGAACTACCAACCGCTTCTAGCATTTGAAGATATGTTGTGTCGTGTGAAAAGAACGGCGAAACTCTTATAGTCTCCATCTCAAAACGAAGCAAAGCCGGAAATCCAGGTACGATCACGTGACTCAATTAGGTTGCCGCCAATAGATATTCTGGTATTCAATGGTGATATTAAGACCTGGCCCTTCTTCTTCAGTAGTTTTCAAAACAATATATATATAATAACCCATCGTTATCGGACGCTGAAAAATTATATTATTTAATTAGTAAACTTAGTAGCAGGGCACAGTCAATTTTCTCGGGTTTTACACCTACAGCAAACAATTACTTGTTAATATTCGAAACGCTTAAAACTAAATATGAAGATAGGAGAATGTTAGCTTCCGAATATTTGAACCAGATATTCGATCTTAAACCTATATCATCCGCGAACATCAACGGCTTAGAGCAGTTTTTAGATAAATTTGTGGCATCGGTGGCTGCACTTAAGAATTTGAAATTTAATGACCTTATGGACGTGGTGTTTCTCCATATTGCATTAAAGAAATTAGACCCCGACACCGTGCGTGCGTTTGAAATGGAGCATCGTAGCTCGGAGATGCCCTCCTTACATTCATTATCATCGTTTATGCGAGATCAAATTAAAGTGATGCAGCGCTCCTCGAACGTTAAATAAGAAATTAAAAAATGCGTCGAACGTAGACAGACTCCACCACCTAAAACAGCAGGGTCGTTAACGTACGTAACCGCTACATCGGCACCACTTCAGCATGCCTGTATCATATGTAAAGATAAACACGGTAATTTATACAATTGTGCGACTTTTCGTAAATATTCACCAAGCGAACGTTATAAAATAGTAAAGACAAACAACCTATGTCTGAACTGCTTAAGCGATAAGCATTTAGTTGCAAAATGCAATTCTAGTTCCGTATGTAGCAAGTGCGCCAGGAAACATCACACGCTATTACATTTTGAAAATAGCAACATATCGGCGTCAAATAAAGCGGCCAAGGAATTCACCCCTACTAAAGTCAACGATTCTAGCGGTCGCCCTGGCACAACCTCCTTCAACCGTGTTACTGGGTACGGCATGTATTTTGGTTAGGGATTCGCGTGGAAACGAACAAAGCGTCCGTGCACTGCTGGACAGTGGAGCCCAAAATAGCTTTATAACGCGACAATGTTGTCAGCGCTTAGGCTTAGTAACAAATAGGTCACTTTCATGTCCTGTAGTCAAAGGCATCGGAGGTACTAGTAAAGTTACCCAGGGATATATAAATTTAAAATTTTATTCTCGGATAGATCGTAATGTTAACTTTGATATAAATGCACTAGTAGTAGATAGGGTCAGTGAACGGCTGCCAGCCGTTACGGTTGACACCTCGGCAATGATTGAATTTAAAAATTTGACTCTAGCAGACGACACTTACGCCGTTCCTGGAAACATAGACATGCTCATTGGAGCATCGCTTTTCCCTCATCTTTTGTTAAACAATCAGGTCAGGGGCAACTCCTCGCATACCGCGCCTTACGCATTGGAAACCGTCTTGGGCTATGTCATCGTTGGCTCCGCCCCCATCATGGATAGTATTTCGGCAACCTCTTATTGTGGTATGGCTGTCGAACCGCTCGAGTCGTTAGTCCGCAAATTTTGGGAGATGGAGGAGGTGAACGTCCCACCCATAGCTAGCTCAGATGACAGATTATGCTAGGAAATTTACGTCCGCACGACCGTTCGTGATCGCGACGGTAGATATAGTGTAGCGCTACCCTTTAAAGCAGATGTTTTATCTCTCGGCGATTCGCGTCAAATGGCGGAAAAACGTTTCTACAGCTTGGAGCGTAGGATACTCGCTTCACCCCAGTTAAAAGAAGCTTATGACGGCGTCATTAACGAATATATAAGGGAAGATTACATATCACTTGTGGCTCCGAAATTAGATAACTACGAAGACACGCCGTCGTATTTCATACCACATCACGGGGTCATTAGGGAGGACAAACTTACGTCTAAGTTACGAGTAGTGCTCGACGCTAGTGCTAAAACTAGCACTCACCTGTCGCTTAACGATATCCTCTATAGTGGGCAAAATTTACAGGGCAGTTTATTTAATATAATAGCCAATTTTCGTTTGTTTAGTATAGCACTGTCCGCCGATATTCGCCAAATGTTTCTTTGCATAGGGGTCCGTGAATGCGACCGTAGATTCCAACGCATTTTATATCGTTTCAACCCAAAGGAACCTCTAATGGTGTTTGAATTTAACCGCGTTTGTTTTGGTTTAAAGTCGAACCCATTTCATGCGTTACGCACGGTGAGACAGCTCGCTCACGATGAAGGTCTCTCTTACCCTAAAGCTAAGAGGGCAATTGAGAGCGGTTTATATATGGATGATTTTGAAAAACTAAGTTATAAAGCTCATGAAATCGGGTCAATTCGATCTTGTCAAGTGGACTAGTAATTCGCGTCAGGTTTTAGACACAATCCCACTATCACACTGTCTTTCGGCGATAAAGGAATTCGACGATTCGGATACACACAAGGTGCTCGGTCTGTGTTGGTCACCAGAGTCCGACGTGTTTAGCCCTAAGGTAAATCCGCCCGTAGAGAAGTGCACAAAGCGCACAATACTGTCATGAGTTGCTAGATTATGGGATGTCATGGGTTTCGTAGCTCCGGTGGTATTATACGCTAAGCTTTTGATTAAACAACTTTGGTTATTTGAATGCGATTGCGATGACTCGCCGCCTGACAGCATTGTTCGGTTGTGGCAGCGTTTTAGAGGGGAACTTCCTTTATTAAGAGAAAATGCCACGTCATAAGGACGTTGGTGGAGGTAGCGTTATCACGGTCGTTGGGTTTGCAGACGCCAGCGAGAAGGCTTACGGGGGCGTTGTATATTTCCACGTCCAGAATAATGGTAGAAATACGATTAGCCTCATTAGTTCTAAGTCGAGAGTCTCCCCCCGTAAGGTTGTCTCTCTGGCGCGCTTGGAGCTTTGCGCAATATTAGTACTCACCAAGCTTATTACCGCAGTTATCAGCGCATGTAGGGATAGAGTTCACATAGAAAGGATATTTGCCTTTTCCGACTCCACCGTTGCCTTATGCTGGGTTCATTTTTCACCCCACCGTTGGGATACGTTTGTCGCGAACCAAGTGGCCAAGATACAAGACGAGTTAAAAACGCGGAACTTTTATCACATGCCCGGTACGGAAAACCCTGCCGATTGTCTATCCCGTGGACTCACCCCGATGCAAATAATGGACCACCCGCTTTGGTTCCACGGACCTTCTTGGGTTCACTTGGATCCCTCGCAATGGCCAATAACCGATTTCGAACCTTCGTCAGTGTCACAACCGCCGGAAGAGAAGAGACACGCTCTAGTGGCGAACATTTCGAGCGAGGTTTCTCCAATCATTGCTTTGGCGAACCGCTTGTCCTCTTCGTCGAAATTATTGCGTAGCGTAATTTACGTTTGTCGATTCGCGAAGCTTTTACCGCGACGTTCGTATGTCTTAGCGTCCGATTACGACTATGCCGAGTTGCTAGTATTGCGTGAACTTCAACGTGCGCATTTCTCGGAAGAAATTACAAGATTACAATCGAATAGAGCTTGTAGTCGCGCCTTTCAACACCTTAAGCCATTTTTACAGGATGGGATTGTAAGGGTAGGTGGACGATTGTCTAACTCGCAGTTGAGTTTCGACCAACGGCACCCTATAGTTTTACCGCGTAAAGACCATATCATGAATTTATTAGTCGATTACCATCATAAATTGAACTCGCACGCTGGCCCCGACTTGCTGATGTCGATCTTGCGTCAGAATTATTGGATTCTTTCTGCACGTAGTTTAATCCGCAATCGGGTGCACAGATGTATAGCTTACTTTCGGGCACGCCCCAAGCCGTCATTTTCGGGAATGGCGGAACTTAGATCTTGTAGAGTAATACAATCAGTAAAGCCCTTTACGCACACCGGGTCTGAGTTTGCTGGTCCGTTTAAGGGCACGCTCACTCGCGGGCGTGGTATAAGATCCACAAAGGCTTACGTCTGCATTTTCGTATGTCTAACTAGAAGGGCGGTGCATATAGAACTCGTTGGTGATCTAAGCACAGCAGGCTTTATGGGTGCATTTAAAAGATTTCTATCCCGCCGTGGCCCTGTAAGTAAATTATATTCGGATAACGGTACGAACTACGTCGGTGCAAAACGTATTTTATCAGAACTACATGAGCTCTTAGCTAGCAAGTATTACAATTCGGAGTTCGCTCACATTCTAGCCGAGAACCGCATCGAGTGGTCTCTGAACGTCCCAGCCGCGAGTCATTTTGGGGGCAATTGGGAGACTAATATTAAGAGTCTAAAGAGTCACTTATACCGAGTAATAGGAGATCAAATTTTGTCCTTCGAAGAGCTAAGTACGGTGCTCGCTCAAATTGAATGCGTAATGAATAGCCGCCCACTTTGTCGTACGTTGTCTTAGTGACCCTTCGGAGCCACTGGCTCTAACTCCAGCACATTTTTTGAATTTAACGCCTTTAAAGTATTTGCCCGCCGTAGATATGGATGAGAATAGACTTAGCATTTCCGCACGCCACAAATTATTAAACCGGTTAGTGCAATCGTTTTGGAAACGATGGAGGATGGAATACTTGCATACTTTGCAGTCTCGGCAAAAATGGAACACAACAACTGAGGCTTTAGCTGTAGGAACTGTAGTTGTGCTCACCAAAGAGAATACGCCGCCTCTCCATTGGCCGTTATGAATTGTCGAAGAGGTCTTTCCCGGTTCCGACGGAGTAATTAGGGTAGCTCACGTTAAGACCACGGTTGGATCTTACATGCGTCCTGTTGTCCGTTTGTGCCCCTTGCCTCTCCCATAATTTAAATTAGCTTTCTAGATTAGAAATTGTAGTTGAATTTAGGTAATCTTAGCGTTAGTTAGTTATTTGTCAGTTTGATCTTAGGTCTGGTTGTTTTAGTTATTTTGAAGGAAATACTTCAAGGACGGGGGAGATGGTTGCGCGGAAAACCATTCGTGTTTATTTTATTTGACGGTAGGCTTGCGAAATCGTTTATCCCTTTCCAAACGATAATATTCCTACCCTCCTATCGACACATCGGGGGGGTGGGGTGGGAGGGGAGAGAAGATGATTCTAGAATATTACGCGATCATCGCAACCGAAGGAATAAAAGGGCACGCGCGGCCGACGCGCTCTCTCTTCACGCCGCGCTCGTCGTTAGAACCACACCGCTTAAGACAATAGTGTCATAGAAGGGCTATTGGCCACGCGCACCGCTAGTATATCCGCTTTAGCCTGGAAGCAGTCGAGCTCCAGGAAACCCGCCTCACCTCGTGTGAGAAATAGTCGCGCACCGCCTCTCTCCCGACGCATCTCTGGGGCCCCAGAGAGTACCCAGAGTGTCTTCCAGAAGTCGCAGCAACATAGTGCCCAAGCCGCATAGAAACAACACCCCGGTGAGTGAATATTCCCTACTAGTTACTGCGTGATATAATTGTGTCCGCTTCAATTTATTTTCTCCTAATCAAGCAGGATTCCTTTCATAGATTTGGCAAATAATAGTTCGTTTTAGGGAAGAGCGAGTGCATTGTATGGGAAACCGCGTGCTATAGTCGCCATTTTGGGTAAACGAAGAAGCATTTCGCATATACAGTCCACTTTGGTTAATATCTCGCGTAATAGGTTTAAGGTTCGACCGGGGAATTAGACTTCGGTAACCTTAGGCTCGTCGCTCCACCAGAAGATAAAAAATATGTAAATACAATGGGGGTGACATTATAATAACTTTATAAAACCCTCTTTAAAAAATAAAAGATTTAAAAAATAAGGTGGCGCCATTGTAGCTACAGTCTATATTTTAAAGAACTTTTTATAATTTTTCATTGCACAGACTTTCTTCATTCAATAATTATTTTATTGCTTTCAAAATTTTTATTTTCAAAATCACTCAAAGTATTTTACGGCGATTTATCATACCCTGTAGCTACTCGAGCGCTGTAGTGGAGAGTTTTTGAACTGTTATTTACTGCTTACAGATGGACACGTTTTCAAGTATTCTCCTGGGAGATGGGAGATTGTCCACCTTACCTCTATACTCAATGCTAAAGGGGCTGCTGCTGCGGCTTGGGAGTTTTGGCGGGAACATGGCCAAAGCCGGATTGTCGCTCCTGTTTTGTTGTGCTTTAATAATGGTTTGAAGTGGATTTTGATTCGTAAAAGTGATGCGATTTCGTGAATTAAGTGTCCGCGCGTGCGAACTATTAAAGAAAACGACGAAACAAGTGTTCTGATGTCGATATAAACCTCAAGTTATTTTGATTGCTTGGGCGCCTTATGAGCTTGAGTGGCTGTCGTCATCAACTGTCCGCTGGTTTGAGCTATCGTCAAACTCTCCCAAAGGCTTCGCAATGTGACGCATCAGCATATTGTGATTGTGAAGATAAAATATAAAAATGAAGATTCCGCAAGAAATGATAGGCTCCGAAAGTCTAGAACCCAGAGCCGTAAAGCCAGTTAATAAAAAAATGCTGCAGCTTAATATTTTTCAATATAGATGTGCCAACTCGGAATAATTTTAACTCGAGTTGATGTCAGTGTAAACACCGTTATCCTTGAAACCAGTGTTTTGGTTTCACTTATAGAACGTAAATTCAATGAAAAATAACAACTTTTTTTTTTAAGTCATATCTCAATTTTTCCTTACAATTATTTCAACCTAGGCAAGTAGGCATAATATACAAAAGTCACAACAAAAACTCAACATATCGGCAGCGATTCGCGGTCAAGGCCATCAGCCATCAGTCCATAGTGTCACTATGTCAGTGTGTCAGTCTGTCGCTGCGTCCATGGGCGTGCAACTTAGAACAAATTTTGAGAACAAAATGATATTTTTTTTGTGCTGCCATCTACATTCCAAAGCACTAGACTCAATTAGACGCACCACGCCACTACGCAGTTAATGGCGGTCACTGATAGTTGAGGTTAATTTGATATTAATATTAATTTCAAATTATTCTGATTTCTCGTTTGTTTATATGCTTTCTTGTATTAAAATAAATATTTGCGACCCAGTGTTTTTTTAATGTGTGCAAAAATGTGAAGAAGAAGAAAAATGGCAATGTGTTTTTAAATGTGACCAAGTAAGGACTTTTTTAACAACAGCTAACAGCTAATATCTAAGAAATTGAAGGTTCAATGCACCTCCACGGATTGCCTCATAGGTACTATTTGCCATAGCTGCCACACTTGCACAGAGTACCTTTGTATAAACTGAAACGGCACTTTGAGGACCGTTTTCTATATCCTCGAACTAAAAGACCTTGGTAAGTCTATTAAAAACTTTCTCATTGTCATGTTAATTAGCAATTGTTTTAGCAGTGCAGACTAAAGAAACTCACTTTCATGATTGTAATATTAGCAAAGGTGGGCAAGCAAACTGTTTTTGCTTATTATAGGTATGTCAGTGTATAGCTTGACTGCGACAACTACTACAACCCCACCTGATGGTCAGTGGTTATAAAGCCATAGATAGTAAAGCACTGTCTTATCAATAACTAAAGGATAGGATTGGATAGGATAGGGGTAGGAATAAATTCCGTTAAAGTAAATGTTATTGAAGAACTTGAAAATAAATATCACGATTGGCACAAAATCTACACAGACGGATCAAAGAGTGCTAAAGTTGCAAGGGGCAGCTTTTTTCGACCCATATCAAGCAGTTTCTAAATCTTATAAAGTTACTAATGACATTTGTATTATGACCCTTGAACTCATTGCAATATCCGAAGCCCTAAAGTATGCTGCAAGCTATAACTGTAACTAAATTATTATATACTCGGACAGGAAAACTGCTATCCAACATTTGGCTCGATCTGCCTCTGGAATCGTCGGTGTTTCGAAAGCCTATTGCATACTTTCCCAAATAATATATCAATTCAGTCTATGCGACATGTGCAAGAGTGCAGTGGATTCCAGCACATTAATTTATTTTTTAAAGGAGAGGGGGGGATGATCAAGCAGGTCACCTGATGGTAAGTAACTATCACCGCCCATGAAGAACCACAACACCCGGGGGCATTTACAAAAGAGTAGGTACACAGGTAGGTAGGACAGATACAACTTGAGCTTTTCTTGAAAGATCAAGTTGTATCTGTCCAGTAAATTCTCTGGTGGTCATACATTAATAATTAGTAATTACTGTAACTATATTCTGTTACTATACCAGTAACTTTTCCGTGTGATAAGTTAAAGATTACTATAATAGTAACAACTATGACTAATAATGGTTCAAATGTAGAAAGCGGTTACAACTCTTGTATTTATAACTTCGAAAGGAGGATGGCCAAATTTCTATAGGAGCTGGACTTTGTTTTCATGTCCCAAAACAAACTATAGTTAGATTGGTTTGTTTTTATGTTGTAAACACAATCACGTTTAAAAATAATATCTAAATAGCCACCATTTTTTATAATAACGTCAACAATATTTTTAAGGCTAAATCAACAAATACCTCTTACTTTTTTATTTATTGACCATTTTGTTAAAATATAACATTGGTTTGTCAAAATTACAATCAATGCAAATGATATTACATTACATTAGATTATTAAAATTACAAATTAAAATTCATCTACATTTACATGTCAAGCAAGTCAAAAAATGAACATTTCATTTATTCTTCTATATTGTAGAAAGCGTGATTCAAAAAGTATGTTTTTGTCAATTGTCGAAACGCGTTTAATGGAAGTCTCTATTTCTGAAGGCAATTTATTGCACATTTTAATTAATAACGAAAAACCTTGCTTGGCCGCTTTATCCGACTGCGATATAGCCTAAAAGTGTAAGCGATAAGTGAGGGGGGTAATTAGCGTTAATCAGTGTTTAGCAGTGGTTTTAAAAAAAATGATGGCAATTTATATTATTATATATTGTTATTTACCCATATATGGATACATTATCATGAGGGATAATAATATTAACATAATCAAGTCCTTAAGTGGCAATTGCACCTCATGACAACGTCCTCGGTTCACGTCAGTGTTTGTGTGACACCGGCACTCCTGCTCAACATGTTGAATGTTAAATTAAATTAAACTAGATGTTTCTCAAATTAATTGTATCCTGGTATTTTCAATAATCCTATAAATAACGTAACCTGATGATTACTTGTTAATTTTAAATTTTTGATATTAAAATTATGGTTGATTAATTATTTAACTAATTAATTACTCAGTTCAGACTGCCTCGTTGGTCTAGTGGTTGTAGTAGTGCGACTGCTGATCATAAGATCCTGGGTTCGAATCCCGGGTCAGACCAAAAAATTAATTATTGAGTTTTCCGTCGAGAAATTCTCAGTAATTGCCCGGAGCCAGGAAGTTGGCGGTGCCTCACCCCATGCCTCGGAAAGCACGTAAAGCAGTGGGTCCTGCGCCTGATTTCTCTCCGGTCTTGTCAGTTTACCATCCCATCGGATTATGAAAGTGAGGGAATAGTGAGTGCACCTGTGCTTGCGCATACACTTGGGCACTATAATCCTGTCCTGCGCCGATGGCTAGCCTCCGTTGAGGCAGGCTGCCGTGGCCGAAATTCGGTCTGGAGGACATTATTACTCAGTTATTTATATAAGGAAAACATACAGCTTTTTAGTAAAATACATGATGTGTGTACAATTAAATGTGAGTTTTAAATTAGCGAAAACAATTTCCACAGACATTCAGTTGCACTTAAGCAGTTACGCACAGCTTAAGTAAAAAATACATGAAACTGTCTAAGTTAATTAAACTATTCAATTAGACTTAAATATCAAATACATCACTGTAATGTTCCTGTAAAACTAACCCAATTTTTCGGAAAAGGTATCGATATGAACTCATTATATCTTATATTCTATTATACCTTATTACGTGCCAAGCTTCAACTATGTTATGGTTGTAACACGAATGAGTCAGCTCGAATGGGGAAGGATTACGCTCTCACAGACTAACAGCGCAAAATACCAGCTTAATGATGCTCTGTTTCTTACAGTGAGCGTAGAGAATCAGACCCTTTTTACTGGAAACAAGGAATTTCATGGGGTAGGGGTGACAAGCGGTGTCTGCATTTTGGTTCTTTATATATTATATTATTAATTTAGGTGTCTATGAGCTTCAGCATGCACTTGCCGATTGCACTTTGCTATTGGAATGTGTGCTCCTTTGTCACCTTTATTCTATAAAAATACATATTCTTAGAATAGAAAATATATTTGCTTAAAAACATGGTACATAAGATGGTCAATGACGTGGAACTGATTAATAATGATTGATATTAATCCAGTACATAATAAATCAGCATAGTAGTTGATTTGATGTCTACATACTAATTGAATTGAATTAAAATTAACAACTATTCATAAAAACTTGAATAATTATAGTCTTTGCATACCAAGTCCTTTCACACATGAAATGAATCGTCATTAGGTGCGTTCTGAAACTATTATTTGAAATAATTTTGAACAGTTACAACAATAGAAATAAATTAATAACTTTTTTTTTGTGGCTACTTAGTTATACCTTAACAATAAGGTATTTTACATAAATATTTCATATTGGGACGCTGTAATTTCGTTGTCTGGTACGATTTGGCCATCCTCCTTTTGTTTTCACTGAGCCGCAAGCCATGCAGTGGAAATGCTACATTTTTGCACTGTGTACACTGCAGCACTGCGCCAGCTCCAAAAGCATTCTAATAGCATATTGCATAATATATATTATATCATTTATTTATTATTTTATCATAAGGCACAAGTTGAAATTGAAAATCATTCATTAAAAAAGGAGAATCCAATACAATTTGATCTATGCCGTCATTGTTTAATTTGATCTCTATATGCATACCTGATTGTCGTACTTTTTTTCAGGTACATTGATTACAAGAAAGGTGTACAGATGTGAAAATAAAAAAATAATTAACAAAATCATGATTTTAAAAAGCAAAATTAAAAAACAAAAATGTCAAATAAAAGCAGCAATGAAAATGGCGAAGACAAAAATTGTTTCCATATCTTTTTTTAACTTCCTTAAATCTCATTGTAATAGGTAAAACTTTGTTTCACAGCATATATGTTCTGAATAATGTTTTAGACACTTTTTATAAAATCTTTGATTAAAGGAATTAAATAAAATCAAACAAAAGTGACTAACTTCAGTCAGTCAGTCAATAATATCTGCAGTATCTTTGCTCTCTTGGGGTAATTAATAATGTTTTGAAAATAAAATGAAAACAAAGTTGTTACAGACAAATATTTCTTTTACATTAAATTATCAGTTGTAAAAACTTATTTGCACAAAGTCTAATACCATCTAATACACGTTGTTTAAATTTCGTACTTTACTCTTAATTTTAGGTATTTTATCAGGTTACACTGAGGTATCTTGTCAGCTTACTTATCCATCATCCAGTAGTTCATTTTCTCCTGCATCAATATCAGTAATTATAAGAGTAATTAATTTTAAATGCTCCCATTTAGCAGTCTACTATGTTGTGCGTATAAATCTTAATTATTTTGAAATAAAATTTCCCCTTTCGATAAGTGTAGGATCAAACATAGAGAATTATTTCTAGTTTTAAATTTCATAAGCATTCTTGCTGTTTTTTGTCCTATTAACTTAATTAATGCTTACTTTGGTATTAATTGTAAATTAATCATAGACAACATTTAATCATGTTTGTTATAAATCTTTTATTATATATATTTTTTTAATTACTGCCATCGTAGCATTTTTTGCAAAAATCTAAAACAAATTGATAGCTTAATATGATCTTTATCTCTTTATCATCAAACCAAAACATGTTTATGGTTATATTTTCACTCTTAACATCCTCAGTCTTCGGAACCTATGACAGTTGTATTGTAATGTAGTTTAGGAGAACACTAGCATCTCATCAAACATTAAGAAACACAAGCAATCTGCCATGTTCAAGCTTTGTTCTTTCATTTGCCTAAATATAATTAAGTTTATACCTGGTTTAATTAGTATTTATTTAAGGACATTTTTAATGTCCGTCTTGAGGACAAAGTGAACAATTTCCTTAAAAATATATGTATCTTGTAAGGCTTTTTTCTTTTTATTGAAATTGCTAAACAATTTGTCTTCAAAGTTTTATCATCTTCCACGACATTCATGTTTTACTTGTACTAACTGCATATTCAGGAATTCGTGGGTGTAGAATAAAACTTTGGCTATTTTTGACTATCAAAATTCCCCAATTTATTAGATTGATAATAATTTCGCAAATAGTTTATAAAGTTGTATAATGCATGAGTATGTTATAATATATAAAATGCTCGTTTTGTAATAAAAAAAAATATAATGATTACACATGTAAAACAATGGTAAAGTGGGCATAAGAAAGTCACTTTTGTAAATTATTTGTATTTTTTAAAATTGTGGTTATTATACACATTTAAAAAGATTTGTTATATTACTAAAGTATGATAACATTATCAAGTTCACATTTTAAAGATTAATAATGCTGCTCCAAAATGTATCTTTTTTTATTAAATTAATTAATTTTAAATACTAATTCATAAAATTATGGAAGAGGAGCAAACCTTTGGAGAGGATTCAATTACCAATGTGCTCTTAAATGGGAAGGAGTTGAGTCTTGAGGATGATACCACTGTTTCCCTGTATTAATATTGGGGTCATGTGACTGATATTGAAGCCATATTTTGATTATAAAAGAGAGCCGCACGGTCAATTTTTATCTTAAATTTTAAGGAGCCTTTTAAAAAATTTAAAGAAATAAACACATTAACTTTGGCATAGCAATATATTTATGAAAATGTAATATAATATGTACGTACATAAAAACGTAAATAGCTTTCATAAGAATAAAGAAAACACCAGGAACAAACATAAACTTGTAATACCAATTACTAGAATCCACTGAGTCAGTAGTGCTGTTATGGGACAATGTATTACACGCTTTTACAACAAAATTTCAGAAAAGTACAAATTTTGTCAATTAACAAGTTGAAATGTTTTATTAAAGAAAAAATGTACAAAACTGTTATAAATAGCTTTCATAAGAATAAAGATGTTCAAACTTTAAACACTAGGAACAAAAATAGGCTTGTAATACCAGTTACTAGAATCCACTGAGTCAGTAGTGCTTTTATGGGGTCAATGTGTTATACGCTTTTACAACAAAATTGCAGAAAATGTACAAAATTTGTCAATTAACAACTTGAAATGTTTTATGAAAGGAAAAATGTACAAAAAGTGTTATAAATAGCTTTTATAAGAATAAAGGTGTTCAAACTTTAAACACTAGGAACAAACATAAGCTTGTAATACCAGTTACTAGAATCCACTGAGTCAGTAGTGCTTTATGGAGCAATGTATTATAAGCTTTCACAACAAAATTTCAGAAAATTTTCAAAATTTGTCAATTAACAATTTGAAATGTTTTATTAAAGGAAAAATGTACAAAAAGTGTTATTATAATATCAAAGAATACATAAAATAACTCCTGGGTATGAGGTGATCGCAATCATGCTTGTATGTACTATTAAAATTTATTTAAAAAATGATATTGTAAAGTGAAATATGTTTAAAAAAAAGTCACGCTGGGTTTCTTGTTGGTTCTTCCCAGGACAGTGGTATCGGTGGTAAATAAAACACGATTTCCAATAAGTATTATGTAATAATCTATATTTAATTAAAAAAAAATGTTCTCTGTAATATAAGATATTTACTAACTAGTAGGGACATTGTATAAAGAAATCAATTGATATTGTGCAAATACTGTTAAATTTAACACATCTAATGTTATTCAATAACTAAGCAAAGAATTTTTAAACAATAAACGTTTTAAAAATAACCTGTTTTTTATTTTTTGGTATAGGAACTTACAATTACCACGAGAAACATAAACAACTATTAATTACATTGCAGCACTTGCGCAATGTAATTAGTGGTTGTATATAAAATAAAAATATTAAAGTGCAAAAAAAGGGCGAGCCCAAAGCACCAATATTTTAACGCCATCTATTAGGCAAAACAAGAACTTTAACTAAAATTAAACTTGAGTCGCACATCTATCTCTAGTATATATACAGTAATCTATGGCTGCGTCGGTAGCGAATGTACGTGTGAATTTGATTTACAACCGCGACGCGCGCCGTGCCGACATTCTACGAAGCTTTTTTGTGTTTTAGGTACCTAGTTGTAGTTTTTGTGCGAGTGTGTTTTAGTTTGTAATTATGTCCTACACAAACGTGCAGTGGAAATGTGCCTCTTCGTTCACTGAGAAACCCCTACTACCAACATGACGGTGCCCTGCACATTTTCAGCTGTAAATCAGGGCTATGCTGGATGAGGAGTTTCCTGGGCGATGGATAGGACGTGGAGGGCCAGTGGCGTGGCCAGCGCGTTCGCCCGACCTTACCCCGCTGGACTTTTATCTTTGGGGAGAAGTGAAGCACCGAGTGTATGCAACTAAGTTCCGTAATACGTCGGAAATCAAAAGGCGAATTCTTAGTGTGTTTAGACACTTAAGGAATTACACTGTTGTGCTTCCTAGAGTGCGAAACAATCTACGGAAACGTGCGGAGGCATGCGTGGCCGTAAATGGATCCCATTTTGAACAGCTATTTTGAACAGCTAAAAGCTGATCAAAATGGTATTCGTTTACGAGGATTTTATTTAATAGATAAGTGTAAATAATCAATCAATCAGGCTACACATCAAGCTATAAAAAACCAGTTTGTCTTGGCCTCGCTTTGTATGATCTTTTCGTACAATGAACGGTCAGCTTATGCTTCAAATGCCCTTTGCGTTCCAGGGCCGTGGTATCCTGCTAAGAGAGTCCCGGGAACCCTTCCTTGATTGGACGGCGAGCTACCCATTAGTTTTGCATAACTTAATGTGTAGCCGTGTGTGCTTAACATTATGATTAACCTTTTAAATACGCCAAAAATCCTATCTAATGATTTTAAATCTAACTTACATTAATTTGGACTCGTCACGCAATACAAAGGGTAGGAATTTTTATCTATCCTAAGCCAGTGTGAAAGTATGAAGGAAAAGTTACATCATAGGTTGTGGGTACCATTGTGTTTTTATTGAAATGTTGTGTAGGTATCAAGGCCGGGCGGTGATCTTTACAGTGATTACGTCACTCGAGCGTATAGGGTATCAATGAATTTACGGACGGTGTCGGACAGAAACTTTTTTAATTTTATGAAAGAAAATAGTGTTTTTTAAAAAAAAGGATAAATAATAATAACCTATGGTTTCAGTGACAACGATGTTTACACTTACACACTGTATATATATAGTATGTATTACATACGTATTATGTATTTTTGGTTTTAATCTTAGTTATAGCAAGTACCGGTATTTAATACATAAGTTATAATAAGCACAGTCAAAATATTTTTTAAAGCTTAGCTATTATAAAATTCTAAATAACAAATTATTTTGGTTGTTGCTCTTTGTTGGCTTTCTTCATTTATTGCATTCGATTAATTTGTTGCAAAAGGAACATTTATTTAATTATTATTACTCAAATTAGAATATTATTTACCTAATTAACAAAATATAGGACCACTTATTTAAAAAGTATTTCGATCACGTATTTTCTGATTAAATAAAAGAAAATACTACTCAAATAATTTCTTGTAAGTTAGTACACTTATTAGTATTTTCATCAATATTCTCAAATAACTAATCATAGCTTCTTCTAAATTAACATATAAATTAGTTAGTATTTTTAGCAAAATATAATATTCTAAAAAAACTAAAACTATATTCGTGACACTCAGTAAAAATTATGAAATAAATAAACTAATGATAAATAATAAAGTGTAATCAATACTTGTTAAAAAAAATAAAGAAGACAAACAAATATCAATTGCTATTGGTAAATAAAATTTGGTCTACTATTATTTAGGTGTTAGATGGTTTTTTCTAAAATTGCACAAAATTCCGGCTTTTGAAAATAAGCACTCGGCAAACTTCGTATAATCACAGAATAAATAATAGTATAACAAGTAGATATCATCGTGGGTGTCATTTCACAAACGCGTACACAACATCATGTACAGCCAGCCAGCCAAAACTCGAGTTGGGGAGATCCAACTCGAATTAACTCGAGTTAAGCGCAACTCGAGTTGATTCGAGTTAGTAACAGTTAGTAACTCGAATTGACCCATCGCTATTTTTCAAATCTCTGGTTTATTTTGGTTTATTGATGAAAAAAAAAGCTCGGGCGTGGTTTGCTCTTACTCCGATGGGAGTAATAGTGTTCTGCATAGACTAATATATTGGTGTTCTGTGGTGGTTTGTGTGAAAAAGTGAATTCAATAATTCAATTATAGTAAAGCTATAGGAAACAGGAATGGCCTTTAATGAAGTTTGTAGAATTTGTTTACGCGTTAGTGTACGCATGTGTATACTAAAGGAGTCTAGTCTCCGAAATTTGTACAAAATATTGGCGAACTGTTTTGTAAGTTGTTATTTCTTAATATTGCAAATTTGAATTGCGGTAATTTGTTGTTATTGACGTAGAAATACATTATAACTTCTCTGATATAAAATGTGATATATAGTTAAAGAGCAAAGCTAAGGTGCAGCGTTAAACATAGTGCTACTATACAAATGCAACCAGAACCTGGAAAACAACAATTGGCCTGAAATCCTACGACGTACGTTGTATTACAGGTGGGTCGGCTCTACCGGGGCGGTACCATGGTCTAGTGTTAATAATGTCATGGTATAGTGTTAATATATTATTTTATATTTTTCAATCAGGTGACCTCATTCTCTGTGATCTTTCAGAGCTGGTAAGTTTAAGTGTATTTAGAGTTTCCTCGCATGGTATGTTTTCAATGCTGTTGCAGCTGAAGTTGCTTTTTGTTGTATATGTAGATGAGTCGGGGCTAGCCCCAATATAGCCTCTACAGGTGGCAGCCTCTTACCATCAGGTGGATTGTGAGTTTATTTGTAACTTCAATGTTATAACAAAATGATGTTGAAGTAGAGTGTTGTGGTAGCAAATATATTTTATTACAAACTTGTATATTTAAGTAGTTTTCCATATTTATGACAAACTTTCATATTTTCAGATGGATGAAGATGAGGAGCCCATAATTGTCTGTTTCATCTGTCATGCAAGACTTATTCGATGCAGAATGTTACAACAACAGGCTATGGAGTCAAATGCAGTTCTGGAACAGTTGCTTGCAGGAGGGTCCATGGTATTATCCATTCCATCCAATAAAACCTATAAAAGTCTGTCATAGATTGCTTCATAGGAGGGATTTTGCCAAATTTGCCACGCTTGGCAGGTTGAGAACCGCAGTATATATTAGTCTGAGTTGTTATCTGCTGCCCAACTCCTGATTCTGTTTCCCTCTGTGGGCTCTTACGATACCCGTCCCGTGGGTAGGTATATAGGGTAGTGGATATCCTTAAACCATGACTATAAGGTACACGAAATAATACTTTTATTATTAATAAAAGTTCACTGCTTGATGTTCTGCTGCTTGAGGTTCATTACCTGAAATATTAATAATAATAATAATTCTATGAAATATTTGCCTTAATCATCACTTGGCAGGCATCTTAATGATCACTATAACATTGGCTTATATTAATACAAATATATACCAGCTATCACAAATAATATGTCATACTCTACTACACATTATTTTAATACAGTAGAATGGTATAATTTCTGTCTTTGTTCAAGGAGTCCCTAGTAACATCTGTTCACAAGAGTGGTGGTGTATATCAACAACTACAGACCAATTTCACTAAAAAGCTATAGATATTTAAAAATTATAGAAAAACTTATCAACAAGAGGCTCATAAGTTTCGTCAATAAGTTTCACATCTTATCCAGTTTGGCAGCACGAAATTCGACTGAAGATGCTGTAGAAGCCCTAACATTTGTAGTTGTTGATAGTCTTTATAAAAATTCAAATTGCTTTGAAATGTTTCTAGATCTTAAAAAGGCATTTGACATTGTGTACCTTCGTTCAGGTGCAGGTGTTAGAAAATTGTGGGATTCGAGATGTGCTCAAGGAGAATATTAAACACACACTACACGTTCACTACATACACACATACTATTTTATCTTTCTAACTTAAAAAAAATAAGTTGTTTACACTCAGCGTTAAATTTAGTATATGCGGTTCTTGCTTTAGTAGATTTTATGATAGGGAAAAGGGGCTTACTTCTGATACGGGCGCATTTTGTGTTCAAAAGAAGTCTACTATTACATATCTTTTTGTTTGTGAATAAAACCTTATTTATTTTAATTTTTTTACACGGGAGAATGTATTTTCTACTGCAAAGTTAAATTTTCTTTCAATCCAACTAACTTTTTTGTAAGAGCAATGTTCTATATTTTTTGAATTACAGTAAGTGAAGTACTTATTTTTACAAAAATAATTATCAAACCGTTTATACTGTTATGTATTACTCTATTGTATATGAAAAATTGTTGAGTCTCGATTCTAATTACATTTCTAAACTATCTACATTTTTATTTAAATTTATTAGGAACTCTCACTTTTGTCCAGTTTTTATTATTATTTGGAGTTGTTGTCAGGAAGATGCTGCTGCATCTGCGGGATGGTATGGGGTAGTATGGATTCTCCTACGGCACCACTACACTGGCTTTTTCTCTTATTTAAAAAAGAGTTTGGTTTCAGTCAATACCAAAACCGCATGAAGCTAGAGATGAGATTCAATTCACACCAATTAATCATATAGATATCTGGCCAGTAGAGTGTGATATAGAAAATGAATGTAAGGATGACATTTTTATCTTTGAATCTGTTAAAGTTAAGGAAGAGAAAATTGAAAATGAGAATTTCAAATTTGAAGTAAACTGGAGTCATGAAACAGGTAAGATATACACATTTTGTGATATTATTAAATTAAGGTACAATTTACATAATGGCAAGTGGTTACTGTAGCCCATGGACACAAAATAAAGAGGACTTCATGTGCAATGTACTGATTTGCCTTTGCCTAAATTCAAAGTGCATGTAAAAAGCACTCTTATAGGAAAAGAAAATAACAAATTAAATAATTATTTAAAAGATAAGCATTATGTATATGTGTATATATATTTATATATTTATACATGTTTTGACCCTGTATAAATGCAGGCTGTATGTATGTTCACTAAGATATATTAACTTCATAGGAATTAATGATATACTTACAACTGGTAAGCTACCACCTATCTTAGCCCAGATGGACTGCTCCATCCTCCTGTTACCTATTTCTGTCGTCAAATAGCAGTGCGTGCACTGCTGTGTGCCAGTCTGAAGAGTATAGAGTCAGTATAATCACAGGCTGTGGCGCATTGCATCTTAATCGTCAGAGCTGACAGCGCATTGTAGCCTTTTATGTTTGAAGTTAGCTGCAGGCAGTGCGTGGACTGCAGTACTCACCATCAGGTGTATAGGCTACATACCATAAGGTGGTCTGTTAGTTTGTTCGTCTCTGTACTAAAAAATATATGGAGAAAAAGTGCTCAAGGTATCCTTGTACTGGCAAGCACTCACCTACTAAAACAAGTTGTGGCAGAACACTCACTAAATGAGGTGAATGAATCATCATCATTATAGCCCTTCACAAGTGCACTGCTGAACATAGGCCTCCCCCAAGGAACACCACAAAGCGTGGTCCTGAGCCACCTGCTTCCATAGACTTCCTGCATTTCTTACCAGGTTGTCACTCCATCTAGTGGGGGACCGCCATACTCTTCGTCTATCGGCACGAGGCTGCCACAATTACGTCACGTTAAAGGAGAACCTTTCTTCTCCATCAGTTGTCAGTTCTTCGGCCTATTGCCACATAAGCTTATTACATAAAGCTTATAAAACATGCAGTATGGTAATTAAAGTGGGTGGCTCGGGCCCATAAGCTGTGTGATGGACTGTAATGATCTAGTTGCTTCGAAAAAAATGTCAGATTTTATTTTATATATTGAGTCAGAATCTGTTTCATTCTAGATACTGCTGAAAAACAAGAAGACTTGGATATTAATGCTTTTGAAGATCGACATGAAGATTCGGAGTATAACTTGCCACTAATTTCATTAGGTGCAAAGAGTAAAATAGATGACGTTGACATAGGTAAAAGATTTTTTTTTATAGAAAAGGGGGCAAATGAGCATACGGTTCATTTGATGTTAAGTGACTACCGCAGCCCATGAACAACTGCAAAACCAGGGGAATTGCAGGTGCGTTTCCCAACACCAGGGGAATTGCAGGTGCGTTGCCAGTCCTTCAGAAAGGAGTAAGATCTTTTCTTGAAGGTCCCCAGGTCGTATCGGTCCGGGTAAATCACCAGTGGTAAACTATTCCACAGAGAGGTCATACGTGGAAGAAAACTCCTTGTGAAACATACAGTGGTGGACCGCCAAGCATCCAGAAGGTGTGGATGGTATCGGGAGGTTTGCCCTGTAGTGTGTTCATTAAATTTGGCGGCTGGGATAAATCCGAACAATTCCACAGAGCACTCCCCGTGATAGATGTGATAAAATACACAAATAGATGCAACATCTCTACGCAGGGCCAGTGAATCGAGCCGATCGGATAGCACTCGGTCTTGGACGATTCAAGCCGCTCTGTACTGGATGCAGTCAAGTGGAAGGAGCTGGACCTGGGGAGCCCCAGCCCAGAGATGGGAGCAGTATTCCGTGTGCGGCCGAACCTGCGCCTTGTAAAGTTGCAGGTGGTGAACCTGCATAAAATGCTGTCTCGCTCTGCTGAGTATGCCAAGCTTTTTAGAGGCCAATTTGGCCTTCTCTTCCAAGTGACCACGAAACTGCACGTCACTCGATATGTCGACGCCGCGGATTTCAATACTGGCTGAGGCAATTTCAATTTCAAATTGTTTATTGCTTCTATAATGTACAGTACATTAGCAGTTACAGTGACCATTATAGACCCTGTCGGGCGTTGCAATATACAAGAAATATACAATAAAATAATTAAATGGACTTATAACTATGTAACGTCATTATATTATATTTGGCTATTTTGAAAATAAAATTTTATATAATACTTAGTAATTAAGTATCAAAAATTCAGTGAGCATTTAAAAGCATTTGGAAATAAGATAATCATGAAGTTTTTTATTGAATGAACTTAATTTAACATCAGATTTTATATTTATGGGTAGTTTATTGAATATTTTAATTGCCATGTAATATGGACTACAATTGAGCATTTTGGTTCTAGATGGGGTAAATATAACCTATGTTTATGCCTAGTATTTACATTGTGTGTTTCTTTTATCTGGGTGAAGAAGTGTTTATTTTTAAATACGAAGTTACTTATATCTTTTATGTAAATAGAAACTAAGGTTAATAATTTAAATTTAATGAAGTAGGGTCGACAGCTATGTCTGTTATCAATTCTGGCAAGTATGCTAACACATTTTTTTGTAAAATGAACAATTCATCTGCATTAACACTATTACCCCAAAGGATAATGCCATATTTAAGCCTTGAAAAGGCATACGCGTAATATGTCGAAAATGCAGTTTCTAAATTTGTGCTATGATTAATTTGATAAAGCGCTTATGTAAATTTAGAGAGCTTGCATTTAATTTTTTCAATATGCGACTTCCAGATTAAATGTGTATCTACATTAAGTCCAAGCAAGTTATACGAGTCTATCTCTTCTATTAGGGTATTTTGTAATTGAAAATTAATTTTTAGGGGTGGTTTATTATATGAACGAAATTGTAAAATTTTTGTCTTTTTAAGGTTTATTTCTAGATTATGGCTATCAAGCCAATGAGTGACATTATGAAGTGTATCATAGATAAGGGCTTCAGAGCTAATGTTGTCGTTACTTTTTATAAGTATTGACAAGTCATCTGCAAATAATACTGGCAGTGTTGATTCTCTATACAAACATTTTGGCAGGTCATTTACATAAATAAGAAACAGCACACAGCCTAAGACGCTGCCCTGTGGGATTAAACTAGTTAGGTGTTTCTCTTCAGAACAAACTTTTATTACTTCATTTGTAATTTGGTTGTAGTGTTCAATTTCTACTATTTGCTTCCGATTATTTAAATAGGATTTAAACCGGTTATGTACTAGCCCACGGATACCCGAATTCATAAGTTTTAAAAGTAGTTTATCATAGGGCACCCTGTCATATGCTTTCGTCATATCAAGTAAAAAACCAAAAGTATGTTTTTTATGATTTAAATTTTGTAGGGCCATTTGTATGAACTCATATACAGCTAGGGTGGTTGATCTTGATTTTCTGAATCCATTTTGGCTATCATCTAGTATTTCATACTTTTCAAGGAATGAGTAGAGTCTATTACACATTGCTTTTTCGTATATCTTTGAAAAGGTGGGTGGGTGCAACGGTTTTATTAGTGCTGTTTTGAGAGGGTCTGGAAATATGCCATGTTGAAAACTTTGGTTTACTAAAAAAGTAAGGGGATAGACAAATTCTTCAGTGCATTGTTTTAAAAGCGCCGGTGGTATATCATCTACACCACAGCTATATTTAGTTTTTAATTTTTTTATACTATTTTGGATTTCCCTTTCATCAACTGAGGTTAGGTACATGGAGCATGTCGCTTTCAATTCAATAGAATTTTTATATTGTTTCTGATTTTTATTAATATTATTAGTTTTACCAATTGCTGCAAAATGTTCATTAAACAGGCAACAAGGGGAGTGCCTTGAAACTGAGGAGATACGACAAAGGGGTTCTTTTTAACGGTTAACGCGCAAACTTGTGTCTTTGAGGGTTAAACTGGTCTAGATTTAGTCGCCCCCAATCCGAGACTGTTCAGCAAAGACTCGACTTCAGGCACAAGTTTGTCCCGGTACTCGGAGACGTTTTCGTGAGAAATATTGGCACGGCCGGTGTATAGAGCATCACCAGTGCTGTCGTCTGCATAGCAATAAATATTGCAGATTTGCAACATATCATTGATGTGCAGAAGAAATAGCGTTGCCCATCTATGAGTCACGTAGACCAGAATCACCAGCTGATTGACCACGATGAAAACCGTATTGGCGATCACTAATCAGTTGGTGATTTTTTAAGGTACCTCATGAGCTGGCAGTTTACAATGGATTCCATTGTTTTGGAGAACAAGGATGTGATGGCGATGGGCCTGTAGTTGGACGGGTCTGAGCGGTCGCCTTTTTAGGGATCGGGTGGACGAAAGCCGTTTTCCATGATTTTGGGACCACGCCTAGAGAGTAGGAGTACCGGAAAAGACGCGTTAAAATCAGTGCTAACTCTGGAGCACACGTCTTCAGCACAATTGGGGGGATTCCGTCAGCCCTACTAGACTTGTGGATGTCCAGAGAGAGGAGTGTTCGCCAACCGAGCGCTGTGTGAACTGCACCTCCAGCATGGAGCACTCACACCGCGGGATGGTCGGTGGCGTACTCTTTCGTTACTCTTACTCGTACTTGGACGCAAAGAAAGATCCTAGCAGATCATCCATCCTGTGCAGAGATGGAAGAGATGACTTGACAGAAATTCCCCTGAAAGGCGAACTAGTTTCTCGCCAATTCTGCCTATGTGCTCTGACTTTGCTTTGGCAATGACTCTTTTGACGGAATTATACTTCTTTTTTAGAGCGCTGGTGTTTACATCCCGGGACGTTGATGCGTCAGCCCAGATTTGGTAGCTCTCCTGCTTATAGCATGATGCTATTTTACAGAGGCGACCAAACCATGGCTGAGATTTGCCTCCAATGGGTTCCATAGAGGAAGGAATAAAAGGTTCCATACCCTGAAGTACTACATCAGCGACAGAATCCGCAACAACGTTGGGATCATCCGGCAAAAAGCAAATCCGCCCCCAAGGGTAGGATGCAAAGAAAGACCGCATCCCATCCCCATCGGCTGACCTATAGTGCCAAACACGGCGGCAGCCTGCAGAATGCAATTGCGATTTCAGCGTGAGTAGCACCACACTCCGCACAAGACAATGGTCCGAGGAGCCTAAAGGGGCTTCGACGGAAATCTGATATCCGTCCGGGTGAGAGGTCAGCAGAAGGTCCAACAGGGAAGGTGCATGATCCTCGACATCTGGAATCCGCGTAGCCGAAATAACCAGATGCCAAGGCAAAATCACGAGCAGACTCCCCGCATGATCGGTTACACGTGAACCAAGCCATTCGGCGTGGTGTGTGCTTGTGTGTGTGTTTGTGTGTGTGTTTGTGTGTGTTTGTGTGTGTGTTTGTGTGTGTGTTTGTGTGTGTGTGTTTGTGTGTGTGTTTGTGTGTGTGTGTTTGTGTGTGTGTTTGTGTGTGTGTGTGTGTGTGTGTATGTGTGTATGTGTGTGTTTGTGTGTGTGTGTGTATGTGTGTGTTTGTGTGTGTGTGTGTGTGTGTTTGTCTCTCTCTCCCTCTCCCTCTCTCTGTGTGTGTGTGCGTGTGTGTGTGTGCATGTCAATCATTTAAATGTGACGAAGTGAATAATGCTATATCGAAATTAGTGCATTGGTTTTACGTCATTAACGTTTAAACGGCAATAAAACTAAGTGTATTAAATTTAAAACAACAAATGTTAATGATCCGAGTACCAATGCGTTTTTAAGTGGGAAAGAACTGAGTCCTGTTGAGTCCTCTGTTTTTCTTGACTTTCACTCTCGATGCTAAGCAACAGTGGGGCCCTCATATATCTAAACTAGCAAGCAGACTAAGCTCTGCAGCTTATGCTGTAAAAAAGATCTCACTAGTGTCGAAATAGCAACATTAGTTTATTTCAGTTATTTCCATAGCATAATGTCATATGGAATTTTGCTATGGGGGAATGCGGCTCATTTAGAAACTATTTTTGTTTTGCAGAAGAGGGCCATTAGAGCTATTACAACCTTAAACCGAGAGTCTCTTAGATAAAAAAGGAAATAAATATATTAACTTTGGCCTCTCAGTATATCTATGAAAATTTGATGTATGTTCACAAAAATATAGGTAGTTTTAGCAATAAAAGTGACATACACGCTGTAAACACTAGGACCAAACACAAGCTGGTGCTACCAGTTTCTCGGCTCCACAGAGTCAGTAATTAATTCTTGGGGCAATATATACGTTATTACAACAAAGTCCCAGAAAATATACAAGGTCTCTCTATTAGCAAGTATAATATTTAATTAAACAAAAACTGTATAAAAAGGGTTATTATGATATAAATGAATACGTGGTTGATAATAGCCCCTAGGAATGTCGCTTCCAAGCTGTTTCTAAATAAATTTTGTAAATATTTTGTGATCCTCGACATGGTAAAATTTATTTTAAAAAGAAAAGTCCCGTTCGGTTTCTTGCTGGTTTTTCCCAGGACAGAGGTTTTTTTCGAACCAGTGGTATCGTAAAATATTGCCTTTCAATAAGAATTACTTGTAATCTATATTGAATAAAAAAATTATTCTATTCTATTACAATAAAGATACAATGCCTTACAATAAATAAAATGTTTTATTCATTTGTATTTCAGAACAACCGTGCGTACAAACAAATATTTTTTCAAAACCGTGTGAGAAAAAGATTAAATCAAATTCTACTGATTGTAACATAAATGATGTTCATGAAGGAAACCTCAATTTAGAAAGCCCTACTATTAAATCAAAGCCTAAACTGAAAAGAGATACTCAATCTAATAAAAAAGGGAAGCAACCTGCAAAAAGTATGAAAAAGAAAATTTTGAAACAGAGTGTAAATAAAGTCACGAAAAACACATCTGAGGCATCAACAGAAAACATTTTTGAATGTGATGATTCTAGAAATTTTTTTTTAACAAAAGATATTCTCGCCGACCACATATCAAACAGTCATAAGACTCAAAAGAACTCAGATGCAGTTCAGACACAAGTTGAACAAACTCCAGTATCACAACTTATGGATATATATAACTGTAATATTTGCGAATTTAAAACAACTCAAAAACGTTGCATTTTAGCACATATTAAAGCGCACGTCGCTGAGCAAGTGTACTGTTGTAATAATTGTGATTATAAATGTATTACGAAAAGTAAGTTGCAAACACATATGAAAATACACACCGGAGACAAACCTTTTTCGTGTAATATCTGTGAATTTAGATGTAATTACAAAAGCAATTTGCAAAAGCATATTAAAATACACACCGGTGAAAAACCGTTTTCGTGTAATATCTGTGAATTTAGGTGTATTACAAAGAGTCATTTGCAACGGCATATGAAAATACATACCGGTGAAAAACCTTTTTCGTGTAATATCTGTGAATTTAGATGTAATACAAAAGCTTATTTGCAAATACATATGAAAATACACTCCGGTGTAAAATCTTTTGGGTGTAATATCTGCGAATATAGATGTATTACAAAGAGTCGTTTGCAATCACATATGAAAATACACACCGGTGTAAAATCTTTTTCGTGTAATTTCTGTGAATATAAATGTTTTACAAATAGTACTTTGCAAATACATATGAAAATTCACACCGGTGAAAAACCCTTTTCGTGTAATATCTGTGAATATAGATGTATTACAAAGAGTAGTTTGCAAATCCATATGAAAATACACACCGGTGTAAAACCTTTTTCGTGTAATATTTGTGAGTTTAGATGTCATTTTAAAAGTAAGTTGCAAACACATATGAAAACACACACCGGTGAAAAACCTTTTTCGTGTAATATCTGTGAATATAAATGTATTACAAAAAGTCATTTGCAAATACATATTATGAAAATACATACCGGTGAAAAACCTTTTTCGTGTAATATCTGTGAGTATAGATGTATTAGAAAAAGTAATTTGCAAACACATATGAAAATACATACAGGAGAAAAACCTTTTTCATGTAATATCTGTGAACATAGATTTATTGCAAAAAGTAAGTTGCTAAGGCATATGAAAATACACACCGGAGAAAAACCATTTTCGTGTAATATCTGTAAATATAGATCTATTACAAAAAGTAATTTGCAAACACATATGAAAATACACACCGGAGAAAAACCTTTTTCGTGTAATATCTGTAAATATAGATGTATAAGAAAAAGTAATTTGCAGAAACATATGAAAATACACACCGGTGAACATTTATAGTGTGATATCTGTGAATATAAATCTATTACAAAAAGTGATTTGCAAAGGCATTTGATTATACACACTGGAGAATGGTATCTGGTAAAATATGTACAATAGCACTGAAAACCCGCTTCACTGGATTAGTTTTTGTCTAATATTTATTAATGTGTGTATATATTATTAAATTAGTTATTTTCTTTTAAATTAAGAATACATCATTTCTCTTGTTAAATTTTTTTTTACCTACTTACATATTTTATTATTCTTTATACAATAATACATAGATAGACATGTACTGAATACCTATATAGGTGGTGCTAAGAATCTCCGGTGAAGGTTCTGTTGCCACCTACGACGACTCGACCTGGCAACATATGACGCACGCAGTACCTGAGGATTTGACGATAAGATACTGGAGCTGGAAGAGGAGGTAGACAAGTTGCGCTGTCATATAATAGGTAATCTTCAAATCCGGCAACTTGTTCTATCATCGGGAGGGTGACCATCTGTCCCAAAGAAATTTCGGATTTATCGTCCATAAGTCTCGTCAACAACGTTCTAAAGAGTCTCTTGAGAGTGTGTCGACGAGGGTCGCGTACCTGATACTCAGAATTACCAAACGGTATTCGCTGAAGGTCATATAGGTTTACGCACACGACACTTTCCGATGAGGAGGTGCAGGAAATGTACGAGGACATCTCTAGAGCCACCACACTCAGTCTTCAGCTTTGACAGTTGGCTCTTTCTGGCAGACAGATCTCTGGCAAACACTATGGAGCCCTGGTTCCGCTCAATCGCTTCTTCAATACAAGCTGTATTGAAGTTGCGTAAGTCCTGCCGCATGCATTTGGAAGTCTGTCTTTTCAGTTGCCTGTATGCTGTTAAATCTGCTGACGACTGCAGCTTCATCTCCCGTCTTCCATCCATGAGATTAAGAGTGTTATCGGAGAGTTTTTGTGTTCTTCTGCGGCGGGTCTAGTAGAACTTAGCTCCGACCGCATGGACAGTTTCCACGATTATGTCATTCATATCGTCCGCTAATACAGTGCAGTCATCTAGGCACTGAAAGTGGTTTTGTAACTCGAGCTGAAAGGTTTCGGGATTATGGATTAGAGCACGAGGGGGACGGAGCGTTGACTTCAATAGACGAGACCTCTCCAACTTAACGTTTAGGTTCAGTGTGCCTCTAACCATTCGGTGATCGCTGGCAGTTTTCACCCTTGTGATCACTGAGACATCACTGAACAGTTGGCGTCTGGTCGTCATAATGAAGTAATTTTAGTCGAACCGTCGGGGCTCAACCAAATCCACTTTCTGTGGGCCGCTCCTGAAAGAAAGAGTTCATCATAAAAAGTCACTTTATTTCCATGTAGTCGGCCAGCTGCTGGTCCCTTGGGTTCCATTGCCCTATTTCAAATTTCTATAACTTCAGCTCACCGCTTTCTCTTGTGCCTACTGCGTTGAAGTCTCCCATCAACACCGTATAGTGGGTTTTGGAGGAATACATGGCTCTAGAGATCATCATTTTCAATCTCAGTGTGGTGGCATCGTTTCTGGGACGGACACCTGAGATTTTGAGTGAGATTGAGTGGTTCTATGGGCAGCTATATAAATCATTGGAGCCACACGCAAGTGTGAGCAACGAGCCAAGAGCAAGTCTTATCCGATACTATTCCGATGATATTCCGGACGTCAGTCTGAGCGAGATTAGAATGGCTCTCCAGTATCTTAAAAACGGCAAGTCCCCGGGCGAGGATGGAATTACAGCGGAGCTTCTGAAAGCGGGTGGAAAACCGGTACTTGAAGTCCATCAGAAGCTCCTTAATTCCGTCCTCCATGGTGGCACACTCCCGAGGCGTAGAGCAGAAGTGCGGTTGTCTTGTTCTTCAAGAAGTTCGCTCTCTTGAAGAATTACAGACCGATATTCCTTCTGAGCCGCGTCTACGTGCTGATTTCGAAAGTCATTGCGAATCGTCTCGCACACAGACTCGACGACTTCCTGAACAAGCCGGTTTCCGAAAAGACTTTAGCACCATAGACCACATACATACCCTTCAGCAAATTGTACAGAAGTCCGAATAGTACAATCTGCCACTTTGCCTGGCGTATGTGGTCTATGAGAAAGCCTTTGATTTCGTCGTAATTTGGGCGGTGCTACAGTCTCTTCAGCGGTGCCAAGTTGACTGTCGGTATATTGAAGTGCTGAAGTGTTTGTACAGTAGGGCTACGATGGCTATCCGAGTACAGAGCCAGAGTACGAAACTTATCCAACTGCAGAAAAGTGTAAGATAGGGTGACTTTATATCCCCGAAATTCTTCACCGCTGCATTGGAAGACGTTTTAAAACTACTGGACTGGAAAGGATACGGTTTTAACATCAATTGCGAGTACATCACTCACTTTCGATGTGCCGACGATATAGTCCTTATGGCAGAATCGCTGGAGGACCTAAGCACTATGCTCAATGACCTCAATAATGCCTCCCAACGGATAGGTCTTAAGATGAACATGGACAAAACAAAGATCATGTTTAATGTATTATGCCGGTAGTTGTTGGGAGCACTAAGCTCGAAGTTGTTGACGAGTACGTTTACCTGGGACAAATAGTGTGACTAGGTAAGTCCAACTTCGGCGGATCGACGGATTAACTCGGCTCGGCCGCGTTCGGGAAATTACGTTACATCTTCTCGTCAGGTATATACCTCAAAACCTAAAAACGAAATTGTACAACCAGTGCGTGTTGCCAGTGATGACTGCTGGCCGTATGAGGACCGCGCTTTGTGGCATACTGACTTGTGGACTTGTGAAGGGCTGTAATGATGATGATGATGATGAAGACCTATATTACAATACATTCTTATACACCACATTTACTGTCTTGTGTTTTGGTGCATCTGGTGAGTTCACCATGTGAAAAATGGGATTATCCCAAATTCACTCCACAATATTGGAACGTTTGACCTTGTGCCTTATTGATAGTTATACCACAATATAATAAATAAGGACATACGGTAGGGCGACGTCTTTGATCTCGTGGTAAATGCAGACAGTGTCTGGACAACGTAGACATCGCTAGGGTTGTCACAAATTAATAAATTTTACTAATTTAATTATTTATTTTAGATCTACATCATCATCAACAGTCGTTGGTTGGTAAAAGTATCTAACGTTGGTATAGCTGTTTTCTTCAGTGATTTCTTCCCGTGCTAACTCTTTTCGAAATGCAAACTGCAAATGTATGTATTCTTTAGACTTTGGAAAGTTGTTCCAACTAAATCAGGTCTTCCAATAACTTCCACCCATAATTTGCATCTGAAATTTTTAAATACGATAACTATTAATATATTTTAATTTAATTTTAGTTGCAGGTGGCTCAGGACCGTGCTTTGTGGCGTTACTTGGGGGAGGCCTATGTTCAGCAGTGGACTTGTGAAGGGCTGTAATGATGATGATGATGATGTAATCAACATCCCTCGATTCGATTCAATAAAGATACCTCGAAAATGATACCCATATCATATTATTAAAATATATCCTACATCTTGGATATGAAAATAGATGGCGTTTTTTCAGGTCCTTTCATACTCGTATGAAATTAGCGTTTGTCGTACTGACCACTTTGATCCGAAATATCTCCTCTTTGGTTAAGATTTCCAAATTCAAATTTATAAATTCATTTAGCTGGTACATTTGAGTTTTGTAAACAGTCATTCATTTGTTTTTTCCTCAATATTTTTTTTTGGCGTCGCTTATTACCGCATTGGAAAACATGAAATATCGGTATATTTACGAGTACGAGTTCTACCGTGGCACCAGTGCTGTTGTTATTTTCGTAATTAGCACCCCGACATACCTAAAAATTGACCCCTAACCTTAATATAACATAACAAAATATACACAATATTTATTTACCGTTCTTCCGTGTGCGGAATTTGGTGAAATCGCAGATCCTTATTTATGCAATCTCTCACAGCACACGTCGTGAAAATGGTGCGTTTTAATTATAAGTACCTACACTAAATTTAACAATAATAAAAGCAAACACGTGTTAACTCTGGAAGTCTTGTCCCGAGTTACTCTCTAGTATATACACAGTAATCTATGCGAGTTACTAATAAAATGGCATTAGCAAATCGGGCTCGGCCTTCCTGCGTCTCACCCCGCACGCCCCGCACGATAGTCCTGTTTTTTTTTTTAACTTAACTTTGTCCAACTTTGATTACTTTTTGTTAAGCATCGATCTTCCAAAATTATCAGGGCTTCATTTTAAATATTTTTGTTTTTTTTTTATTTTTAATATTCTTTATTGCACACCATATAAAAAAATTACTGATTATATATACAAAAGAAGTATGCAATGGGCGGTCTTGGTGTGATAAAAAAAAGAATACACATTTCATATATATATATATATATATATATATATATATATATATATATATATATATATATATATATATATATATATATATAAACCACAAACATATATGCATACAAAAAATATATATTTAATTATTTAACTAAATGCAATCAATATACTACATATATATTATATTATATTATATTATATTAAATGGCTAGTGTGGGAGCGAAGTGCAAGGTAATGGTTCTTTACTAGTTTTTTAAAAACCGGTAGGGATGGAGCGCGTTTGACTGCCAGTGGGAGTTCATTCCATAAACGAACGGCCTGTACAGTAAAAGACTTGTTCTGTAGTGTAGTGGCATATTCAATTTCAAGCTCTCTGCTGATCTCAGGTTACGCGAATGGGAATCACGAAGAAACACAAAACGATTCTTGAGGTAAGAAGGATTAAAGAGAATACTATAGAGAAGATGAAGTATGTGAGCATTCCGATGAAGTCGTATCGACAACCACTTGAGCTTAGTACGAAAAAGAGAGACGTGGTCATATTTGCGTAATCCAAATATTAACCTAATACAGAAATTATGAATTCGCTCAAGTTTATCAAGCTGAGCTTCGGTGAGATCTAGATAGCTGACGTCCGCATAGTCGAAAATAGGGAAAAGAAGGGACTTGGCAATATTTTCATTAAAAGTAGTATCCATAGCACCAATGTCTGTACTCAGTCTGGGCAAAATGTCGTCACTCATGCTATCGGGGAATTTCAGCCACAGCACAGTGATCCCACGCTCTAAGCAGGACGGTCATAGGAAGCCAATCTAAGAATTACCATTAGTACTGTGTGCTAATGTAAATAAAAATATATTTTGGTGAGAGTTGTTGTAATTTACAACTAAAAGACAGTATATTTTTTATAAACAGATAGGTCTTGGTCTTGGTCTTGCGCCAATACACCTGGTCTTGTTCTTGGTCTTGGTATTGCGCTTTCATCTTGGTCTTGGTCTTGCAGCAAGAGTCTAGCAAGTTCCGCAATTTCCTATTAGCCTATTGTTGTTTATTAAACGTTACTTTAGATCTTAGAACAACTTAACAGAGTAGGCGCGTTTTGAATTTGAATTAACATAGCCATAGAAATACCAACTAAATTAATAAATGTCTAAACATTTAATGAGAAATTCGAAAAATCTACTAATACCGGGTGGGGTTTGAACCCACGACCTAAGCGATCCGTGCCGATGCTCTAACCAACTGAGCTGTCTACCAAGTCTCACGGCCACGGAAGTTAGTCTGTTTCTTAATAAACGTTTACATTTAATAAGCTTACATGTGCTAAAACTTAGTCAAAACATATAAAAAACAAATTAATGACATTAACTTGACTGTATTATAAAGAACATTATCTGTCTAGAAAGAGATTGATAGACCCTTATATGAAATGGAATAAAAGAGTTATACAATTTACCATTTATTTAAATAAAAAAATAAAATACAATACAAATTATATTTACATAACAGTACACAACAGCTTTGACCAAGAATTAATACAAAGTAACCATCTGGCTGACTCATCACTTAACCTATTTCTATGTTTTCTAATTACTAATGATGCTTTAGAAACTAATCTCTCAGCAGGTACTGAAATTGCAGGTATTGAAAGAAAATCAAGGGCCATCTTCGATAAAGTCGGATACTCTGTCTCATGCGTCCTCCACCACTCTAAAATGTCTTCCAAACTGGCGGCTCTGGGTTTACTTAGGTACTCCTCCAACTCGTCTATAACTAAGCCTTGATGAAAAGATCCAGATCCAGATCCAGATGAAATGTTGAGGGACATGCATACAATTTCTCAAAGACTATTACGTCTTCATCTTCATCCTATTCACATACTTTCTTTTCATTTCTTGGTGATTCTAGAGATGTATTCACTGAGTGTAGACTTTAATATTCTTTATAAAGTTCATTAAATTTGCGCAGGCTTTCTGTTTTAATTTGCTTCCCCCATAATGTCATGTCAAAAGTCTGAGTCTTATGCCTTGGGTCTAAAATTAAAGAGGTACAATAAATCCAGTTGCTCTTTTTATAATGTTTAAGCATTTTGTCTCGAGCTGCTTGAAAACCTAAAATGAGCCTTTCATCCACTTCGGATCGATTAGGTTTCTCATCTAATTGTTTTACCATGGATTCAATTTTATCGAGCAAGAGATTGAATGATACAATGACTAGCGGTAATGTAACATATTTTTCTCCACCAAGTTTCGTTGATAGAAGTTTAGTTTATTAGAAACTTATGTATTTTTTCGAGTATTTGCCATTCACTATCTGTGATTTGAAAATCATTCAATTCGGTGACAGAAGTGCACAATATGTTAATGTCAGTTCTCACTTTTAAACCAAATCTAATCATATCATTTGTGGAATTCCATCTCGTTGGACAGTCGAGTATGGGGTTCAGATTTGATGACATGCCAGCTGCTTCACAAGCAGACTGAAACTTCCTCTTCAATATCTCACTTCTTTTTATTTTACTGGAAATACTGCGTAATTTTGTTATAGCTGTACGTGAGTCAGCAATATTTGGCGCATATTCTTCATCTTCCTCAGTTTCGTCTTCATTATCTTCATACTGCTGTTCTTGTCCCTTATTGTCAGTTTCACTGTGTAATGCTAAGGTCTTTAATAAATCTTGTACACCAAGGTTCAAAATGTGAGCAAAGCACCGGAAATGTTGATTGTCTGAATCAAAGTGTGACAGCTGTTTGTCCAATTCATACATAAGTTTGGTATTTGCAGTTGCGCTGTCGACCGCGATACCCTGTCAATTATGTCATATTCCAATAAACATTCGTGGAAAATCGTTGCAATATCTTCCCCAGTATGTCGACCGCGTGATGGTATAAAATCAAGGACTACAGATCGATACTTCCATTCGTTGTCTATATAATGAATAGTGACCCCGTAGTAACTCCTACCAGCAATTGACGTCCATCCATCAATGGTAAATGACATTTTAGATGAAAATTGTTGTAGTCGTTTCATAAGATTCAATTGAAGCTCTTCAAACCGTTCTGTGACCTTCCTTCTAAGTGTGGACCTTTTAGGAAACACCATATTTGAGCAAATTGATCGAAAATATACTTTTAACTTCGTCATCGAAAAATGAGAAGGGAAGATATTTTTAACCATCCAATCAACTGTAGCTGTCGTGATGTTGTCACTGCTATTTTCAGACTGAAATAAAACAGTAAATCATGTGTCTCGCCGATTATAAAAACAAATGAAAATATGAGTGAATTATAAATACATATTTAACACTATAATCTATATATATATATATATATATATATACATATATATATATATATATATATATATATATATATATATATATATATATATATATATACATATATATATAACTACCACTCACTGACTAACTATAACGATATCTCAGGAACTATAAAACATACAAACTTGAATTTTGTAAGGTAGGTTCCTTTTATAGCATAGAGATCAGTTAAGAAACTGTTTTGAGAAAATCTATCCCTAAGGGAGTGAAATGGGAGTTGGAAGTTTGTATGAAAGTACTACGTTTTTGAAGTTAGAGACACGAAAATCGGCATTAAAGTTTAAAGTTTTCAATAATAAAATCCTGAATAAGCCGTTTTACGAAATCCTTACCCTAAGGGGGTGAAATTGGGGTAAAATGGTTACATGCAAGTCCTATATTTTTAAAGTATAGATATGAAGATCGACATTTACTTTATTAGTTTTAAATAATAAATACTTGCATAGAATTAAGCTTTACCTATATAACCTCTTTATACTTAGGTAAGACTTGCAGCGAGAAAATTTCAAAATCTCATAGCAAATCAGATATTGTACGCGGACGAAGTCGCAGGCGGCCGCTGGTTACATAATATATGTGTTATGTAATTGTGTGATAAGTATATTTTTTCTTACCTGTCCACTTTTTACGGTGGTTATTAAAAAGCTTGTGATATCTCCACTTAATTTTGGTTTTTCAGAAAGAAATATTTCCTTTTTGTGGAAAGACATTAGGTACTTCCTTAAGCATGAAGTGTTTCTGTTTTTCATTTTTATTTCAGCCTTTTTATGTTGGCATAATTTACACAAAGCAATTTGGGATGCATGAATTATGTCGAAAAACTCATCAAATTTACTTTTAGATCTATAACTCCAACTGTCACTACTCCGACTATTCCGACTATACGACGACTATTCGACTCTTCGTCACTCATGTCAAATTGTAAACTTATCACTCCGAGAACAACAAGGATTAGAGTAAAAACAATACATTAGACTTGAAGCAAAGCTCAATTGGGAATGACTGGAATTAAAATAAATACTACTATTTGTAAGTACACGCCGAAAGACCGACAAAGGAAAGTTCGGCATCCTTTGATAAAATTAATGATTCTTTAGAAGATTAATAAAGTAGATGCGTTGCCAGATAGGTATAGTGTGCCTACGTAAAAATGAAATGTAAATATGTAAATAAAATTGTGTATATTATGTTCTTCTTGTGATTGAATTAATCTACGTTAATTAAATTAAATTTGCCTTCACTCGTTTGAAATTCAAAATTCAAATATGTTTTATTCAAGTAGGAATCGAAAATACACTTTTGAATAGTCATATAATCACTGTTTTCCTCAATTTTTTCTTTTCCATGTCCAGGGGTTCTGATTCTACTGAGAAGAATCATGGAAGAAAGTAAGAAACTCAGTAGTTGCTCTTTTCAAAATATTTTTACAATAGTTCTATAATTATGTAAAGCGATAAGTCAAACATAAAATGTCAAATGTATATGTAGATACCAAATCGGTTTAGAAATTTCTAGTTAGTCCTGTGTAGTACGAGAGGTCAGTTCCAAGCCTTTTTGTCTGACCTAAATTAAAAAGGTGAAAGATCTAACATTTCTTTTGGAATCTTATTATAAAAGCGTATATCGCTACCCAAGAACGCATTATATACTTTGTGTAACGGGAAAGCAGGTATTGTGATATTATTTTTATTTCTACTATTAAAATTGTGCAAATCACTATTATTTACATCAATTCGATGCAATCAATTTCTTTAAACGGTTCTCTAAGAGATACTCGGGCTCCTAAAAAGTACATAGATCTTATTTTACGCCTTTTATTTAATATGCACACTTTTTATATTATTCGATTAGCATTGTACAAAATGTTTACACGTTTCAAGTGTGTTAAAAGTGTCTACAATATTTATCAAATGGGTGGCGATGTATTCGAACACCGTGTTCAAAAACACACACTTCCAAAAATCGAGATTTGCAGTGAACTTATTGAACATGTTTATTTATTAGGTAATAATAATAATAGTAAGTAATTATTATAAACCCATATAGTTAATATTATAATAATTTCTTACTAGAATAAATTATTATGGTATCTACCTATCCTTACCATTATCTAATTACAATATTCCTTGCGAGATCAGCATAATGTATTCGTGTCCAATCTGAGCACCCGGAAACTTATTTTATTCTTTGGAACATGTACTCTGTGGTGGCATTCAAACAGTGTCAAATGTTGTGCGTACGGCGCGGCGGCGACGATTGAATGCGATATCAATAGAAGCCGCCGGCGCGTGTATCTTGACCTTGTACTTCCGAATAGCTGCAAAATTTCTTTGACAGGTCATTATTCGACCTTTGATGATGCCGACAACAAGACGCCGCGCACTAGCAAAGTGCCGATGGTCGAAACTAGGGATGCACTTTTTTTTCTTTTAATGGATATTTTCATCCGCTATGTATGTTTATGGTATTGTTCGTAATGCGCATAAGTCCAATTTTCCAATTATTTTTTATATATTTTTTGCGTCCCATAGAGTCCCTAAGCGTATACCCGAACTCCTATACTCCCTGAAACGACACACATTCCTAACTGCAAGACACAAGAGTCTCGCAGGCTTAGTCTTGTTCTTGATCAAATCTTGCACGGTCATTCTTGGTCTTGGTCTTGCTAAAATTAGGCGGTCTTGTTCTTGGTCTTGGTCTTGCAAAAATGCAAGAACAAGACCAAGACCGATTTTGGGCAACACTACTAGAAAGCTATCTTAGTGAGCGTAATTCGCGAGTTACGAGTGTAGGAACAACACTGAGTTTTGAATGTAAGGTCAGTTATGGTGTGCCATAAGGCAGTATACTTGTTTCAATCCTATTTCTTGTGTATATCAACGATCTACGCAATATGAAATTGCATGGTGGTCGCATTTTTTCGTACGCTGATGACACGGCCATAGTTTTTTCGGCCAAAAGCTGGGATCATTTAAAAGTGCCAGTCTGCACTTTTCGTTCGTTTAGCCAAGATTTCTTCTTGGCTGAAAAATTGTCTTAACACTTAATGTACAAAAGTAACTATATATGTTTCACTAAGAACAATAACAGTCAACCCTCACTTGGCTTTAAAGTAATTATACATCAATGCGATAAACTTTTAACTAGCTATTCGTGTGCCGAATTAAATAAAGTGTCCAATACAAAATATCTGGGTGTCATGGTTGATCAGCGTTTGTCATATTGAAGGCATAGTCATATTGAATTGATTAAGATCAGAACAAAAAACTCATATGGACAATCAAGACATTGCGAAATGTGGCCTCTAAGAGTCTCTTGCACCAAACGGACATTTCTCTTGTACAGTCGGTTTTAACGCATTGTTTATGGTGGAGCAAATAAAACAAGATTTCTTGACTTGGAAAGAGCATTAAAAAGAGTTATTTAAAGCGCGTAAATTTTCGACTGACAAACATTATTCAACTACTAGAATTTTATCTGCGAGGAAACTATATTCTAAATACTGTAATGAGAAAACACAAATCGATTTCTTACAAACCAAACATGAATATTAGGAGAAGGAAACATAAAATCATCACACAAAACCGAGTTAAGTCAGTTTTTGCTGAGAGACAATTCGCTAAGAAATTAGTAGACTCATATAATAAAATAAACAAGGAAATAAATGCTTAACCCTTTACGTACACCAAGTGACAAATTGCTCTCACTGAATGGTTAAAGCATTGACTTATATATATATATATATATATATATATATACATATATATATATATATATATATATATATATATATATATATATATATATATATATATATATATATTACTAGCGTAAGGACCGGGCCGACCGAACAACTAAAACGGACCAGTGCGCTGGCCCTAAAATTGCAGTTTAGGGACAACGCGAATCGGTCGACAGTAGTGCGCGCGCAATACAGAATTGCTTGTCATAAATATGTCTAGTTGCACGGAAAAAGAATGCAAAAATTACGAAACAAAGATTTAAAACAAACATGGGATATCGTATCATCGGCAAATAACCTTATATTAATTTTGTTACAATTAAATTATTATATAAACGCATTTTACAGTTAGTTTAGTTACATTACCAAGATTAGGCCAGGGCTGGATTCAGACCCTCAAAAATATTGTACACGGAAATTAAAATTATATTATTTAAAAAAAAAACTATATCTCGTTTGAGGTTTCATGTTTCTTTTTTCCGATGTGGCGGGATTTTGGCGTTACGCGTCTAGTTTATCTATACGTTTGGTTTTTTGATAGTTTTATTTTTATTTCTTTTTAATTTTTGTCTAATGAACTTAATGTAAGGGAAAATTTGTAAGTTAGAAAATTTTTTGCTATATTGCAAATTTTGCTATATTTTCACTTTGAGACAATATTTATGGATAAAACTTGAAGGATTTCTTGTTGAATGTATGTAATGAATAAACTATCTAATAAAATTATTTTTGGTTGCTAGAAATTGTAATAAAATACATAAATTACCCTGTATAGCACAGTAGTAGTGTATACTTCAATTTTAGTGACAAAATTACTACTAATTTGAATTCTACACTTTTTTTTTTGGAGAAATTTATATGAAAATGTTTGGAAATATGTATATTTTTATGTTTTATGTTTTTCTATTCGTTACCCATACCAAAATATTAAAATATTAAAAAATAAAAAAAAATATTTTATCTGTATGATATTTCGAACAATATTTCAAAAATAGTTTTGTGTGAATTTGAAATAAATACAACGTCAAGTTATTTGAAATATGTAAGAAAACTATTTTTACTTACATTTTACACTAAAAATAAATGAGAATTTGAAAAATAACACATTTATGACCCAACTGCCAAAATGGGCCTTCCGGATTTTGAAGTACTTTTGACAATTTACTTTTCACTTTTTATACCACAAATTATATATCTACGTGTTCACTATATTACAAGGAATATAAAAGTATAATACTTTCGTTTTTAGTCCAGACACAAATATAAAATTCTATAAAAAAGACGGAGCACCTTCATCAAAACGACACGTGGAACGCCGAAAGTTCAGAGTGATTTCTTTTTTTTTCTTCTAAGAAACATTGCCAGGTTATGGTTTAAAATAAAAGAGCGTATCTTTGTCTTTGATACTATTATCTATTGCATAGTGTCTTTGGTTTTGTTTAAAACGAAAAAATAGTGGTGGAGCCACGTGTTTAAGGCTGCCGAAAATCTAGTTCCCCGGTCAAACCTCAAACCTATTACGCGAGATATTAACTAAAGTGGACTGTATTTGCGATTGCTTCTACGCTTACGTAAAGCGACTACTATAGCATGTGGTACAATGCACTCGCTCTTCCCTAAACTAAAACTATTACTTGCCAAATCGATGAAAGGAATCCTGCCTGATGAGGAGAACACAGAATTGGAACGGTTAAAACAATTATTAAATATTAATCAGGCAGTAAATTAAGGAATATTGACTCACCGCGGTTCTTCTATCCTGTCGATCACTATAGCGACTTCTGGAACACTCCGGAGAGAGGCGGTGCGCGACGATATCTCACACGAGGTGAGGCGGGTTCCTGGAGCTCGACTGCTTCCAGGCCAAAGCGGTTCTACTAGTGATGTGTTTCCAAACGAGCGCGCGGGAAGAGGAAGAGCGCGCGTCGGTCGCGCGTGTCTTATATATCCTCGGCTCC
Source organism: Parnassius apollo (assembly GCA_907164705.1). Classification (NCBI taxonomy): domain Eukaryota; kingdom Metazoa; phylum Arthropoda; class Insecta; order Lepidoptera; family Papilionidae; genus Parnassius; species Parnassius apollo. Next base: position 413,194 of record CAJQZP010000349.1, on the reverse strand, counting down.
GATGATTACGCGATGTTCTAGAATCGTCTTCTTTCCCCTCCCACCCCATCACCCCGATGTGTCGATGGGAGGGTACGAATGATATCGTTTTGGAAAGGAATAATGATTCAGCAAGTTCCTACCGTCATAAATAAAAAACGCGAATGGTTTTCCGCGCAACCATCTCCCCCGCCCTTGAAGGATTTCCTTCAAAAAAATAACTAAACAACTAGAGCTAAGATCAACTAACAAATAACTAACTAACGCTAAGATTACCTAAATTCAACTACAATTTTAATCTAGAAATCTAATTTAAATTATGGAAGAGGCAAGGGGCACAAACGGACAACAGGACGTAGGTAAGACCCAACCGTGGTCTTAACGCGAGCTATCCTAATTACTCCGTCGGAACCGGGAAAGACCTCCTCGACGATTCCTAACGGCCAGTGGAGAGGCGGCGTATTCTCCTTAGTGAGCACAACTACAGTTCCTACCGCTAAAGGCTCTGTCGCTGTGTTCCATTTTTGCCGAGACTGCAAAGTATGCAAGTATTCCATCCTCCATCGTTTCCAAAACGATTGCACTAACCGATCTAATAATTTGTGGCGTGCGGAAATGCTAAGTCTGTTCTCATCCATATCCGCGGCGGGCAGATACCTTAGAGGCGTTAAATTCAAAAAATGTGCTGGAGTTAGAGCCAGCGGTTCCGAGGGGTCACTAGATAACGTCCGACAAAGTGGGCGGCTATTCATTACGCATTCAATTTGAGCGAGCACCGTACTTAGCTCTTCGAAGGACAAAATTTGATCTCCTATTACTCGGTATAAGTGGCTCTTTAGACTTTTAATATTAGTCTCCCAATTGCCCCCAAAATGACTCGCGGCTGGGACGTTCAGAGACCACTCAATGCGGTTCTCGGCTGGAATGTGAGCGAACTCCGAATTATAATACTTGCTAGCTAAGAGCTCATGTAGTTCCGATAGAATACGTTTTGCACCGACGTAGTTCGTACCGTTATCCGAATATAATTTACTTACAGGGCCTCTGCGGGATAGAAATCTTTTAAATGCACCCATAAAGCCTGCTGTGCTTAGATCACCCACGAGTTCTATATGCACTGCTCGAGTAGTTAGACATACGAAAATGCAGACGTAAGCCTTTGTAGATCTTATACCACGCCCGCGAGTGAGCGTGACCTTAAACGGACCAGCAAAATCAGACCCGGTGTGCGTGAAGGGCTTTACTGATTGTATCACTCTGCAAGATCTAAGTTCCGCCATTTCCGGAAATGACGGCTTGGGGCGTGCCCGAAAGCAAGCTATACATCTGTGCACCCGATTGCGTATTAAACTACGTGCAGAAAGAATCCAATAATTCTGACGCAAGATCGACATCAATAAATCGGGGCCAGCGTGCGAGTTCAATTTATGATGATAATCGACTAATAAGTTCATGATATGGTCTTTATGCGGTAAAACTATAGGGTGCCGTTGGTCGAAACTCAATTGCGAGTTGGACAAGCGTCCACCTACCCTTACAATCCCATCCTGTAAAAATGGCTTAAGGCGTTGAAAGGCGCGACTACAAGCTCTATTCGATTGTAATCTTGTAATTTCTTCGGAGAAGTGCGCACGATGAAGTTCACGTAATACTAGCGACTCGGCATAGTTGTAATCGGATGCTAAGATATACGAACGTCGCGGTAAAAGCTTCGCGAATCGACAAACGTAAATTACGCTACGCAATAATTTCGACCAAGAGGACAAGCGGTTCGCCAGAGCAATGATTGGAGAAACCTCGCTCGAAACGTTCGCCACTAGAGCGTGTCTCTTCTCTTCCGGCGGTTGTGACACTGACGAAGGTTCGAAATCGGTTATTGGCCATTGTGAGGGATCCAAGTGAACCCAAGAAGGTCCATGGAACCAAAGCGGGTGGTCCATTATTTGCATCGGGGTGAGTCCCCGGGATAGACAATCGGCAGGGTTTTCCTTACCGGACACGTGATAAAAGTTCCGCGTTTCTAACTCGTCTTGGATCTTGGCCACTCGGTTCGCGACAAACGTATCCCAACGGTGGGGTGAAGAATGAACCCAACATAAGGCGACGGTGGAGTCGGAAAAGGCAAATATCCTTTCTATGTGAACTCTATCCCTACATGCGCCGATAACTGTGGTAATAAGCTTGGTGAGTACTAATATTGCGCAAAGCTCTAAGCGCGCCAGAGAGACAACCTTACGGGGGGAGACTCTCGACTTAGAACTAATGAGGCTAATCGAATTTCTACCATTATTCTGGACATGGAAATATACAACGCCCCCCGTAAGCCTTCTCGCTGGCGTCTGCAAATCCAACGACCGTTATGCTGCTATTTCTATCGACATTTATATGACGCGGTATTTTAATTTCTCTTAGTAAAGGAAGTTCCTCTCTAAAGCGCTGCCACAATCGAACAATGCTGTCAGGCGGCGAGTCATCCCAATCGCATTCAAATAACCAAAGTTGTTTAATCAAAAGCTTAGCGTACAATACTACCGGAGCTACGAAACCCATGACGTCCCATAATCTAGCAACGCATGACAGTATTGTGCGCTTTGTGCATTTCTCTACGGGCGGATTCACCTTAAGGCTAAACACGTCGGACTCTGGTGACCAACACAGACCGAGCACCTTGTGTGTATCGGAATCGTCGAATTCCTTTATCGCCGAAAGACGGTGTGATAGTGGGATTGTATCTAAAACCGTACGCGAATTACTAGTCCACTTCACAAGATCGAATTGACCCGATTTCATGAGCCTTATAACCTCGGCGGTGGTTAGGGTGGCCTCCTCCACGCTATCGACCGAATACACAAAATCATCCATATATAATCCGCTCTCAATTGCCCTCTTAGCTTTAGGATAAGAGGGACCTTCATCGTGAGCGAGCTGTCTCACCGTGCGTAACGCATGAAATGACCACCACAAACGCGGTTAAATTCAAACACCATTAGAGGTTCCTTTGGGTTGAAACGATATAAAATGCGTTGGAATCTACGGTCGCATTCACGGACCCCTATGCAAAGAAACATTTGGCGAATATCGGCGGATAGTGCTATACTAAACAAACGAAAATTGACTATTATATTAAATAAACTGCCCTGTAAATTTTGCCCACTATAGAGGATATCGTTCAGCGACAGGTGAGTGCTAGTTTTAGCACTAGCGTCGAGCACTACACGTAATTTAGATGTAAGTTTGTCCTCTCTAATGACTCCGTGGTGTGGTATAAAATACGACGGTGTGTCTTCGTAGTTATCTAATTTCGAAGCCACAAGCGATATGTAACCTTCTCTTATATATTCGTTAATGACGCCGTCGTAAGCTTCCTTTAACTGGGGCGAAGCGAGCATCCTACGCTCCAAGCTGTAGAAACGCTTTTCTGCCATTTGACGCGAATCGCCGAGAGATAAAACATCTCCTTTAAAGGGTAGCGCTACACTATATCTACCGTCGCGATCACGAACGGTCGTGCGGACGTAAATTTCCTCGAATAACCTGTCATCTGAACTAGCTATGGGTGGGACGTTCACCTCCTCCATCTCCCAAAATTTGCGGACTAACGACTCGAGCGGTTCGACAGCCATACCACAATAAGAGGTTGCCGAAATACTATCTAGGATGGGGGTGGAGCCAAGGATCACATAGCCCAATACGGTTTCCAGTGCGTAAGGCGCGGTATGCGAGGAGTTGCCCCTGACCTTATTGTTTAACAAAAGATAAGGGAAAAGCGATGCCCCAATGAGCATGTCTATGTTTCCAGGAACGGCGTAAGTGTCGTCTGCTAGAGTCAAATTTTTAAATTCAATCATTGCCGAGGTGTCAACCGAAACGGTTGGCAACCGTTCAGTGACCCTATCTACTACTAGTGCATTTATATCAAAGTTAACATTACGATCTATCCGAGAATAAAATTTTAAATTTATATATCCCTGTGTCGCTTTACTAGTACCTCCGATGCCTTTAAATACAGGACATGAAAGTGACCTATTTATTACTAAACCTAAGCGCTGACAACATTGTCGTGTTATAAAGCTATTTTGGGCTCCGCTGTCCAGCAGTGCACGGACGCTTTGTTCGTTTCCACGCGAATCCCTAACCAAAATACGCGCCGTACCCAGTAACACGGTTGAAGGAGGTTGTGCTCCCATATTTGCCAATGAGCACAGAGCGACATCACCAGGTCGACCGCTAGAATCGTTGACCTTAGTAGGGGTGAATTCCTTATCCGCCTTACTTGACGCCGCTATGTTGCTATTTTCAAAATGTAATAGCGTGTGATGTTTCCTGTCGCACTTGCTACATACGGAACTCGAATTGCATTTTGCAACTAAATGCTTATCGCTTAAGCAGTTCAAACATAGGTTGTTTGTCTTTACTAACTTATAACGTTCGCTTGGTGAATATTTACGAAAAGTCGCACAATTATATAAATTACCGTGTTTATCTTTACATACTATACAAGTATGCTGGAGTGATGTCGGCGTAGCGGTTACGTAAGTTAACGACCCTGCTATTTTAGATGGTTGAGTCTGTCAACGGTCGACGCACCTTTTAATCTCCTGTTTAACGTTCGGAGAGCGCTGCATCACCTTTATTTGATCTCGCACGAACGATGCTAATGAATGAAAGGAAGGCATCTCCGAGCTACGATGCTCCATTTCAAACGCACGCACGGTGTCGGAGTCTAATTTCTTTAATGCTATATGGAGTAAACACCACGTCCATAAGGTCATTAAACTTCAAATTCTTAAGTGCAGCCACCGATGCCACAAATTTATCTAGAAACTGCTCTAAGCCGTTGAAGTTCGCGGATGATATAGGTTTAAGATCGAATATCTGGTTCAAATATTCGGAAGCTAACATTCTCCTATCTTCATATTTAGTTTTAAGCGTTTCAAATATTAATAAGTAATTGTTTGCTGTAGGTGTAAAACCCGAGCAGATCGACTGTGCTCTGCCACTAAGTTTACTAATTAAGTAATATAATTTTTCAGCGTCCGATAACGATGGGTTGTTGTGTATATTGTTTTGAAAACTACTGAAGAAGAAGGGCCACGTCTTAATATCACCATTGAATACCGGAATATCTATTGGCGGTAACCTAATTGAGTCACGAGGGCGTACCTGTATTTCCGGCTTTGCTTCGCTTTGAGATTGTAGGAGTTTTGCAGTTCTTTTTACGCGACACAACGTATCTTCGAATGCCAGCAGCGGTTGGTAGTTCACTATGTATTTCGGGTCGATTTGTAATTCCAAATGATTAATTTGGTCTAATATTCTTTCGTAATCTATCCGCAAAGTATCTATCGTTTCGATTTCATTCAAAAAGGCTTCCCGCACTGCCTCTATATTAATGTTCTTTATATAATCACATTTATTCTGCACACGCGAAAAGAGTATGTCCCTCTTGGCATAAAGCGTTTTAATTTTGATTTCACTTCCACTAACTGCCATTTTAAATTATTATAATAAAGTTATATTAATCACAATTAATCTCACACGCATGAACGACGTAGGATGAACGCTCGGCGTGCCGTATTACGTAATTAGATCGAACACCCGTTGCGGTCGAGTCTACGCGTCGTTTGCTATACCTAATAATTTTATCAAAATTGTGGGGTAAGCGTATCAAACGGTTGCTATCACACCGTTTCAATTATTTAATAAGCTTTAAATTTAACCAAATACGAGCGCTATTAAATGAATAATTCTGTTTGCGAGTACCAAATCAAAATTTTAATTTAAACGAACACTATTTAAGTCTATTCCATAAATTAGAGTGCGTTATCTAAACAATTAATTTAATAATTCTACCAGAAAATGGTTGGATAACCACTAAACACCAATCCAGATCCGGCTCGAAGGACCATAAAATGGTGGAGCCACGTGTTTAAGGCTGCCGAAAATCTAGTTCCCCGGTCAAACCTCAAACCTATTACGCGAGATATTAACTAAAGTGGACTATATTTGCGATTGCTTCTACGCTTACGTAAAGCGACTACTATAGCATGTGGTACAATGCACTCGCTCTTCCCTAAACTAAAACTATTACTTGCCAAATCGATGAAAGGAATCCTGCCTGATGAGGAGAACACAGAATTGGAACGGTTAAAACAATTATTAAATATTAATCAGGCAGTAAATTAAGGAATATTGACTCACCGGGGTTCTTCTATCCTGTCGATCACTGTAGCGACTTCTGGAACACTCCGGAGAGAGGCGGTGCGCGACGATATCTCACACGAGGTGAGGCGGGTTCCTGGAGCTCGACTGCTTCCAGGCCAAAGCGGTTCTACTAGTGATGTGTTTCCAAACGAGCGCGCGGGAAGAGGAAGAGCGCGCGTCGGTCGCGCGTGTCTTATATATCCTCGGCTCCGATGATTACGCGATGTTCTAGAATCGTCTTCTTTCCCCTCCCACCCCATCACCCCGATGTGTCGATAGGAGGGTACGAATGATATCGTTTTGGAAAGGAATAATGATTCAGCAAGTTCCTACCGTCATAAATAAAAAAGTTTTTTCATAGGTACACAATTTTACATAATTCTGATCTAATTAGTGCTCTTCTGGAGCATACGTAAGGTAGGTATTGTACGATCTAAAGTGCGCACCGCTTGGCGAACGGGTAGTTTTGTATATTGGTACCTAATATATTTTATTTTCAATTAGGGTAAAACGACAAGAGTACAAAAGAAATCATATCTGCTCAATTGAATCTGAAAATCTGCTTCATAAAATATTTTGAAATTCTGTTTGCAAACCGATTGCTTCTGGAGCATAGAGTTTTTATCTTGGTAGCCCCTCATTAAAGTTGTATCAAGAATGCAACATAAATGCATTGATCGAGCATCGACTGACCATAAATTGAACTAATTTTAATTTTATTAAAAAAACTCGGTACTCATGTACAATACAAAAATTCTCGATATCGTAGGGTTAATATTAAATTTAAAAGGACCCAATAATAATACAAGTCGACCTTTAGGTAAAATTATGGTATTTTCGGTTTGTATTATTACGATACTATATACTACAAACTATGAAATAATGATACAATTAGGATAATTATACTACGAAATCCGACCCTGGTTACGTCGTGTTTGATATGACGTTTGTGTTATGACAGATGCGCTACTTTTTCTTGTATGAAAAGTTATGAGTTAAATATTTGGAAGGGCCTATCCTTTTTTTTGAAATCATTGGGTTAAAGGTGAAAAATTATAATGAAATAGAATCATAGATTTGAGTAAATTTGAAATGTATGAATAAGTTGTGGAAACTGCAAAATTCCTAATTTAAAAATGTAAATGTAGCACAACACACACTCAAATAATATTAATTTTGTTAGTAAGGTTATGTTTATTTCAGTTTTTATTTATATTTGCGATATGTGTACCTTCTTATTTATTTTAACATTTAAATTATAGTTCTGATTTGTGTTTATTTGGCGGTTTCTAGTTTATTGTGAAACTTCACTATGGAAGGGCGGTGCTTCGTAGACACAAGAAATATTATTTGCTTTAAAAGGAAGCTCCAATTACTTATAAGTTGTATTAGATTTAATTACCGTAATAAATTATTTTGTATTTGTATTTTTTTATCCCCTGCCACCGTCAAAACCCCACTTACCTATCAATAAAAGATCTTTACTAGAATTTCAAAGATTGTACTTGATACTTCTTTTTGGGATTCAAGTATTGGAGTACTCGTATGACCTAACAAAGATTGTAAGTTAACTTCGGCCGATGATTTTGTTATCCATTCTTCGGAAGGATAACTCCGTTATTTCGCATCCAGTACTTTTTGATATGAAGACAAGGCGTTTGTAATTTTAGAGTGAATGAATTCATTGAATAATTAATACTGATGTTTAGTTAACTTTGCCTATATAATAAAAGACTAAATCTTTTCGGTACTGAATTGTGAAAAATTTTCGGATTTATTTAGTAACGCATTAACTGCAGAGTCATCTACCTGAGATAAGCTGGCCAACCTGCGACACTGTGAACGCTTGCCGCGAACAGCAAAGTGTTCTCTGTACCGGTTCCCAGCAGTACTACTGCCGCTACTGGTGCAGGGTAAGGAATCAGTATTTTCAACAGGCTGCGTAGACGTGGTAAGGCTGCACTCTTCTACAACATTGAGCCAGCCGCGATGCTTTTCGACTTTGTACGTTTAGCCTCCTTCCATAATATAGATATCCTGGTGATATTTCACACGGTTCAGTAGACTGTCGGAATCCACATTCTCGAAGTCCGGAATAGATTTCATCAACTCATGAAAGACTCTGAATCTTGTCTGTTTCCGACATGCACCTCTTTATAGAGTTCCAAATGTCCAATAAATGGATACGAGTAAATATGCATTTATATGAACCTAGGTACCTGGAAAAATTAATAATATTTTTTAAATTAAAAAATCATTTGTAGCATATTCGTAGTAACTAGGCTAAGATCTATAAACCGTACTCTGACTTTGCTCAGACTACTTTCGAGCTAATACAATTTCGGTATTTATGGAACTAACTTAGGCTTTGCTTAAGCGCGCACTCAGTACTATTTCCAAGTCAACGAAATTGATGACTTCTGAAAACTCATGATATTACCCTAACAAAAATAACGGTAAAAAATTACACTCAGAACATCTGAAAACGCACGAAAACTTTGTCGTATTCTCTCAACTGCAATGATGCAAGGTTGAAAAAAACATTATGCAATTAATGAAATCGTAAGACTTAAATTTTACATTAATGCTGTTATAATTTATGTAAAAAACCGTAAAAAAATGATAACATAGTTTTTTTTTACAATAAAATGATTTTGAGGATTATGTGCTTTTTTATTTCGATAAAAATTTATTTCAAAAATGACTCAAAGGGAAAATTAAAATTGTCCATGGCAACACTAAAGTAACGCCCGTAGACAGAGAAACCTATAGACAAATTGATGCCTTCTTTCGTATTCGCACACGAAAAAGATAGAGTTATGCATACGTCTTGCATAGAAGTGAGACAGAGCTGTGTGATTGTTTGTCCTTTTCTCCGTGCCGGTTTTTTTGTTTAGCAAACTACACTTTGCTAAACAACTTTGACAGTTCGTAGCGATCTATGGTTTATGGTTTAAGACATTTATTTTCTCAAAAGATTTACAAATCACTTACAGAGAAAATACACATTATAAAGAAAAAAAAACATTAAGCCGATTGGCGTAGTGAGCTAGTATTATAATAGGTCGCTAAAACTTATTTTTTAATTGAGTGCTTAATAACTTATTTAGTAAATATTACACATAAGTAAATAGGGTAGTTGCAAAAGTATTCGTACCAAAGCTAAGCAGACCATCGTTACTTCGGTCAAAATTGAATGAATGTGGCGAGTTATTTGTTAAGACCTATGACACATTAACTATTTTATTGTGTTCAAAATTAATTTATAGTGTTAGCTGTTATTGTTTGTGTTTATATTTTAAAACCATTACTATATGTAATACGATACTATAATTAGGTAGTATTGTTTCTTTATTTAGTATATTATATATTTAGTATATTATATATTTAGGTATTAATTTGTTTGTAATAATATAAGTAGTGTTGCACATATGCATAATGCATCGTATATATACATACATACACACATACGTACATACTCATATAAACACATTTGGAGTTTACAATCTGGTTTAAGTGAGAAAGAAAGTGTTTTTTGAGCTTAAGATTGGTGAATCTTGTTCAGTTCAGTTCCTAGAACAATTAAAAATTTTACCTAAATATTATGTTTAAAAGTCATAAAGATTATTGTATAACCTAAAACTACGTTATCGTCCTTTCTCACTCGAGGCCACGCTAATCATTAGTCTATAGGTTTCTCTGTCTACGGTAACGCCACACACACCTTTTACAGTGCGTGCAATATGGAGTGTAGAGGTAAGGAGTACAGACTGAATAAAAAAGTGTCCGTAGGAAAGCGGTAAATAGGTGGCGCCACTGAAGCGACAGTCTAATAATTTTTTTATTGCATAATGGTCTTTCACCATAATTCTTTTTACAATAATTATTTTATTGCTTTCAAAATTTTTATTTTCAAAATCACTCTTAACGTATTTTACGGCGATACCATTCGAGCGCTGTTGTGGAGAGTTTTTGAACTATTATTTACTGCTTACAGAAGGACACATTTTCAACTATTCTTCTATGGGAGATTGTCATCCTTACCTCTATACTCCATGGCGCGCAAGATAGCTCTGCGCGCGACTGTTGACGTACTTAATGTTGCCATCTTAAGTAATATTATTTCCTTCATGTAGTATTATTACTAGAATTATATAATTATATGAAATAACATAAATAACCGAATTGATTGTCCAAAGCTCAGTTAAAAACTGTAATGTTCAGCTTAAACTTACTTTTGGAGCGATAGGGCTCCTGATAGGGATCCGGAAACGGATAGTCATAAAGTGGTTAAGCTACAGGGTCTCGGGTTCGATTCCCGGGAACAATGGCCTCAAATTATTGGATGTGAGAATAACGAGAGTAGGATGTATTTAGCGTGGTTGACTATAACCCAAACAAAATGGTGGACGTGGTACGTGGCGGGTTTTGTACAATACACTCTGTTATGACCTAATTTACTATATTAGCCGGCACGTCCGGAGCATAAGCTGCTGCGCTATGGGAAAAAGGAACAAGAAATGAAAAACAGCTCAAGATAGGATAGGGCACTTATTTAGGCGCGGATGCTGGGGGCCTCTTACTCAGGCCTCGAGGTTGGTGGCACTGCATTGCAACTGAGGTGGTGCGTGACGACAAATGCACTGGGGTTGACCGTTAAACTCCACGACAAATTGTTTGCACTAGTGCGTGACGAATTGCACTGTGCAAGCGGTCACTAAATTGTTCTGAAGGTCGACAGCCACAGAGGTTCTATCACATCTAAGATCGAGCTTCAACTCCTCGACCGGCGGCAGCACATGTCGATGACTCGTGTCGGCCGGCGGCATGTTTCCTCCCTTTAACTTTTGGTCAGCGCGTCTCATAGGCCGAACAGAATGACGCCACCATGTCTAGCCTACTATTGGGCTTGCCCGCGCAGGAAGGAAACGGAAGTGAGTGGGAAGGATATTGCCAGACAATACAGTTAATTAAAATGTGCGGTTTGGTGAAAACACTTATAAAGACTTAATAATTTTTTTAAACTATATTTATTGCTTTGATCCGCATTGTAAATATATTTCTTGAATGTAAATTTCGTAAGTTAGACATATATTTATACGAGTATGGTAAGACACGTTAATATAAAATTTGTAAATTTTTAATTTCTTCCAGCGAATTCGAGACAAATAATATTATAAAATAATAACATGTAAAATGTATGTGTTTTATTGTTTTTATTATGTAATCTTGTTTGTTCCTTTTAAGAAAACATGAAATTTTGTATGTACCTTTATAAGAAATAATGTTATTTTACAAAATAGAGCAATGTGATAGTAAAAAATGCGCGCGAAATAGGAGGCTTTTACACACGACCTGCTTTACGGTAGAGCCAAAAAGGTATACCCTTATGGCCATATAGTTACCCGTATGGCTTTCACTCAAAAATGATCATGGATGTCTCTTCGAGCGTTTGTTATTATTCATATAGGGAGATTGCATGTTTAGTGCTCCATGGGGACCATGTATCATATTCAGTGTTCCATGGGGACCATGTATCATATTTAGTGTTCCACGGGGACCATGTATCATATTTTTAACAATTATTTCATACAAAATAGGATCTTCAACCGGGTTTAGGATCTCTGCCTTAATAACATCATCAATACGATTTGAATGAATATTTTCTTTAAGCCAAATCAAGTTATGTGAGTGGGGCAAACCTCTTTTTTGCCATTCTATTGAATACATTCAACTAGTAACATCTCCAGAAACACAACTCTTGACAATTGCATTAATAATTTCACTTGTTTTTGTCTAAACACTAGTAGCTAAACTCTAAACACTCGTGCAATTATTTCATGTGTATCATGTGGCTTTTGGCCATATTGTAACTTATCTTGAATTTCTTTCTACGATGGATTACATGTCAACGTAACGTAATAAAAAAAACAGGACCAGCATATTTTCTCACGTAAGTCATTGCATGCATATTCTTGCATATGTCTGGGGCTACCAGTAAACAAAGAATGCAAAATTACCAATCCTGCCAAATCTTAATGTTTCCGTCATTACCTATCGCATCTCGCAGTATTCATCCGTTCGTGACTTGCTCCGATTTAGGTGAATGTATGAATGTATAACAGTCTTTCTGCTTCTATTTCTTGCATATCGACAATTAACTGTAGAAACAATTGCCGACAGCTGAGAATATGATAATATTTCTTCTCTCTCTCCATTATATCTTATTCTTCTCCCTGGCTATTATCCCATTTTATTTGTGGTCCACCCTCCTGGCAACCTTGCGCCACATCGTGCGATTGTGGGGTTTCCTTTCTGATATGTCAGTAGATTTCAGATCGATTTTTAGTGTTGCAGCCAGGTTATTGGTTGTAATACACGGCCATTCTTCCCCTCCCCTCCCCTATGTTCATAACATAACATAATATAAGTTCATAAGTATGTTCATAACATAACATAACATAACATAAGTTCGCGGTCAGTCGCCGCGCAAAGTAGACACGTTCACTGCAGTTAACGCGTAAAGCTTTATTATCAACTAGTGCGTTACGTTCAAAATTGTGTTCCTAAAAATAGATCTTCATTATTGCTTATCTAAATAACCATGCAGTGTGCAATTTGCCAAGAAACTTTTAATGATTGTGTATCATGCTATGGTTGTAAAAACCATCTCTGCTACGGATGCGCTGGCCTGGAAGAAAAAAGCTATCGTAGATTCAATCAAGACAAAAAATCAGCATGGAGGTGTGCTCATTGCAAGAATACAAAAAATGAACCATCGATCAACGAAGTCATATTGAAAGAGATCCGCGACATTAAAAGTAGGGTTAACTCTATACCGGAATTGTTGGAAGATGTCAAGACCATCAAGTGCGAACTGGAGGAGCTAAAAGACGCTTGTAATGAAAACAACAAGCGATTGGATGAGTTTGACGCCAGAATTGCCACAATGGAGGAAAACGTTTCAGAGATCAATCATATCAAGGACAAGCTTACCATAACACGCATTGATTTTGATCGCATCCACCATGAAATCTTACTTAAGAAGCAGTGGTCTCGGCTGAACAATATCGAGATCAAGGGTGTGCATATTAAAACCGGTGAGAACCTATTTCAGATTCATGAAGCTCTCTGCAAAGCCATCGGTTTCGACGTCCCCAAATCCCAAATAGATTATATCGCCCGAGTTCCCTCGCATAACTTGAAAGATAAATTGATAATTGTTCGATATATAAATCGATACACAAAAGAAGATTTCATTGCAACCGCTCGCGCTAAGAAGGAATTATATGCTAAGGACATAGGATTCGCAGGAAGCAAGAACCGCATCTTTGTAAATGACCACCTAACACCACACTTTAAATCATTGCTGACAAAGGTGAAGGCCCTCGCTAAGGTGAAAAACTACAGCTATGTGTGGGTGAAGTTCGGCAAAATTCATGTGCGCAAAAACGATACCAGTCATACTTTTATTGTACAAAAAGAAAGTGATTTAAACAAAATTGCCTAATCAACTTTAAGTCCTTATTTTTATATAACTTAATTCTATTAGCATTACTAACTATTTTGCTCGCACTATCTCGCTTATTAAACATTGCTTAATCATTTATATATTCTTTTTACGTATACTTATTTTGAACTCCGTGGCTATAAATTTTCCATGCCTCTGCCATAACTTTGTGCTTTATATTAAGACTCATTACTTAAAAATGGATAACGTAACTAAAAATAGTCTAAGCATTTATTATCAAAATGTCCGCGGGCTTCGTTCGAAAACAACGGTATTTTTCCGTAATTTATGCATGAGCACTTACGACATTATAATCCTCACGGAAACGTGGCTACTTGATGGAATTTTCGACTCAGAACTATTTGATGATAGATATATTGTATGGAAGCGTGATCGCGATTATAGCTTAACCCATCAAATACGAGGAGGCGGTGTATTAATAGCTATACATATGTTACGAGCTTGAGGTTCGTGACAATAAAAATTGCCGATAAAATTACCTAAATTAACACTTTAATTTACTTTACACAAATTAAAACTAAAAACACTAATAATTAAACACACTAATTCACTTAATTCCGCTCCGAAGCTTCGCTTGTGTCGCCGAGTTCAACTCTGCCCCGATCGCATCTTGCAGCGCCTATTTATATAATTAGCAAAGAAGCGTCCTGAACATTCAAGTAAATGCGCGCCAGGCAACGAGTATTCGAGTGTAGATTTTCCAGAAACTTAGTTTTTCGGGTGGCGCTGTCGGTCGAAAGATTTGTGATGTCATTTTCTGCAACGCTCCCCTCGCTCTCGTTCCTGACACTAGATGGCGCTAGTGTGCCGATTTTAGCACGTAACACTGCCCCCTCCTAAGACATGCTCGTCCCGAGCATTATCGGTCCCATAATAACGCGCTAGGCGATCCACATAGACGATCTTAGGAGTCCCTCTTGCGCCTTTCTGTAATGGCTCCGCAATGTCAAGGGATGTCCTATCCCGTGGTGCACCAACATTGTACAATTTCGATGCTCCTCTACTCCATGTCTGAGGTCCCCTCACAGCCGCACAACTTGTACATGTACGACACCAATCCTCGACATCGTCACGATAATGGACCCAGTAAAACTGTTCTCGGACCTTCAGTAGAGTTCGTTTAACTCCCAGATGGACTCTTGAACGACCATTATGGCACAGTTGTAGAACATTCGGCACTTTAGCTTTAGGGACGACCATTTGCAGACGACAGCTGTCTCCTCGACCACTGTCCCACTTACGGCACAGGACTCCATCCTGAAGCAGCAAGCTGTCCCATTGGGCCCAATAGCTTTTCGTGGTTGAACTCATCGCTGAGACGTCCTTCCACTTAGGCTTGGTAGCACGGGCCTTCATCCATCCCAGAATCGGCTTGATGTCCGGATCTTCCTGCTGTGCATGTCGTAGGCTGTCCTTCCACCCGTTGCTGAGGTGGTCTGTTCTGAGCATCCTCATGGATACCTCTTCCTTACCTTGCCTACTACAATGGTTGCCATCGTAGTCCTGCTGCTGCTGGGCGGTGCTGTTAGCCGCACTTCCTTTCTGAGACCGTTCACCTTCCCTTCCTAGGGTGTGCTTCGGGCAGCTGGACCGAAGATGGCCACTTTCCCCACACCCATAGCACCTAAGGCTGTATCTTCTATTGTGGTCGCGAACCGTAACTGCTGCAACCTCCCTAGCGTGAGGTGAACGACGATCCTGTCGCCGCCAGGCAGTGCCGTTAGCTGCACTACCCTCCTGATATCGTTCACTTTCCCTTTTTAGGGTTCGCTTAGGGCAGCTGGAGCGAAGATGGCCCCTTTCCCCACAGCCATAGCACCTAGGGCTGTATCCTCTGTTGCGGTTGCGAACTGTAACTGCTGCAGCCTCCCTGACGCGATGGGAACGATGATCCTGCCGCACGGCTTCCACTTCCAGTGCATGGGCCAAGGCGTCCTTAAGCGTCTCGTGGTGCCCGAGCCACACAGCAGCTCTGACTTCCAGGTCGCGGATGCCGTCGATGAATGTTTGCACCAGGTTCCCTTCAATGAGCGCAGGTACAGACCGGTATGCTTTTCGCACCAGCTTCTCCACTTCTAGAGCCCACTGCTGCAGGTTTTCGTTGATGCGCTGCACACGATCTTTAAGCTGCGCACGAAAGACGTGTTCCAGGTGAGCGTCGCCATATCTCGCCTCTAATGCCTCAAGGAGTTGCTCATAAGTCACTTCCTCACCGAGAGCTTCCAGAACTGTTAAGGCCTGGTCGCGCAGGCCTAGTGTGAGAGCAGTCATGGCCTGACTTTTATTCCAGCCGTTCGCCTTCATAACAGCCTCGAACTGGATTTTGTAGGCTGACCAGGAAGAAGTCCCGTCGAATGGTGGCACCTTGAACCCACGTAGCGAAGGTGTAGTAGCTACTACGGGAGCTGTAGTTCCCTCCCCGAGTTTGAGTTCGTCAAGTGATTTCCTCATGTCAGCCATTACGTTATTAACCCGATTGTTCACTTGGTCAATTCGGGTTTCAGCTTCCGACAGGCGGTTTTCATGTTGAGCAACCTTATCCTTCACCTCCCTTATCTCTTTCCCGAAGGTAGCGTGAAGGTCCTTCATGAGAAGCATCTGTTCCTCCTGTCGGCGGGCCTGTTCTGCCTGTCCGCCCCGCAGCTGCTCTTCCAACCGATTTGCATATATGTGTGCTATAACAAATTTGCATATATGTGTGCTATACCTATGTAGTCAAAACACTGGTAATAGTTTCTCTGTGCAACTAAAAAATTTTTTAACCAACTTAGAACGATTTATGTCAACATATTCTGATGATAGGTTTTTAGTGGCAGGCGACTACAACTTAAGTGCTATATAATGGCTTCCCAATGGTGATCATTTTGTACCAATGGGAAATAAAATATTTGACGAAAATTTACTAGTTGACGAACTAAATTTTTTGGGTCTAAATCAATATAACGGCGTTGTGAACGCACATGGTAAAATTTTAGACTTAGTCCTGTCAAACTTTACTCAGGTACTCACCAACTGTTGTGACCCTCTTGTTCCCATTGATCTACACCACGGGGCACTCCTAATTGAACCTCATTTTCTTGATTTCATACCACTAAGGCCAGCCCCTCGCGATAGGTTTCTGTACAACAAAGGCGACTATATATCAATCAATATCGAGCTGCTCAAAATCGATTGGGCTAGCGAATTTCATTCAAGAACGCTAGATGAATGCGTCGATTATTTCTACTCAACCTTCCATATTTTGAGAGATAAATTTATTCCATCCAAAACTATTGTTAAACACCAATACCCACCTTGCTACTCTCTAGCGTTAATTAAGGTGATCAAGGAACAATATAAATATCATAAAAATTTTAAATTTACAATAATCGCAGTGATTATGAGTCTATGAAATTACTTCGAGTTAGGGCAAAAGCCTTAGAGAGTAAATGTTACACTGACTACCTAACATCTGTTGAAAACTCTATTACTAAAAACCCTAAAAACTTCTGGAGTTTTACAAAATCGCGCTCGAATTCAAACGTTATGCCTAGTACTCTTTTTTTATAACCATAAAGTAGTCAAAACTGGCAACAGTATTTGCGAAGCGTTCTCAGAATACTTTAGTTCTAACTTCTTGGATGATACTAGTACACAGCCTACCTCTGATCCTGCCCATATTGACTATCCACCTTCTATTGCAGATATCTCCAAAATCTACGTCAGTGAACAAACCGTCCTCTATCTCTTGCTCAAACTTGACCAATGTAAATCTGCTGGTCCAGATCACCTGCCGGCATTATTTTTAATAAATTGTGCAGGGTCACTGGTAACGCCTGTATCTCTCCTATTCAATAAGTCTCTAGCAGAATGTACTGTTCCTGCTATCTGGAAATCGGCCTTCATCACTCCGATACACAAAAAGGGCTCTAGAGATCAGGTTAATAATTACAGGCCTATTTCCAAGTTATGCATACTAAGTAAAGTCCTCGAAAAAATAGTGCAATCTCAATTATATTTAGCTATTAGACAATCACTTCACGACTTTCAGCATGGTTTCCTCCCCGGTAGATCTACTGTCACAAACTTTGCTCTACTCAATGACTTTCTTACAGATTCCATGGATAAAGGCCATCAAATTGATGTCATCTATACTGATTACAGTAAGGCCTTCGACCGGATTAACCATAGTCGCCTCCTATACAAGCTTAACTGTGTTGGCATAAGCGGAGATTTACTTCGCTGGTTTTCCTCGTATATAGAGAACAGAACACAAGCTGTAGTGGTAAATAATTACATTTCTAGCTGGGTTAAGATCCCTAGTGGTGTTCCCAGGGCTCGCTACTGGCACCTTTACTCTTTGCTGTTTTTGTCAATGATATCAACAACTGTCTGTGTAACTCTCGTCAATTATGTTTCGCAGATGACATGAAAATCTTTTCAAATATTTCTTCATTAAAAGACGCAGAAGCATTACAAAATGACTTGAGAAACTTACTTGATTATGGTACCTATAACCATCTCGATCTCAATCCTACAAACTGCTCAGTTGTCACATTTAGCCGTAAACCCAATAAATTGCTGTACGATTACCAGATTCGAGGCCAATCGTTGTCCAGAGATTGCTCCGTACGCGACTTGGGAGTTATACACGATTCGAAACTTCTGTTCGATAAACATATCGAAAATATCATTGGCCGGTCTGCCAGAGCCTTAGGGTTTGTGATGCGCTGCTCTAAAAACTTTAAACAAATTAAAAGATTGAAAATTTTGTATTGTTGTTACGTAAGAAGTATTTTGGAATATGCATCACAGATATGGAACCCTCAATATAAAACCTATATATTTCGAATTGAACGTATCCAGATGAAATTCATTAAACACCTTTGCTACCGAGTAAATGACCACTACAACTCTAACCTCTACCATGATAAGTGTAGAAAGTTCCACCTCTTACCACTTGAATTGCGAAGGCAAATAGCAGATATTACCTTTCTACTTAAGATAGCTTCAAGCGAGATCGACTGTCCAGATCTACTTGAGAAGTTAAATATCAAAATTCCAAAAAATGTTAGACGAAAGGTCCCACTATCACTACCCGCTGCAAAGACTAATTATAGGCAGAATAGTTATATGTACCGTGCGAGCAAGAATTTTAATATTGTATCCCAACTGTTTAACTTAGTCCTATTCAACACAAGTATCATTTCGGCGAGACGAGTTCTGAGTAAGCCTTTTTTCAATTCCAGTTGATGATCTTTCTCATTTCTTTTTATTTTATTTTATTTTTATATTTTTTGCTTTTGTTAATCCGTAATGTTTAGTTATTTAATGCACGATGTTATTTAGCTAAGCTTACAGTTGGTGCGACAGTGTCCTATTAGCTGTCGGTAACTCATCGCATGCAATTATTTATATAGTGCCACTATTTGCGAAAAACCATAAATGGTTTCCTATTGTTTAATTGTTTTCTACCTACTCTGTTTTTTGTTAACCGAGGGATTTCTGATTAAATAAATAAATAAAAATAAATAACTCTTTTAGTCATATGGTCATAATCCCGTCTCATCACGTGTGCGTTTCAGCGTAGACGGTTTCTCTACGTTTTTCGTAATTGTTACTTATTTTATCCATTATAGTAACTTCTCCAGACCAACGTAGCATTTTTATCACCGTGACGTGAATTTTCTGTTCATCCGTCTTTCTCATCGGCCAGCACTCAGATCCATATAGCAAGCTGGTCTTACTGCTCTTTTGTATACATTGCCCTTTATTTTAATAGGCATACGGGAGTCGCATAGAATGCCAGACAGCAGTCTCCATTTTAATCACTGATCTCTTTTCATTATGTGATATACATAAAATTTCTTTGACGAGACTTCTTCACAGTCCACCTGATGGTAACTGAATGCTGTGACCCATTGAATGTCTACATTTATCTTACATTTATCCTCAACTAAGGATCAAAATGCAAATGCCTTGTTACCCGTGAGGACTAAGATGGAATGCCTCGTTTCCAGTAAAAAGGCTCTCCAGCTCTCTACACTCACTATACGAAGCACAGCAGCATTAAGGTAACATTTTTCGCTAGTATTCTGTGAGAGCGTGGAGGACCACTGTCCCTATTGAGTCGACCCATTCGTGCCACAACTAATATAGCTGCAGCGTGGCTCTACCACCTAAAATGAAATGACTGCTGCAGTCTATGGTCACTTAGAGCCAACTTCACACAAAGAAGGCTATAGATGCATTTCCAGCTCTGAGGAAGATGGAATGCTGCATGACCTGGAATTATACTGGCTCCTTATATTCTCAAGACCAAAACACAGCAATGCAAGTAGATGTGTTTGGCAGCAGGTATACGAGTAGGCAGGAGCGTGGTACCTGCTCACACGGTCTGCTAGCCACAAAGCGATTCCTAGCACCTTAAAGATTTTAAATGAAATTTATTAAGATCGTGGTAGAACCATACTGCAGTTATATTAGTAGTATAGTTGTTGCACGAATGGATCGGTTCTACCAGGGAAGGACCACGCTCTCACAGAATACTAGCGTAAGGTAGCAGCTTAATACTGCTGTGTTTCCTATGGTAAGTGTATAGAAGCGGAGACACTTTTTACTGGAAACGAGGCATTTCACACGGGTGACAACGCATCTGCATTTTGATTCGTAATCGAGGATAGATGTAGATGTCTATGGGCCGCAACAACCACTTACCATCAGGTAGACTGTGTGCTCGTTTGTCACCCTATCCTATAAAAATATAAATCATAGGTATTTTATGAATAGAAAAGGTAAATAAGTATGCGGCTCACTTGATGGTAAGTGTCTACCGCCGCCCATGTAAACCAAGATGCTCCTTCTTTGGAGGTCCTTAAGCGAGTCTGGGAAATTGTATGTGGTAGCAGATTCCTCTAAGAAGCTCTACCATTTATATGGAAGAGCCACGCTGCAGTTATATCATGGATGCAGCACGAACGGTTCGACTCAACCAGGGAAGGACCACGCTCTTGCAGAACCAGTGCTTACTTAATGCTGCTGTGTTTTGTATGGTGAGTGTAGAGAACAGGATATCTTTTTACTAAAAATAAGACATACCATCTTAAACCTCTGAGGTGACAACACATCTATGTTTTGACTCTTAATAGAGAATAAATCTATGAACCACAGTATCCACCAACCATCAGATATCCTGTGTGCTCATTTGTCACCCTTATTCTATAAAAACAAAAATACAGTTTGAATACACTGCATTATATCTCGTAATCTAAAGGCCTTCACAGATTAAGGTGATTTGAAACAAAATCCAAAATATATGAAAAAACCGAGAGAAAAAATCTTATTTAAAATAATAAAGCTTGACCATTGACTTATATAGTACTAGCGTAAGGACCGGGCCGACCGAACAACTAAAACGGGCCAGTGCGCTGGCCCTAAAATTACAGTTTAGGGCCAACGCGAATCGGTCGATAGTAGTGCGCGCGCAGGACAGATTTGACCGTCATGAATATGTCAAGCTGCGTGGTAAAAGGATGCGAAAATTATACGATACGAAGATTAAAAAGGAACATGGGATATTGTATCATCGGTTAATAAGCCTGTATTAATTTTGTTTCAACTAAATTATTATATGAACGCATTTTTAAAGCTTCATTTTACAGTTAGTTTAGTTACGTTACCAATATTAGGCCAGGGTTGGATTCAGACACTCAAAAATATTGTACATGAAAAATAAAATTATACTATTTTTTTAAAAAATTATATCACGTTTGACGTTTCATGTTCCTTTTTTCCCACGTGGCGGGATTTTGGTGCCACGCGTCTAGTTTATCTATACGTTTCGTTTTTTGACGGTTTTATTTGTATTTCTGTTTTATTTTTCTCTAAAAAAACTTAGAATAAGTTAAATTTTGAATATTGGTACCTAATATATTTTATATTCAATAAGGGTAAAACGAAAAGAGTATAAAAGAAACCATATCTGCTTAATTGAATCTGAAAATCTGATTGAAATGAAATGAAATGAAAGTTTATTGTTTCCAACGTTTTCTTAAAATTAGTACGAGTTTGAGGACTTCTTTTAAGTATAAAGATACTTGTGGTAGAAAGCCCTCGCCCTCCCTTAACTAAGTATAATTAACATAGGAGAAACAGTGTGTGTGTGTGTATGTGTGTGTGTGTGTGTGTGTGTATGTGTGTGTGTGTGTGTGTGTGTGTGTGTGTGTGTGTGTGTGTGTGTGTGTGTTTGTGGTGGGTATGTACCTGTGTACGTATGAGAAAAAAGACAGTGAGTGAATGCATTTATAGGATAAATTCTAATAAGGCTTCAGTTTGATCGTAATTAAGTGTCTTAAGCCACTGCATTATTTTTTTCTTACAATCGTACGTCTTTAATGGATATATTTGCAATATTTTATTAATTTGATTATATAAGTGTTCTGATCGTTTTTCATATTGATTTTTCGCAAAGTTGGTTTTCGTACTGCATATAGGAACTACACTATAATTTCTTCTTTTACTACCGTAAGTAGGATTAAAAGACAAAGACTTATGTTTTTTTAACAAAGTGAGTAATATGTACAACTGCCTCACCGAAATCACCCCACAAGATGAATACAAAATGCTAGTGGGGAACCTATATGGCTTAAATTGTATAACTTTCAATAAACATCTTTGAGCTCTCTCAACTTCAATAAATTTACTTTTATATGTACCCCCCCCCCCCCCAAATAAGTATACAATATATTAAGCAAGCGCTACATAAATTTGATTTAAAAGGTCTGGACAAGCAACATATCTTAAAGTTTTAAATATCCAAGTGAGTTTTTGAATTCTACTAGACACTAATTCGACATGTTTATACCAGGAAAGTCGTTGATCCACCATAACGCCCAGATACTTTATGTATGAAACTTTTTGAATAGATGTACACGTACAGTTACCGCTGGAAGGATTGTAACATTTATGTATTTTAAGTCTAAAATCATCTTTTGGCTGTGATCGGCTAGTTATATAAAAACATATGAATTGAGTTTTATTAACATTCAAAGTGAGTAAGTTATTATCAAGCCAACGGGCAACCCTAGCTAATTGTTTTTCCGCTATCGATTGCACTTCTTCCCAAGTGTCTCCCCAAAATAATATCGCAGTGTCATCTGCATATGAGAAAACTCTTCCTCTATTCACACTCATACTACACAGATTATTAATAATAATAATAATAATAATAATAATAAATCTTTATTTCAGACCAGGGTCCATATTTGGTTAGTAGAAAAGAAAAAACAAAACAAAACGAAGAAAAAAAATGAAAAAATCAATCAATAAAAGGAAAATAAATTAAAAATAAATCAAAATAAATTAAAATTAACTAAAATTAAATATAATTACTAACTACTACTAAGATTAACTAACTAACATTAAATACACACACGCTTGTTAGCATATGTGTGTGCACCATTCCAACTCCTCCAGAGTGGGCTGTCGAGTTTGCACGCCAAAGTGCTGAGAAGGGCATTGGTGCTGTTCACTAAACGGCCCATCATGGATGCAACACGTTTCCGGAAGATCGCGTAGAAGTCGTCTACACGAGCCTCCGCAAACATTGCAGATGCACTGCAGTGACGTGGCTTCCCCAATACCGCTCTCAGCACATTGTTGTACTGCACACGAAGAGTTCTGAAGGTCCGCTGCGTATAGTCCGCCCACAGACTGCACGTGTAAAAAGTCTGGCAGTAGGCTCTAAACAGCGTTAATTTTACCTCTGCATTACAACGCGCAAATCTGCGGGCCAACATATTGCCCCGGACCGACAGCGCCCTTCGCTCCCTCTCTATATCACCGTCGTCCACGAGGCGCTCGTTAACTATATGGCCGAGATATTTGAACTCCGCCACCTGTTTCAGGGGAATACCACACAATCGTATGATTGGCTGAAAATTGGTGGGTTTGTTTTTTCCCCTGAACACAAGGAACTCGCTCTTTTTGGCGTTGTATCTGAGTCCATTTCTCTCAGCATAGTCCTCACATATTTTAAGTAGCTTCCGGAGGCCACTGACCGAAGGACTAAGCAGAACCATGTCATCCGCATAGCTGATGTTGTTTATAAAGACACCATCAACTGAGCATCCGACACCAGCTCTGCTCAGCCCCTCTATCAGCTGGTTGACAAAAAGATTGAACAGCCTCGGTGACGTAAGCCCACCCTGCCTTACTCCACAGTTCAGCTTGTAGGGGTCACTCATAGCGTCTCCCCATTTTACTACATTTGACTGGTTACCGTACCAGTACTGCAACAACGATAACAGTTCCGGCCTTAGGCTCGTTTCCGTCCTAAGTTTATGCCATAGTACTTTATACGAGACAAGGTCAAATGCTTTTGACAGGTCCAAGAAGCACGCATACACTTGCGTTTTCCTGTCAGTGTAGTACCGTACAGTCTGCTTGAGACACATTATTGCGCTCTCGGTAGACAATTCGGGCTGAAAGCCGAATTGAGCGTCGTTAATTTTAGTAGCTTTCTTTAAATGTGTATCAAGCAGACTGTCCAGAACTTTAGCCACGATTGTCGCTAGGGATTAATATACACTAGGAATAACGTAAGGCCGAGCACGCTTCCCTGCGGTACACCATAATTAACATTTGTATAGCTACTACTGTATTGACCTATTCTTACAATCTGTGTCCTATCAGAGAGGTAATCATTTAAAAGTTTTAGAGGTATACCTCTGATACCAATCTGTTCTAATTTATTAACAAGAATGGGGATTGATACAGTATCAAAGGCCTTTTTTTAGATCTAGGAAGACAGCAAGACATTTTCTGCCGCTATCCAAGGTATTTACAATTTGTGAACTCAACGCGGCAACTGCATCTTCCGTAGAGCATCCCCTTTCTAAAGCCGAATTGAGAGTCTGCTAAATTTAGAGAGATACTGTATAAGTCTATTGTTAACTAACTTTTCCAAAATCTTTAAGAAGACAGGCAGCAAGGAGATTGGCCAATAATTACCAACTTCTTTCTTATCTCCACTTTTGTAAATCGGTATTACAATAGATTGCTTCAGCAGTTTCGGAAAGACACCCTTTTCAAAGCATATATTAACAAAATGGCAGAGGATGGGGACAAGTAGTTGTTTAGCCATCTTGAGAAATCCGGTTGAAATATTGTCCCAGCCAGGGGCGGAATCTGATTTGAGACCTGCAATAATTCTGTTGATCTCTTCCGGATAGGTTTCAATCAAAACAAAGGAAGAATGTGCCTTTACAAATACAGTTTTATGTGCTTCATCAATATGGCAAGAAGATAAACAATTATTAGGACTTATTTTCTCGGCAAGATTTTTACCCACACTAGCAAAGTACTCATTTACTTTATCAATCAAATCAACTGGTGAGGATTTCGAACTTAACAGGTCTAAACTATTGACACTTGATTGTTTTGTATAGGTTATATTCTTTATGTGCTTCCAGAGAGTTTTACTTGATTTGGATGATATTGCTAAAAGCTTCCTTTCACATTCCCATTTAAGTTTCTTGATTAATTTAGTAACATAGTTGCGATACCTTTTGTACGTAATTTTTAATACTTCATTATAAGGATTCAATCTTAGCTTCTTTTGCATACTATTCCTATTTCGTATACATTTTAAAATACCTGTTGTTATCCATGGTTTAATTTTTCGCTTATTACTAGAAATATTTACAATTTTTGTATTTTCTTCAATTGATTCTTTTATTTTGTAAATTAATTGATGTATTATATATCCGGATTATCACTAAAAAGAAGGTTAGACAGGTTTTTTTGAGCTAGACTGGCAAGTGCTTTATAATAGTCAGTGTTGTGTTTAATCTTAACATTAATTACTTTTTGTCTAATATTGCTTAATTTGAGTAATATCATAGCATGATCTGTGATAGAAGTGTTCAGTACAGCAATCTCAGCAGAAATAGTTTGTTGATTTAATTTTAGTATGAAATGATCCAAGCAGCTGTTCTCTCTTGTAGGGATATGATGTCCCGGTAAAAGCCCATACGTAGAAAGCATATTTAAGTATTTCGACCTATTAGTTATTTCGTATGTTTGTTCTGTAAGCCTAGGTGTAATATTTATATTAATATCTCCTGTTATTACAATATTTGAATGCTCTTTTAACGAGTCCAGGTGCTCACTAAGAGAACTGATGAATTGTTCTGCGTTGGGATTCGATGGTGACCTATATATGCCCAGTATTAATAAGTTTTGTAGGTGGATTTGTATGCAAGATGCATGAGTCAACTGAATTTCCTTGACTTGAGATGAAATATTTTTTTTAATATAGACCACTACTCCATCATTTTGATTAACATGATGATGAGTAATATAGTCATTGTAATTATCTGGACGTGGAATAGGTTTGGTAGATTGAATCCTACATTCTGTCAGTATTAATATGTCGGGATTAACTTGTAGAGAAGTTAAAGTCAGTTGAAAATCGTCATAGTTAGAATAAATACTTCTTATATTTTGGGTTACAATTGTGAAATCTGTTGTTGTAAATTTTAAATATTTTTTTTAAATTTTCTACATCACATAGATATGCGGAAGCTATCTCTATATTGTCCAATTCTTGTAAATTACTGAAAATATTTTTATCCATTGACATTATTGTTAAAGACAGACGGCAAAGGTCGAATGTTACAAATATCCATAATACTGTGAGATATGTGTGGTGCAATGTTTGTTACATGTATTTTTATATGCAAATGAAGTTTGTTTACAAAATTTGTGATTTTACATTTATGATATTGTAGCTTATATATTCGATTTACTAAAAATATTGTACATTGTAACTTTTTGTAAACTAAATAATTACAAAAATGCTTGCGGTACGAACTTAGTAACACGTTAAATAATTTTAAATACATAATAAACCCTTTAATATAGAACACTTTTACAGATTTATTGCTGTATGCTAAAAATACTGTGATAAATGTGTATAGTTTTTTATGTATATCTGTATATTACGTGTGTGAATTAAGAGTTCAGTTTTATTTGTGTAAGAAAGATAATTTAAAGCTAAAAATACTGCAACAATTGTACATAGTCTTTGTATATATGACAGTGTATTACGTGTGTAAATTGAGAGTTTAGTTTTGCTGTAAGAGAGGTAACTTAAAGCTAAAAATACTGTAAAAAATTTATATTGTTTTTGTAAATATGACAATGTATTAAGTGTGTGAATTGAGAGTCTGTATTCATTTTGGCTATTTACAACGATGCTTAATACTAACAATGCAGTGCTTACAGTTATTTTGTATAGCATTGTATATTTCCGACTAATACACAAAGTTACAATAGACATAACTATACCTAGAGTCACGTTTGCAATAGACTCTGTACTTGAGTCTCATTTAAGATCGTAATAATAGGAGAATCATCGTGTTTTCTGACATAGACTTTACCATAGGCAGTCCAGCAATATTTATACTCCTTTGACTTTGAAAGGTCTCTGGCTAAAGATATAAGCGGAAAGCCTTTGTCGTTAAATGTTCAGCTATGTAAATTGGTGTATCCCCAGCAGAGCGTAGGCCCAGGTGTTTGGCGCAGAGCTTCATCTTACTATTTTTGTTGTTGTAATTCTTACACAATTTTAATAATTCCGTTTTCATGAGGGTGGATGTACTTTCAACAATAATGGGAGTATTCATGCTTTTATCTTTTTTGGGACGAGTTCTATAAATGTCTTTTATGTCAGACTTGGCTAGATTGCAGCTTACTTCGTTAGCAAGGCGTACGACCATATTTAACAGCGTTTCCTTTGTTTCCTCTTTTTGTCTAGGCACATTTTTTATCTCTAAGCTAGATTTTCTGGAGTCTCTTTGAATTTTCCGAATTAATTTCTCTAGCATACACCATCTCTTTGTAGAATCCCCAAATAAAAAAATCTATAGGGTTTAAATATGGTGAGCGTGCAGGCCATTCGATTGGCCCTGCACGCCCAATCCACCTTCCTGGGAAAGTTCTGTTGAGGTGCTCCCTCACTTGTCTTTCAAAATGGCAAGGAGCACCGTCATTTTGAAATATCATATCCCTCCTCGTTTGTAAATTAACTTCAAACAATAAACCATTTAAATTATTTTGTAGAAAATTCAGGTACTGGGACCCGTTTAACCTAGACGACAATTCAAAGGGCCCAACCATTTCTCCATTTATGACTCCTGACCACATGTTGATACTAAATCTGTTCTGAAAATTTGACTGCCTTGCTTTTTTTGGGTTTTCAATGGCCCAGCTATGATAATTGTGAATGTTAAAGACGCCAGTCCTTTCAAACCGGGATTCATCCGTCCAGAGTATCTTGTTAAAAAAATCCGGGTCTTCCGCAGATCTTTCCAGCATTATTTGGCAGAAAGCAATACGCCTTGGATAGTCTGCGTCGTTAAGTTGTTGAACACGCTGAATATGAAACGCGTGATATCCCTCTGGAAAAAAAGATTAGTTTTTTTATTGTAGGTTGTCATTGTACACAATACTAGAGGTACGTACCAATAGAGAACGTGAACGTGAAACTAAAAGTTGGGATTCGCTAGAGTGGCGTCCTAGCGGCTATTTTTGAGTTACGAGCGCTTGTTTAAGGGTCTCTACATCTCTCTCTTTTACACGCACACACAACACATTAGACATCGACAATTCACAGTAAATTAAATGAGTGTGATTTCAAATGGCAGTGCAGCAATGTGTTGGGATTTTGAATATAGAGGTCTACAAAATAATAAAATGCACTCACCTGATTTCAGTATTCTTAAAACTGAAGTCCTTGGGATTCCAGTCCTTCTCGTAATCGCTCGTGAACTAGTAGAAGGGTCTCTTTCTACTTCCTCAATGATTACATCTCTTCTTTTTGGATCCACTCTGGGTAGTCCCTCGCGACGTTGATTACGCCCAGGAACGCGTCCAGCCATCAGGGTTTCGTGGGTCTTATTAAAAACCCTGTATCCCGGGTAATGCTCTAACACTTCTCCTCGCCGCTCTAGTTGCTCTCGATAAAGCCGTGCCGCTAATGCGCCGTTTCCTTGGGCAACGCCGTAGATATAGTGCATCTCTGCGTATTGACTGAGAGAATAACTCATTGCTAAAAGTAATCCAAATCACTAAGCAACTCAAGGTCCATAAAACAAGCACAGGTCAATCGTAAGGCAAATCAAGAATCCGGGAAACAAAGCGAAGGTAGTCAAATAAGAGATCCAAATAAACGTAAACGTCAGTAGTGGTTGCACGCGCGAAAGCAGTGAACGACTGGCGGGGTGGCGGGACCGAGCGAGGTGAAAAAGGGACACGGTCGGTGTGGCGCGGGGCGCGGGGTGCGGCCTGGTAACAAAATAGAGCGCAAAGCAGGAATGTTTACCTGAGCCTTTGTTTAAAATTCCTTTGTGTAATGATTTCTTATATTTACGCGAACACTATACATGATTAAAACTACTTTTACGGATTTTATCGCGTTTATGTTTACTTTTTATTTACTTTTATTTTTAATTCCCGAATTTCGGGCGCTTTCCAGCACCCATGGTCACGGGGGACTGAGATGACATCTCAGTCCCGTAAGTAAAAATAAACGCGATAAAATCCGTAAAAGTAGTTTTAATCATTACTTTGTGTGTTTGTGACTGAATGTGCTATCATTTAGTTTCAGTGAAATAAAAAAAAAACATGTAGTTTGTAGTAAAATGATACCTTAATAAATGTCACGTTTTAACAATAAGTAGTTTTCTTTGCTAACCTGAAGCATTTACAATCTTAGTTTAGCCCTAGAAATGATAAAACGATTTTTTAAATCAAATTAACTATTTAGGTAGTTTCCTGCCTGAGTAACTTCAGAAGTCTGTAACAGATAAACTGGCCTATTAAGTGTCATTTTTTTAATGTTATTATGAAATATTAAGGTACTGCAAAGTTTTTAAAATTAATTAGAAAGTATGAAATTATTTATTACTATTTTTCATTTAATGTTGAAAATTCAAGCCCCACTCTCCTGACAGAAAATTTTTAAATTTCGATTAAAATTATTGTATATTAGGTGAATGTTAGGAAGCTAATTATTTTATGCATAATAGGGCAACTCATAAGGATCATGCTACAAACAAAAAAACTTGGATAAAATCTCACAATTACATTTTTTTTTAATGTTAAGCTCTTTATGGTGAATATTTTCAAAAAAAGGGTAAAAAAAAATCATAACTCGAAAACTACAAAAAATCGCGGAACATACATAGGGTATTTTCAGATACCCCTAGGTGTGAGGAATCAAAAAAAAAAATTTATAACCTCACTGTTTGGACCAGCATGTATATACAAGAGTTGCTCGTTTAAAGGTATAGGATATATATTATTACATAAACAAATTAAAAATACCACGTAGCTGCGGAATAAGAATATGCAATTAACAGTGGTAGAGCCACGCGGCAGCTTTGCTGTTGCACGTATGGGCCGGCTCAAACCGGGGTGGTACCACGACCTCACAGAATACCGGCGTGAAGTGGAAGCTCTGCTTCACGTTTCCGCGTTTCGTCTGGTGAGTGCAGGTGGCCGGAGGCCCAAATACCCCCCCCCCCATCAACATGGTAGCGGAATTAAATAATGATAGACTACCCCAGGAGGGTACCAGCCCCCCTGGAGAATCCCTCGCTGAGCATCCACGACCATGTTTCTCCACTTCTGAGCGTGGGTGCTCAGGCTGCCCCGTGTATTCTGGGGGGGGGGGGGGGGCAAAATTCCGCTCAAGACTATAACTGCTCGGGGCAAACGGAGCAACAAGACCAAGGCGACCCCTGCCACGCTGTCCGTGAATTTTTGCAATATCAGGGGACTTCACTCTAACTTACACGCCGTCCACTACCATCTTGAGACGGCGAGGCCGGCTCTGCTCTTTCTGACCGAGTCGCAGGTGTCCTCTCCGGCTGATGTCTCGTATCTCTCCTACCCGGGGTACAAACTGGAACACTCCTTTAAGCCTCGGGCTGGAGTTTGCGTTTACGTCAGAGAGGACATCTGTTCTCGACGCCTCGGCAGACTTGAAGGTTCGGACCTGTCCATCCTTTGGCTACGCGTAGACAGCGACGACCATCCGCGCGTCTATGGGTGCCTCTATAGGTCCCATAGTGGTAATGCCGAAACAGACCGACTCTTCGACCACGTCCAAATGGCTACAGATTCGTTGCTACAGCAGATCCCCTCCGCAGAGATCGTGATCCTCGGCGACTTTAACGCCCATCACGCTGAATGGCTTGGTTTACGTTTAACCGATCATGCGGGGAGATCTGTTCATGATTTTGCCTTGGCATATGGTCTGACTCAACTGGTTACTTCGCCTACACGGATTCCAGATGTGGAAGATCATGCACCTTCCCATTTGGACCTTCTGCTGACCTCTCACCCGGACGGATATTTTAGGCTCCTCGGACCATTGTCTTGTTCGGAGTGTGGTGCCACTCACGCTGAAATCGCAGTTGCATTCTGCAGGCTGCCGCCGTGTTTGGCACTATAGGTCAGCCGATTGGGATGGGATGTGGTCTTTCTTTGCATCCTACCCTTGGGGGCGGGTTTGTTTCTCGCCGGACGATCCCAACGTTGTTGCGGATTCTGTCGCTGATGTGGTACTTCAGGGTATGGAACTTTCTATTCCTTCCTCTGTGGTGCCCATTGGATTAACGACTAAAAATAAAAACTGCGGATGCCAACCCGCTTGCCAAGCGTGCCAACTATGGTAAATATCCCCCCCTATGAGGTACTCTATGGGGGAGGCCTACGTTCAGCAGTGGACTTTAATACGCTGTAACGGTAACCGATATATACAGAAAGGATACAAAAATCAAAATGTAGCAAACATATATATATATATATATATATATATATATATATATATATATATATATATATATAATCGGAATCTCGGAAACGGCTCCAACGATTTTCATAAAATTTTGTGTGCAGGGAGTTTCGGGGGCAATAAATCGATCTAGCTAGGATTTATTTTTAGAAAATGTCTTTTTGTCCGTGTTTTTAGGCAATGAAAAACTGCTACAATATCGTTAGAATAAGAAGGTAAATTTTGACAGTTTATTAATGATTACAAATAGCTTAATTAGTATATTGGGCGGTCTCAAAATCGTAATACCATGGTTCGAGCCCAGACCGACCGACCGACTTTGTTTAATTTTTTTTCAAGTTCCTTTCTTTTTTGAGAAAATCTATTTTTCGTGACCTTTTTTTAGTATTTTTTAAAAAAATGAAAATTTAAATTAAACTAATTGGACACATGATTTTTTATGCAAATAACCAGTTCAGTTTTTTCTATTATGTCGCTCCGATCAAAAAATATTATTCGTATTTCATCAGTATGTAATTTGTATCTAAATAGAATTTAAAAAATACGTGTGGCACTCGGTGACTGCCGCGGTAAAGCTATTGCATAGCATTTTTATCAACTTATGCAATTATATTTATTTATTTATTTTATTTATGCAGTTAAGTCTTTGATATTAAATCAAGTTACACTTTTTGAGCGTGGTGACCGATAAGATAACAATTTTTTTTCTCTTATTGAATAAATGAGAAGTTAATATTGTTTAAAATATTTTTAATATCTTACAATACATGTAGGTTATTCAGGAATTTTTATCATTGAGTTAGCAGCTAGTGTACACGCATACGTCTAGTCGCACGCACACAAACACCGTGCCGAAGTCTGCCGAGTGCCGAAGTCTGCCGAACTGAAACGACATTAGACGATGCACGGCCTTCAAGCCACACCTCCGTGCCCGTCGGAGTGGGGAGCGTGAGGTTTTTTTCGTTACGGAATTTCTGGATTTGGTCCCCGCGCTTAAGGCCTGCGATAGAAGCTATGCAATAGCTTAAAAAAACCGAGCGAAAAATACCGAGCAAAGCTCGGTCAACCGGGTACTTGCAGTAATATGTAGAGATTTTTGACGTCAGTTTTAAACTTTAGGTAAGTTGCGTTGCGTTGTAGTGGTTGCGCAATACGAATCCGCGGAGGAAGTTCTATGTTGTACACGAGGAATTACCTGTGTTGTTTTTATAGGATAAGGGCAAATAACGAGCACACAGTCCATACAGTCCACAGATAGTAAGGGCATATACGGTAGACAATTACATCTGTCCTCGATTACGAATGAAAATACAGATGCGTTGTCAGCGCTGAGGACTAAAATGGAATGCCTCGCTTCCAGTAAAAGGGTCTCCGGCATTCCAAACCCACCATATAAAACACAGCAACGTCATTCGCGCTACAACTATTTTACAAATATAGCTGCAGCGTGGCTCTCTATTGTTCGTATTATCTACTTTACCTTTTTTCAATAAACTTGTAATATGCAATCTCTGCAGAGCAAACGTAACATGTTATAGAGGAAACAAACACAAACACATCCTGTGCGCGAGGTACTCACTTCCGTTTCCGGTCCCCCGGCGCTAACCTCCCCGTACACCCGAGGGGGACGCTGTTCTGAGGTGATCTGTTTTCAAACATTCGATTTGAAAACTCATTTTATTTTTACATCATATATATCAAGTGAATTCTTTTAATTTTTTTTACCACGTCCTTTTATCATATATTTTGAAGTGAAGTTCTTTATTTCTATTGTTGCCGGCTCATCGAAAAGTTAGTTTAAAATCAATCATTACATTCCATCCGGAACGACACACAGATAAAAAAGTGACTTACAAAAACAAGTTAAAATAAATTAATCGCTTGAATCCATTCCACAACTCAGCACAGGTTAGGTTTACCATCTGACCTGATAAGCTCGGATAGTTTATCATTCCAGTAAAAAGTGTCTCCGGTTCTACACACTCACAAAACCTTGTAAAACCTTGTTTCTTGCCTACATTATTCTATGTCACCGGGAAGTATCTTATAGATTTTGAATGTAGCTTTCAAATGAAATGAAATGAAAAGTAAATGATTTATTCATTGATTTATTCAATATGATACTTTGCAGGAAATACAGTAAATGGGGCCCTACACTCAAAATGTGTCAAAAAAGGCACGTATGGCAATTCACAGTGCTGTGTTGGTCCCTACTTTAACATATGGTAGTGAAAGTTGGGTGTGGCAGAAGAAGCACGAGAGTAGAATAAATGCAGTAGAAATGCGGTCGCTAAGGAGTATGTTAGGGCTGAATCTGAATGACAGGGTGAGAAATTGTGTGATAAGAGAAGAGTGTGGTTTGCAAAATGATGTTGTGACCAGGATTAAGAAAGGAATGCTTTGGCGGTTTGGTCGTGTAGAAAGAATGAATGAGGAAAGAGTGACAAAGAAAATTTATGTTGCAGAAGTGAATGGCAGAGTCGGAAAGGGACGTCCTAGGCGAAAATTTATCGACCAATGTAGCGATTTATTGGAAACGGATCAAATTAAGAGTACCCTTAATCGACGAGCATGTATGCGTAGGTGTATGGATGTGAAGGAGGCGAGAAAGGTGCGTCAGGATCGTGCCAAATGGAAGTCTGTAGTCTCTACCTACCCCTCTGGGTGACAGGCGTGAGTGTTTATGTATGATAATTTTCAACCACAAGTGCGGCATAAAATATAAGATAAAATTAATTTTATAGAAAATTAATGTTACAATCCTTATTTATAGATTTTTAGAGTCTAAATTTTAGTGTAATAAGTCAAAAGAATATTTTCTTTGATGTAAAACTGCTTTGCATGAGCGCCATCTACTTCATTTTAAACGTGTTGAACCTCAAGGTGGTACGTGAAATATACGCTAGATGGCCTAAGTACAACTGATTTAATATCTATCTCATTCTCCGCAGGCTAAATCATGTAAATATATGTTTGTCTCTTTTTAATGTCGCTTTTTCGTTTCATCGTTTTAAATCACTACGGTTTTAAAGAAATATTCATTTAAAAAAGAATCATTAAATTATTATTAAAATCAGTTCACACTTGTAGAAAATACACACAAAAAGAACATACAGTCGAATTGAAAAACGCATTCTTTTTGAAGTCAGCCAAAACAGCTCTGTACGAGAGGCTCCGAAAAAGATGTCTCTCTAAGAGAAGCCAGGGTTCTATATAAATAGGCAGAGACTACGGACTTCCATTTAGCACTATCCTGACATACCTCTGTCGCCTTCTTTATATCCATATATCTACGCATACACGCTCATCGGTTAAGAGTACTGCTAATGTGGCACATTTTCAAAATATCTCCAATTTGGCCGATGAACCTTCTTCTAGGGCGTCCCTTCCCGACTCTGCCGTTTACATCTGCAATGTAAAGCTAATGACGTAATATATTATGATACAAGCTTGATTGCAAATGTGCTCTCTTCTACATAGGACAAAGATCAAGACGTGAATCACCGAGGTTCCGGGAAGTCTGCAGTCTGTTAATATGTTCAAGATCGTCCCAACTATTGCATCAGATTTGATAAACCACAAACCCTCGCAAAAGAACACCAAGGATGATTCGCGAGACTATTGAAATTGAAAGAAAAAGATCCTAATTTTAATAGAGAACATGGATGGGTATATCCTATAATTCTATGGGTTTATATAATGGAGATACAATGGGTCCATCTGCTTGAGATCCTATAATTAATAAAATGAAAACCCAAGCACACCACCGCAAGACTT
The DNA here is from genome assembly GCA_907164705.1 of Parnassius apollo. Classification (NCBI taxonomy): domain Eukaryota; kingdom Metazoa; phylum Arthropoda; class Insecta; order Lepidoptera; family Papilionidae; genus Parnassius; species Parnassius apollo. Next base: position 377,861 of record CAJQZP010000349.1, on the reverse strand, counting down.
CAAGATACTGATAGCTCATTCTGCGTAGGTTGCAACAAAAATTAATATTTAAAAGCTGAAGGTAGTCGCGCTAACTGTGATATCGGGTCAAATACCTCAGTCCCCTCGTAACCATGGTTGCTGTAAAGTATCCAAAACTTCTGAAATTAAAAATAAGTTTAATGAGTTAAATTAAACGCGATAATATCCGTAAAATCAGTTGTATTTAATGTCAAGTACTAAGGTAATGTAAGAAGTCATTATGAAATTATAATGTAAGCTAGTATTGATACTACGACGGGGTTCAAGTTCGGCGTGTCCACGTACTATGAAATCAAGTCAACGTACTACCCCTGCGCTATCCCAACGCATCCTAATGCTTCCCTTAAATATTAACCCGCAGCGATGTTTCCCCGAGGGAGTGCGCTGTTTTGTCTCGCATTTTACGGAGTGGCTAAGTTCGATTCCCGGGGCCTTAATGTAACAGATTTACTTTGATGCTCTTCATTCCTTCACGCTGTTAGTAACAGCAGGGTAGCTACAACCCTAAAACTGAAAAATTGGCGTAACAAGTAATGTTAATGTTTATGATACATTTTTTAAAATTGATACTCGCTGCAGTTATATTTTTTATAGCATTGGTTGACTAACGAGCACACAGTCCACCTGATGGTAAGTGACTGCAGTGGCCCACAGACATCCACATTTAGTCTCCGCGTTATCACCTCTGAGGACTAACATGGAAAGCCTTTATTCTAGTATTAAGGGTCTTCGGTTCTCTACACTCACCATACGAAACACAGCAGCATCAAGCTGCTATTTCACGCAGGTATTCTGTGCGAGCGCGGTCCTGCCCCCGCCGAGCTGACCCATTCATGCTACAACTACAACATGCTGCAGCGTGACTCTACCACGTCAAATAACGTAGCACGGATGGATTGAAAGGGAAGGGTTCGACCAAAGAAGAAACATGCTCTCATAGAAAGTTATTTGAGCTTTACTACTGGTATGGAAAAAACCTCTGTCCTGGGAAGAACCAGCGAGAAGCATTAAGAGGTAAAGTTACAGCCTATATACGTCCCACTGCTGGGCACAGGCCTTCACTCACTTCTGAGAGGGTTTTAAGGTAAAGAAATGTCCACCGCGCTGCCCCAATGCGTGTTGGTGAACTTCACATGTCTTCGAAATATTTTTTCTTATTTCTCAAACGTGCATGTTTCCTCACGATGTTTTCCTTCACTGCCGACCACGTGGTAAATCAGCACTTAAAATTGCAATTAACAATTTCATTGGTGCCGGCGGGGATTGAACCCGGGTTGCTCGAGTACTGTGACAATTACAGCGAGCGCTTAGTCCTTGAGCTACCACGGCTCTTCTCACAGAACACCAGCTGAAAATAGTAATGCTGCTGTGTTTCGTATGGTGAGTGTAGAGAACCGGAGACCTTTATTCCTGGAATCGAGGCATTCCATCTGGATAAATTCAGATGTCTCTTACCTTAAGCTGATGCGCAGATGACACTTTTACCTTAAGCTGGACGGTGTGCTTTGTTTGTCACCGCTGAGGCCATAATGCTTTGGTATTAACTCCCTCCACATGTTAGGAAACCAACTTCTGGTACTGCTTTTAAAATAATAGTGTCTGATCATTACCTTTCTTCTTCCAGTGGCTAACATTTTTAAATTTTTCTACTTACAAGTGTATATATATCGACGGTGGAAAGGAAAAAATGACCAAACAACATACGTGGGTGGTCTGAAAGGTTTCAAACATAACAAAGATACAGGAAATTTCTTTTTAAAATTTTATTATAGTTTTCTGCGTAATCTCCTTGTAACTCTCGATATTTCTCCCAGCGATGCTTTTTTATAGAATAGGGTAACAAACGAGCACACAGTCCACCTGATCGTAAGTGGTTATTGTGGCCCATAGACATCTACCTATCCTGAATTACGAATCAAAATGCAGATGCGTTATCACCCGTGAGGACTGAGATGGAATGCCTCGTTTCCAGTAAAAAGGGTCTCCGGTTCTCTACGCTTACCATACGAAATACAGCAGCAAGCTACTATTTCACACTGGTATTCTGTGAGAGCGTGGTCCTTCTCTGGTCGAGCCGACCCATACGGGCTACAACTATACTTCTAATATAACTGCAGCATGGCTCTACCACGTGAAAATTTCTCTAACCCGTCCAAATAGTACTCGGCGTTTTCTCTGCAAAATAATTGTTCAAGAAAGTGACTGCATCCCCATTTGACGAAAATCTCTATTTTCCGAGCGCAATTTTTAGATGAGAGAACAAAAAGAAATCGCTTGGGGCTGGATATGGTGAATAAGGTGGATGGTCAAGCAGTTCAAATCGTGATCGTAATAAAGCGTAGTATGCTCCTGTTATGGTTTTTTCTTTTTGAAGATAATCGATTAAGATGACTCCCAAAAAACAGTCACCATCACTTTCCCAGCTGAAAAACAGTTTTTACTTTTTTGAAGCCGGTTCCTCCTTGTGCCAAAACAAAATATATTTGTTTCGGGCGTATTATAATGGTGTATCCAAGTTTCATCTACAGTAATTAATCGGCGCCAAAACTCGGATTTATTGCGCCTAAACTGCGTCAACAGAGTTAGAAATGTTCATTCGAACACGTTTTTGGTCTAACGTGAGCAAATGCGGCATCCAAAGCGCTGACAGCTTGCTCATGCCTGATTTTTTTATAGTATTAGATGACGATAAGTTGACGACGAGAATGAAAAAGTCCTGAAATTGAAGAGATACAACAAAGAAGTTCTTTTTAGCCGTGAACACGCAAACACAGGACACGCAATCCTGGGTCTTCGGAAACGAGACCTGTTTGTTCCGGTACTAAACGACGTGTTCCCGAGAAATTGGTACGGCGTGTGTAAAATGCATCACCTTTCATCTATATACCATCTATATACCAATGAATGTTACTGGTTTGTAACATATAATATAATTGATATGCTGCGGCCCATAGACATCTACATCTATCCTCGATTACAAATCAAAATGCAGATTCGTTGTCATCCTTGAGGCCTAAGATAGAAACCTCGTTTTTAACAACAATAGTCTCCGGTTCTCTACACTCACCTGATGAAACACAGCAGCATTGAGCTGCTATTTACGCTGGTATTCTGTGAGAGTGTGGCCTTACCCCAGTCGTGACACCTATTTATGCTATACAATCATATAGCTTCAGCGTGGCTTTACTACACTACTTCAGTAGTTCATCCTCTTCTTTAGTGTTCGTAGTATGATTAGTCTTTTTTGGGGTTCCATAGCCAAATGGCAAAAACCGGAACCCTTTCGTCATGTCTGTCTGTCTGTCCATCCGTCCGTATGTCACAGTCACAGCCACTTTTTTCCGAAACTATAAGAAGTATGCCGTTAAAACTTAGTAAGTATATGTATTCTGTGGACCGCATTAAGATTTTCATACTAAAATAAAAAAAAATACAATAGGTAAATACTTAGAACTGAAATTCAACAATATTTTCTTTTATCAAGCACATTCGCGTGGAGTCTTCAAAAATCATATTTAAGTTTCTAATTAAACTGAATAGATTGCGCGTGGGACACTTTCAAAGTGGTAAAATGAGTGCCCCCCCCCCCTGTAACTTCTAAAATAAGAGAATGATAAAACTAAAAAAATATATGATGTAAACTTCCACCGAAAATTGGTTTGAACGAGATCTAGTAATTAGTTTTTTTTTTAATGCGTCATAAATCGTAAACCGCAATTTACCTATCATTCAATCAACTCAAATATTAAAAAAAAAACATTTAATTTCATAAACATAAACCTTATATCCCACCATTTTGTACCTAATTATAATGTTTACGTATCAATAACTTAATTAAAAAAAACCTTATTATTAAAACATCGATCAAAGTTACAACAAACTACAAGAACTTTTATGTTATGTTATTTGCTGCTATGGAACCCTTCATGGGCGAGTCCGACTCGCCCTTGGCCGCTTTTTTGTTTAAATATTACGCTATGATTTTCTCCTGTTTCGTGAAGGCAGTATAGGTACATACATAAACTTCACAAGGATAAACAGGCGGACTCGGAACAATAATTTGTAAACCATACAAATGAAATTCCGTGCAGGATTCAAACCCGCGGCCTCCAGAGCTGCAACTCATAGCTAAGCGCGTCACGGAACTTTCAGGTTCTATCCCAATATATTATTCTTAACAAAATATAAATGGTGGGGGAAAGGAGGATCTTTATGGGCGTGAATTTAGAATCCGGGCAATCCTTTAAGGGTGTACTTTGGAAACACCCCCAACACTTCAATTATTAATGCTGAAAGGGGTGAGTTCCGGTGGTCGGGGGTGTTTATTAAAGCGTTTAATTATTTCAAATCATGCAGTTCACTGCAGTTTATGTTTGAATTTATAATGCTAAGCTAAATGAAGATATCGGAGCGTTTAAAATTAAAAAAGAAAAAAACTTAAAATAGCCTCGTGTATTATTTCAGAGAGAGTTATGAAGCTATAAGTGTGTGTCGGCAACAAATCTATATTCGTACATGTCTACAAACAACATTCTCTCTGTCTGATATACTGAAATACTTGACCTTTATTAAGCTTTTGTGGTAATTTACATTACATTTCTATAAGTTTTGTTTGTCTGTCAATCTGTTCGCGCCAAACGTGTGCCTTATCCGATTGTGTTAAAATTTCCCTAAAGCTACGAGTAAAACACAGAGATATTGTGTGAAAAATCGAATGATTTGGTAAATCTATCTTAAAAACCTAAGCGTAGCCGGGGCTACTTGGCTAGTTTTCATATACGAATTATATTATAGCCTTCGCAAGTTCTAAACCTGTTACTTGTCGGTTCTTATTTCATTATTCCGAAAATTTGGCCTCGCTGGTGGAAACTAGCCATCGAACATTCGTAAATGAGAACTAGCCGAGTCAGACCTAAGGCTATAATATATTATCCTAAGTTATAAGAAGAAATGATATTTTATGCTGTTATAAATAAATTTCAGGACTAACCATTGAACTTGGCACCCATTTCTCACCTCTTTTGTCCTTGAAGTCAACAACCAAGGCATATATCATAATATTGAACTTGGCTCTCATTTCACATTTATGTTTTTGATGGGATAAAAATATACAAGAAAAAGAAATAAATAAACATAAGAAAACTATCAACGGATTGGAAGCACTACGATAACAAAAAATACAAACTTATACACTAAAATTTAGGTTTAGGTGGCAGATCAGTACCATAAATAAAAGGAGGAAGAGAGAGGGTGAAGAAAGACAAATAGTGTTTTTTAACCTGTTTCCTGAACAAATTTAAAAATTGAGTAGATTTAATCGATTGGGGTAAGGACTTTCAAAAATCTTTACTCCAAGTCCTAACAGAGAAAGAGGTATAATAAAATGTATAGGAGTGGACAGGATATTGGAGGGAAATATTTTCCTTGGATCGTAAGGATTATAATTAAGTTTAAATATATTGTGTCAATAATACTTAATAATGGTAACTATATAGTGCCATTGTAAGAATATCTACTGTCCCGTATCATCACGTGGCTGTCGTGAAAAGCTACAGAGGGAAACAATCAGGAGATTGGCAGCAGCGGGTTGATGATGAAACTGCAGTTACGAGAACAGAAACTTTTTTATCCAATATAGATTATAAACAATACTTATTGAAAATCAAATTTTTTTTCATTTACCACTGGTTCGCAAAAAAAACCTCTGTCCTGGGAAGAACCAGCAACAAACCCAGCGGGACTATATTTTTTAAAATAATAGCTTACAATCACGTATGTTCAATTAACAACACAAGACAAATTAGAAACAGCTTGGTAACGATCACCCTTCCCAGGGGTTGTTATCATCCATAAATTCCATAATATTATTATAATAATATTCGTAAATATTATAATTCCTTAATATTTTATACCCGGTAGAGCCATGCTGCAGTTATATTAGTAGTATTGTTGTAGCACGAATGGGTCGGCTCGACCGGGGAAGTACCACGCTTTCACAGAATACCAACGTGAAACAATAGCGTAAGGCTGTTGTGTTTCTTATAGTGAATGTAGAGAACTGGAGACACTTTTTACTGGAAACGAGGCGTTCCATCTTAGTCCTCACGGATGACAACGCATCTACATTTCGATTCGTAATCGAGGATAGATGTAGATGTCTATGGGCCGCAGCAACCACTTACCATCAGGTTGGCTCTGTGGTCGTTTATCACCGTGTTCTATAAAAATACATTTTATACAAATTTAATTTAATAAAGTTTTTGAACATTGTGTAGGTACAGGTCAAATTTTGTATATTTTATGGGATTTTGTTGTAAAAAGCGTATACATCGCCCCAATAATGAATTACCGACTCAGTGGAGTCGAGTAACTGGTACTAGCTTATGTCTGTTTCTGGTATTCACAGAATGAATATCACTTATTTTTGCCCAACAGTGAGACAATCTTGAGGCTGTTATGAATTAATGAACATGAAGTAAAAAGGATGCGATGTACAATAGATGTAGGACAAGTTTTCTACCTAAGAATCTGTATGGGTACCTTTAACTTATTGCTGTTGCCAAACAGCAATTTCTCATGGAGAGAAGCATGTTCAAAATAAAACGGTCTGACAAGATAAGAGATGTCGACGTTCGGAGCAGAACGAACCAAACAGACCCAGCCCTATAGTAAGTACTTAAGCTGAAATGGAGATAGGCTGGGCATATTACGAGGATTCACGAAGAAAGATGGACCAAAATAGTCACGTTTCGGCGTACGTCATCGGGAACTAGAAGGCTCAGCAGACCTAAAGTAAGGTGGAGCGACGACATCGTGAAAATAGAAAAGAATTGGATGTAGAGGGGGGTACAGAGAAAGATGGAAAAAGCTAGAGAAGGCCTTAACCCTAGAGGGGTCCAAACCAAAATAAACAAAAAAATGTATATAATCTTAATATATATAAATTACGTGTCACGTTGTTTATCCGCGATGGACTCCTAAACTACTTAACCGATTTTAATCAAATTTGCACATCGTATGCAGTTTGGTCCAACTTGAGAGATAGGATAGTTTTTTGGTCATGAGTGACCCACAATTTTTTTTGCAAATTTAAGGATTTTTAATAGGACACGACAAAGGGTCATTGAAAGGGGCAGAACAATGTCTGCCTGGCAAGCTAGTTTTATAATATAATTTTAAATATTTTTAACGCTTAGTTATATGAAAGTTTTGTTTTTTAGATTTAGATATATATTTTTCTTTTTACACAATTTTATGTTTATTTTACATTAACGTAATATGATATCGATCTAGCAATAAATATTACTAATTTAAAATAAATTTTCGGTACAAGAAAAAAACAAAAAAGTGTTTGAATTTAATAAATAAATCAATTAAAAACTATCAAAATTAAAATAATACGAACCCAATTAATAGAATTTATTGATAGATCAATTTCATAATATGGTAATGTAAAATAAATAAAAAATGTAAAAGCTTCTATTTCGTTCACCTGTTATGTCTTTTTTGATCAGACGGTAAAAAAATCCCATAATATATATATGAATACAACAGTATAGAGCAAGTATGATTACACGCAGTCATTTTAATTTCGAGGTAAACTGGTATTTTTTTTTAAATCCCTCTAGGTTTCTTGCCGGTTTTTCCCAGGACAGAGGTGCTTTCCGAACCAATGGTAAAATAAGCATCAGAGTGACTTTTAATAAGTAGATACTAAAATTACATGAAAAAATGGTTGCTGTTATCACATGCTTATGAATTGCCGAACAAATCCACCGCGAATATTTAGTTATTAAAATCAGTTATAAAAGAGCACCGAAATTCGACAAAATCGAATATTAAAAGCTCCAACCCCCTCCCCCACCAAATAAATATTTAAACAGCATCATTACTGTGAGCCCGCCCACGCTGGCGGTTGAACGGGGTGGATACGCAAGCCACGCCCACTGGCACAACCCACCCTCCGTGTATACCTCAGTTCATCCCTAACAGCTGAGTGTATACCGCGATCTGTGAGGAGTTGTGATTCTGTTACAGAATTATTTCATCTGTTAAGTGTTAAGTGGGAAGTGTTGAAGGTTTTGTATTGCGAAGAGTGTTGCAGAAAATTTAGGAAAGGTAAGTTATAGTAATCTTTATAAATATATACAGCATGATGCAAACAACTCGGTGATTTGTACGTGGCAGAGTCATGGTGCAGTTATATTATAGTTAAAGCTCGAATAGATTGGCTCAAGGACCACGCTCTCACAGAATACCAACGTTAAATAGTAGCTTAATACTGCTGGGTTGCATGTGGTGAGTGTAGAGAACTGGAGACCCTTTTTACTTTTCACGGGTGACAACGAATTTGCATTTTGATTGTTTATTGGATTTTGACATTTTGATTGTTTTATAGATGTGGATGTCTATGAGCCACAGCATCCCCCTACCATCAGGTGGACTGTTTGCTCGTTTGACACCCTATCCCATAAAAAAATTACAATATTTACTAACTATCTGACATATTGTAAAGTGAAAATTGGTGACATTACGAGTATTATGTACAAAAAGTTAAAAGAGTTCTCGACTAATAAATGTTACTATAATATTATTGAATATTTTATAAATAATACATAAAATATATTGTTTATACAAAATATAACTCATTTAAATTGAATTATATTTCAATAAACCACATGACATTTTTATAATTAATTAAATACGCCCCTAAATTGCGTGCCCAACAGGGTCCATAACACCGGTCTCACATTATTTTATAACATCTTATGTACCGATATTTTAATTTAGCCATAGACTTATTATACTACTGCATATTGACCGAGTCATTGAACAAACAAAATGGCATCGACTCATTGGTCCGAAACAGTTTATGGAGCACCAACGACGACGAAAAGCTACGTCCATATTTTTTGTTACAGACAATTTTTTTTCCTTTGACAGAAAAATTCGATTTGTCAAAATCAATTTCTATATCTCCTTGCTGTTGGGTCGTAACTTATAGAGACGCGTTAAATTTAAGCAATTCGAAACTGCAAGTACTATTTCTAATGCGTTTTAAAGTTTTACGGGCATCGTGTGTTTTCAAGAAACATTTTACTGTATCTCTGTTGGATGCGGTAGTGGAAGTTTTCAGCACTGACTTGAGCACACTAACAGTGGGGACTAAGTTCCTGGGAAAAGACGTAACTAAAGCTTATAGGAGATAAGGTCAGGAGGCAAGTCCTTGCAATATGGTTGACTTAGTGTTGAGCACTTACAACATGCCGGACCTCACATAGCTAGAGTCTTGGCTATGTTCTACTCACTGTGTGTGAGCCATTCCTACCCGCCCGCGGAATTGATGAAAACTGTGCTGGTACCTGTAGTAAAGAATAAAAAAAACGACGGATTGCACTCCGGGAGTGCCGGCAGAAGTGAAAACTTGAATATTAACGTTGTGCATTTTTGATATTTTAGAATGATTAGGGAATAATTCTGCACGAATTGCTTTAATTATCAATATAAAAGTACTATCATTTATATGGTAGAATACAATATTTATTTATTGCGCTACACAAACATGACTATTTATATTACATTAAAAAGTTTATCTCCCATCATCCCATTTTACCCATTACAAAAAAGTGTACAACGCCGCTAAAGAAGTTTTCGTCTTACGTATTTTCGATAAGGTCACGTGTCCTAACGCGAGTTTAAAATTTTTTACCCATTACAAAAAATTTCGTTATCGGTCATCCACTGGAAGCGCTATATTGTGTCTCAAGCAAGCCGTCACATACTACACTGATCCTGAGTCCTGTTTCCTCAACTTATCAAAGGCCTGTGACCTGGTGGCATATAACCTGCTATGGGACAAGCAAGAACTCATCAGCATGCTCCAGTACTGGTACGCAAACCAGTCCAATAGTGTCAAGTAAGCGGAGGTAATGTCAGATCCGTATATGCTTGAGTGTAGAGTCAGGCAGGGCGGCTTGACATCACCAATTTATTTAATCTTTATATCAACGGGCTTATAGTAGTCAGCAGGTTGGTTTCCACGTTGACGGTGTTTCTATCAATAATCTGAGTTATGCGGACGATATGGTGCTGCTGAGTGCATCGATCTGTGGCCTGAGGAACCTGATACGTACATGCGAGGAATATACATGTGGTCACGAGATTATTATACTGGACGACCTTTTTTACCGTCTGGAAAAAATGGGGTGTAAATGTGTACGAAGTAGAAGCCAATAGCACTGATATTTAATAAAACATAGAAACAAAATTTTTTAAACTAAATAAATAAATAATTAAATATCTATCGAAATTCAAATCATATCCACCCTAACTTCTGAAGCTGCGGAATGACAAGGTCAAAGATGCCTACTAAATTTATTTTTTTATTGCCGTTCATAAAGTAGGGTGGATATGTTTTGAATTTCGATAGACTTTAATTAATAAATTTATATACTTAAAAGGATAACTCTATGTACTGATATTGATCTTAATTTATTGTTACAAAATAAACATTTTTTTGATTTTTTTAAATATTTAATTCGAAATGTTTGTTTTTATTTTTTGTAAAATATCAGCGCCATAGGCTTCTACTCCGTTCACATCCTATTTTTTTCCAGACGGTAAAAAATTTCATCCAGTATAATCTCAGGAAGAGTCAATATATGATCTTTGAGACCGCTGGTGTGAAATGTCCCGCTAATATACCCCAAAATTAAATTAAATGATGTACCCCTGGTAATGTTTGAAGAGTTTAAATATCTGGGGCATTTAATCACCGTCGACCTGAAAAATCACCCTGATATGGATCGGCAGTAGAGGGCGCTATTTGTCGTGAATTTAATTTAATTTTGATTATATTATTTTATATACTGACATTACTGTTTATTTAAATTGACTGTTTGAATTTTGTTATTTTGTTTACGAGGTACGTTACGTATACGTATCTCGATATTTAAGTAAGAGAGTTAGTTACCCAGTTTAATGTACATAATATTTAATACATATTATACTAATATTAGATTTAATATTAATTTTATGTTCTATATAACAGAGAAAGACAATAAATTCCTTAACTAAATGGCTTAAATCATTAGACTACGAACATACAGAAAAACTATTTGAACGTATTATTTAAATATACACTACACCCTTACACACTTACACACCACACATATACACACAACCGACACATTAATATCACTTAATAGACCTACCTACCTTAATTAGTATTTAAAACAGGTTTTTCTTTTTATGTACACCTAATATCTTTTGATAATTTTTAAACTGTTTCTCCAAACTGAACAAGTCTATTTTAATGTACTTTTGTTTACAAGTAGTTGTAATCTTTATTAAGAGTTACAGCAATATCATTTCTGTTGACGGAGGGGCCTGGTGATCCAATAGCACAGGGCAACCTAGTTTGGGCACCAGTCACCCACCTAGATCTTATTTAGTTAGTATTTATAGCTGTTATTTAGCTGTATAAGTTTACTATTACTTAGTAACATAACATAACATAAAACACTCACGCCTGTCACCCAGAGTGGTAGGCAGAGACTATAGATTTCCATTTGGAACGATCATGACACACCTCTCGCGCCTCCTTCACATCCATACACCTACGCATACATGCTCGTCGGTTAAGGGTACTCCTAATTTGGCCCGTTTTCAATAAATCGCCAATTTGGTTGATCAAATTTCGCCTAGGACGTCCCTTTCCGACTCTGCCATTCACTTCTGCAATATAAATTTTCTTTGTCACTCTTTCCTCATCACTCCACATGACCAAACCATACTTAGTTTATTGTAAATAAACAAAACACATATGATCAGTACGATCATATGTGGGAGAAAATAAATACTAAATAATATCTATTATAAATTTTATGTTCTTAGTGATTACCTACTGTTACAAGTCCACTGATGCATATAAGCCTCCCCCATTGATTGTCTCACAGGGGGATATTTACCACAGTTGCCACGCGGTTTAATGATAAAAACAGCGGTTGCCAACCCGCTGGGCTGGCCAAGCGGGTTGGCAACCGCTGTTTTTGTCATTAATCGTTATTACGAAAGCGCTGCTGCCTATCTGCTGATTCGTTTCCCTCTTTCGCCTCTTACGACACTCACGAGACGATTCGGGGCAGTGGATATCCTCACTCTGCCGCTACACGCTAACTTACTTATCTTGGTGATTATAAGTTGTAAAATAGGTACTAAGTTATGTACAGCGATTGCTCGCGAGTTGACTCATGTGGCTCCGACAGAATCAGCGCTGTGGTGACCCGGTTGCTGTAGCAGTATGCTAGGTCGGTGGCCTTTTTGTTTGCTGAACTTTAAAATTTTTTCAATATTTATTTATTTCAAACAACAAGCATCATAGGGCAAAGTGACATTCATTTAATTCAATTGTAATACTAAAATTAATTATATCAAATGCGTAAGTTCTATAACAATATTGAAAATATACCCAATAATAATTTGTTAATAATAAAATAACATGAATCGATGTCACCGTTACATACACCATACCAGACTTAATTATATATTAACAACACCACCAACAAAATTTACCATAATGATATAATAACAATAACTAATAATTATCTTTTTTAAATACAAAGAAAAAATCTTAAACATATTATGTTAGCAAATGTTAGTAATACCTGGGGTGTCTGTCCGAGGCAATGGGTCATGAAGCCATAGATACAATATACATGAACCCAGTGCCTAAAAAAAGCACACTCAAGTTTGTCACTAATTACTTAATATTTATTAATTTAATGAAGTATTTTTCTCGTTTGTAAAATTTAATTTTCTGAAATTGGAAGCAATAAATAAATACGTTCTTTCTTTATGATATTTTTCTCATTATAATTTGTATGTCATATATTCTTCAAACTGGACCCAATTTAACAACAAGAAAGGTAAACTCCGCACCGGCTTCTCGAACGCGACCTGTCAGTCATATGACGTCTGACAGTTTGTAATAAAACTGCCTTTGTGACAGTGACAGCGTCGCGGTGAGGTTGGATTAAATGGCGCGGGATTTTGGCGGCTGCCGCGGACGCCGCGGGGGGCGCGAAGATGCGAGATGTAGGGAAGCCGGGGTACGGTGATTTTTAGCTAAAGGTTACCGAATTTGTAATAGAGAAAATATATATATATGCAGCATTTATATTCAGTAATTTTAATCTGGAAGTAGCCGCGGTTGGTACTTTTGATATCTTTAGAATATAATTGGATGGATTGTTTGTTGTTGCTAATTTAATGATTTAATAATGATTGATTTTGATGTGTTAATTTTGTATAAATATAATTTCTAAGAATAAATAAATTTGCATGTCTCCATTAGAGACTTAGTGTGTATGCATAGTATTTAATAGTATATCATGTAACATACATACTAAATAGCAAATAAATAAATAAATAAATAAATAACTATGACATTGGGACGTCTAAAACCTTCAGTCCCCCCGTGAACATGGGTTCTGTAAAGTTCTCGGAACTTCGGAAATATATAATAAGTTAATATAAGCGACATTTTTTATAGAATAGGGGCGATAAACGAGCACATAATCCACCTGATGGTAAGTGGTTGCTGTGGCCCATAGACATTTATATTTATCCTCGATAAAGAATCAAAACGCAGATGCATTGTCTTCCCTGAGAACCAAGATGGAATGCCTCGTTTCCAGTAAAAAAGGGTCTCCAGATACGATACGAAAAACTGCAGTATTAAAGCTGTTATTTTAGGCTGGTATTCTGTGAGAGCGTGCTTCTGCTCCGGTCGAGGCGACCCATTCGTGCTACAACCATAATATAGCTGCAGCGTGTCTCTACCACGTATTAGCCCTTCAATCCCCATAAAAATCCTATGCAGTCGCATGCGTCCATCAAATCCCGAGCGGTCGCATGAGACCGCACCTACCCACAGCAATTTAAACCATTAAACCTTATATTTAGAGACTACATTTCTATGAAGAAGTTTGGCATTATATAATCTATATAAAATTCTCTATCCTGTGGTCTAGACAAAAGTCAGGTTTTATTTCATTACAAAAAGACTATTGTATTTTGATAAAAAAACCAAGTACATACCAAGCGGATATCGGCAGCATGGAAGTCACTATTATATTTTTATATATCACTCGATATTATTAACATAGAAAGATAAATTATATTCACACAAAAACTTTTATAACAATTTTATAATAAAACACTATAGTAAAACATTAATAAAACACTACAAAAATCAACACAACGTTTACATACAATACATATAATAAGGTTGCATATAATAAGGTATGTAACAGTAGTAACAGCCCTTAGTTTTAATTAGTTTAATTATTTTAAATTAGTGTAAATTTAATTTTCTATTTTTAAGTTTAAGTTCTTAAGGATCATAAAATTTACAGTAGTCACATATAATGTAAGAGGGTGATGTATTCGTCAACGAACTGCCCTGCAGGTAGGCGAAAGTTCTATAAAGAACAACCGACTATATTTTTGTGTAATAAATAAATTAAAAAAAAAAACAACATTCAAATGAAAATGGCGTACGTAATGAACGTAGATTATAAATAAATATCGATAAACCAACTCACTTTTTACTGCACTGGAGGATTCTATAATGCCAAACTTCTTCAAATGTTAAATGTTTAAAGTGCTGTGGGTGTGCGCGGTCGAATCCAACCGCTTGGAATTTGACGGAATATCGTCTTGGTCGCATCTGACCACTTGGGGTTTGAGAGGTTAAAAACTAGTTTTATTTAAATTTATATCCAACTAGCGCTCCGCCCCGGCTTTGCGCGGGTGTTTTCTGAATCCCGAAAGCAGCGCCACCTACCGGTTCAATTGTGAATCTAACCCATCTGAAACTTCTCAAACACACAAGAAATTTAATTAAAATCGATCGTTCTCAAGTAATGATCTCTCATGGTCGCGGCCATTGATTTTTATTTACTCAGATTAATAATAATTTGGCAAGTTGGTACTCCTTTTTACCTGGTGTGGAGAGGAGTAACCCTCTGACTCGTTTTCACCGCCCAGCATCAGTGTCTGCACTAACGTGCTCCCGTATATAAGGTAGACTTTTTAACTTCTCGCTATGAAAATCAATGATTTTCAAAAAATGGGCAAGTTATTGTTTTCACCCTGGTTTTCAAAAACCGAGCTCTCATGATATTATGACGTTTCGAGGTCCTAGCAAGCTATTCTTGCTGATTTTGCGATGACGTCCATATGTATGTGTGTGTGTGTGTGTGTGTGTGTGTGTATGTAAACAAGTAAACATCTAATAACTTTGTAACGGAGTGGTCCATCGAAAAGCACTTTGCAGAATCTGATAGAGCCTTGGTGATGTTAGTTTTTCTGTAAATTTAGATAGAATCGTCAGGGTAGATTCTGAGAAAACCTCGTATTCAAGTTTTTTCATTTTCAGAAGGTATTTTTCTTAGAATTACTTCGACATCCCTGTTTTGATCAGTTATTTACTTTAATAACCTCTACTCAAAAAAACAACATCGATTGGCGTAAACCACATTAAAACCGATTGATTCGTTCGTGAAATATACAGTTTTTAAAAAATATTAAAAGTGGCTTTCCAAATTACGACGCTCGACGCTTCGAGTTCAAAACTGTCATAGTGTAATTTGGAGCTTTTTGATATTAAAGCTAACGGTGCGTTCCTGGGACGGCATTAAAACTAACGGTGAGTTCCGGACGGCATTAAAACTAACGGTGAGTTCCGGACGGCATTAAAACTAACGGTGAGTTCCTGGGACGGCATTAAAACTAACGGTGAGTTCCGGACGGCATTAAAACTAATGGTGAGTTCCGGACGGCATTAAAACTAACGTTGAGTTCCGGACGGCATTAAAACTAACGGTGAGTTCCGGACGGCATTAAAACTAACGGTGAGTTCCGGACGGCATTAAAACTAATGGTGAGTTCCGGACGGCATTAAAACTAACGGTGAGTTCCGGACGGCCTGCGGGCTCAACCAATTGTTTATAGAATAAGTGTGACAAACGAGCACACTGTCCATCTTATAGATTGTAAATATTTAGATACGGTTGCCTACAGACGTTTACAATTATCCTCGAATAAGAATCAAAATGCAGATTCATTGTTACCCCTAATAACTAAGATGGAATTATAGATGGATGGATTATATAGATGGAATTATTCCCCGCCCGGGGAAGGACCACGCTGGCATAGATTATCAGAATAAAATAGCAGCATAATGCTGTTGTGGTTCCTATTTGGTGATGAGAATCGGGGGTACTTTTACTGGTAACTATACATTACATCTTAGTCCTCTTGGGTGATGAATTTTATTTGAGATTGGATATAGGTATATATGGACCACAACACGAACTTGTCAGGTGACTGTGTGCTTTTTCTTATAGAATAAGGGTGTCAAACGAACACACAGTCCACCTGATGGTAAGTGGGTGCTGTAGTCCATAGACATCTAAATTTATCCACATAGTATATTCTCGATTAAGAATCGAAATGTAGATACGTTGTCATTCCTAAGGACTAAGATGGAATGCCTCGTAACCAGTAAAAAGGGTGTTCTGTTCTCTGCACTTACTATATAATGCCTTGTTTCTAATAAAGATAGTCCCCGGTTCTCTACACTCAACGTACGAAACACATAAGCTTTCCCTGGTTGAGCCGACCCGTTCGTGTTACAAACAGTTTTTTTTATATGAGCTAGGGCTAACGATCATGGGGCTTATATGAAACACCAGGGGAATTGTATATGTTTTGCTGGCTATTTAAAAAGCGATTTCGATAGTTGTGCGAGGAAGAAAATTTCTTGTAAATAGTACAGTGATGGACGGCCTATCATCCAGATGGTATAAATGGTCACAACGAAGATCGAGATAGTATCGCGATGTGCAATGGTGAAATGAGCGGCTGGAATTAATACGAAAAAGTCCCCTGGGCACATCCCGCAGTAGATGCAGTAGAATACGCAAAGAGATGCAACATCTTTTCGCAACGCCAGTGAGTCAAACCGATCAGAAGGAACTCGGTCGTCAACAATTCGAACCTCTCTGTTCTGGCTGCGAGCAAGAGGACGAAACCAGTACTTCATGTGATGCCGAACTTGTGCCTTGTAAAGTTGCAGGCGGTGTGCTGGAATGAAATACTGTCCCGTTGTGATGAGCACGCCAAGCTTTCCGGCGGCACTGTACGTTGACAGTCTCAGCTAGTACCGGAATATTCGGCGTTGACATATGTATATGTCAGCGCCGAATATTCCGGTGCTAGCTGACACAACGAGGGGAGTGCCTTGCAATAGAGGTGATACGGCACAAGGGTTCTATTTAGTAATAAACGCGAAAACTTACGTCTTGTGGGGCTTGAACTGGACTAGATTTAGCCGCCCTCAATACGAGATAGTAGAATATAGCTGCGGCATGCTCTATCACGTAAATGGCAATGACAAGTTCAAATAAAAATTAAACTGCGGTTGCCAAGCCACCCGCCAAGTTTGGCAACTATTTCAAATCCCTCCTACGAAGCAATCTATAGGGGAGTCCTATATTGAGCTGTAAGCTTTTGATATGCTGATATAAATTAATTATGAATATTTATATCTTATTAACTTTCTATTCGAGGCTCGAACCCAGGGCTACTGCCATAACCGCTGATCCCTTAGAGCCTGTATCTGTCAACACTTCGGCACACAATTAGATAACATCCCCCAATTGATTCACAATCAATTGACACAAAGAGACCCCAAACAACTCGGCGACCCTCCCGGTGGGAGACATTCGACTGCAAATTTTAGGGTTAAATGTATTTTTTTGCTTTTTCTGTGTTAGGTTGGGGCGAAGTCGAAAGTACCTACTAATTATACGGAACCGAGAATAGATATCTTTAAAACAATATTTATTTAATGATTTCTTATATTTACGCGAAAACTACACATGTAAACAAACTAGTTTTTACGGATTTTATCGCGTATATAATTTTTTTTATATTCCCGTCGTTTCGAGCCCTTCACAGCACCCATGGTTACAGGGAGGAGGGACTAAATAAATATTGAGATTTTCCCAACACGTTAATTTATCGGAATTAACAGTTAGGATGTAGTCAAAATTAATATATAGCAACAAATAGCTGTACCCCGCAACTTCGCCCGCGTGGAATTTATTACGATCGGATTTCATTTTAATTTTTTTGCACGGGACCCCAATTCTTTTTCTAAAATTTCACGGCAGGAGTTTTATTTAAAAAAATAACAGCTTACAATCATAATTCTAAAACCCTATGCACTTGTAACTGCGTAAAATAAACGCCGCTCCACCCCAACTGCGTAGAAGGGTTGACTGTTCATATTAACCGATTAACAGCAGTTCATTAATAAATGCTTTTGACTTATGATATCCTGGTACGAGTGCTTTTGATCCGCTTTGTTCGGGGGTCAACATGCCTCGCCTTTAAATACTAGATGTGGGTTGAAATTTAATTGATTTATTTATGATGTGTTTTGGTTATGGACATCGTGAGAATGTTTACAACGGCTAAGTGGCACGAGTTGCGGTGCTGGGTTCAAATCCCACACGGAACAAGTATTTATATGGCCTTACATATAATTGTTCTGGGTCTGGATGGTTTTCTTTGTGAAATATATGTATGTAAACTGCTTCCACGATCCAGGAGAAAATCCTAATGTGAGAAGTTACCGTATTGGACCGTATCGTTTATTTTTAAAACAATAAAAAATGACATGTTTCTTTTATAGGATCAGGATGACAAACGAGCACACAGTCCACCTAATGGTAAGTGATTGCTGCGGCCCATAGACATCTACATCTATTCTCGATTACGAATCAAAACGCAGATGCGTTGTCATCTGTGAGGATTAAGATGTGATGCCTCGTTTCCAGTAAAAAGGCTCTTCTGTTCTCTACACGCACCATACGAAACACAACATCACTGAGCTGCTATTTTACGCTGGTATTCTGTAAGAGCGTGGTTTCTCCCCGGCCGAGTCGACAATTATACTACTACTATAACTGTAGTATGGCCCTACCACCTATGAAATGTTGTGAGTGCTTTTTATAAAAAAATTATGTGACGTACGCTCTGTCAACACCAGGAACAAATTATGTGACGTACGCTCTGTCAACACCAGGAACAAATTATGTGACGTACGCTCTGTCAACACCAGGAAAAAATTATGTGACGTACGCTCTGTCAACACCAGGAACAAATTATGTGACGTACGCTCTGTCAACACCAGGAATAAATTATGTGACGTACGCTCTGTCAACACCAGGAACAAATTATGTGACGTACGCTCTGTCAACACCAGGAACAAACTATGTGACGTACCATCTGTCAACACCAGGAACAAATTATGTGACGTACGCTCTGTCAACACCAGGAACAAATTATGTGACGTACGCTCTGTCAACACCAGGAACAAACTATGTGACGTACGCTCTGTCAACACCAGGAACAAATTATATGACGTACGCTCTGTCAACACCAGGAACAAATTATGTGACGTACGCTCTGTCAACACCAGGAACAAATTATGTGACGTACGCTCTGTCAACACCAGGAACAAATTATGTGACGTACGCTCTGTCAACACCAGGAACAAATTATGTGACGTACGCTCTTTCAACACCAGGAACAAATTATGTGACGTACGCTCTGTCAACACCAGGAACAAATTATGTGACGTACGCTCTGTCAACACCAGGAACAAATTATGTGACGTACGCTCTGTCAACACCAGGAACAAATTATGTGACGTACGCTCTATCAACACCAGGAACAAATTATGTGACGTACGCTCTGTCAACACCAGGAACAAATTATATGACGTACGCTCTGTCAACACCAGGAACAAATTATGTGACGTACGCTCTGTCAACACCAGGAACAAATTATGTGACGTACGCTCTATCAACACCAGGAACAAATTATGTGACGTACGCTCTGTCAACACCAGGAACAAATTATATGACGTACGCTCTGTCAACACCAGGAACAAATTATGTGACGTACGCTCTGTCAACACCAGAAACAAATTATGTGACGTACGCTCTGTCAACACCAGGAACAAATTATGTGACGTACGCTCTGTCAACACCAGGAACAAATTATGTGACGTACCTATGTCCAGCAGTGGACGTCTTGCGGCTGACACGACGATTAGATAAACAATATTCCTGCTGAGAGATTTTTGTTTAATATAAAGTCAATAATAGCTCACACCTCAGGAATATTTTTTATCTCTATCGCAATCGAAAAGTGATAGGTGATAATCAGTACTAAGGAAAGTAAGAAAACAATAGGTACTAAAAACGAAAGAAAAGCAAGGAAAGTTGTTTATACCTGCGTGAATTACTATCCAGGGCTGGCCTGCACTAGCGTTTTTTCTTAGGCCTGGGACAGTTTGACTTTGCCAGCACTTATTTACAGTATAATGCGAGTGTATGTATATGTATATATGTTTTATCTGTGAAAATAACTGTTTTTTTATCTGTACCCAAATCATCATTTTCTTTTAACCGCCGTAAATAGCGAGCACGCCACGCTGCTATTTCTGGTCTTTCGATTAATACATCTCGCTTACTGGCACATTTTTTAAATCGGAAGCCTAACTGTTCAGTCAAAATTTTTCGTAGAGTCTCCCGTTGACCAGGAAAATTAAGGTCTCTTTTGACAGCCACTAATAGTTTTTTCAATGTTGGCACTTCTTTGTGAAAGGTATAAAAGGATTCAATTTTGGTTTTGATAGCACAAATCATGAAGTCACCAATCTCCAACTTTTTCTTTTGTATTCGCTTTTTTCCTGGAGTAGACAGTTTTACTGACTCTGTTGGGGCTTCGCTTGAAGTACTCGGTTGCGGTTCACTTTCAACTTCAAGTCTTCTTCGTTTGGCAATCTCGTTTTCCTCTTCACGTTTAATTCTGGTCAGTGTGCGTCGACTTACACCAGTAGCAGCATACACTCGTTTGTCTACTGCTGTTATTGGAATAGTGATTCCTCTTAACTTTTCTTCCTCAAAAAAATGAAATATTCTTAATATGATGGTCCTTTCTGACCCACGGATTGTTCTTTTTTTACCCATTGTGAGATATTATGAATATAATCACCAGTATAATAATATGTTCTAGCTTCGTAACTAGTATGGTGTTCTCCTCACTAGTACCCGAGACGTCGGCCGCCGCTGCCGCCGTGAAGCTTTTTTTGTTTTGGTTGCGAAATACACACAACACAGTAGCAATTAACGATAAAGTAAACTCAAAACAAATAATAACAAAAAGTAACAAGATAACGAAAAAAAACTAATTAATAACAAAAATCCCGCACAGACAAACACCAACGCTTAGAGCAAGTATCCGACTGCGCCGATGCAGTGTTGCCGCTACTGAATTCCCAAAATAAATATACCATTGCTGAAAGTGTGTATTTTGGGTTTAAACATGTACATGAGTATTTTTTTATTTTAAAATTACCTAATGCCCCTTCTATTCACTCGTTATTTTTTAAGTTCAAATAATATGAAATTTGGATACAATACGCATGTCATGTTAAAAAGGTACGTGAAAGAGGATCAGGCACAAGTCAGAAAATCCATTCAAAACCTATATAATGTTATTCCTTACACTCATACGAGCAACATACTTTTTGAATCATTGAAATCGGTCCATTCGTTGTGTTGTGATGATATTACACGTTTTATAAACGACTACCGCGGGGCGGCCTAAAAGCCCGTGTGACGTCACAACATCTGATCCCGCCTTCATGTAAGTGAGGTTTCTACCATGAAGATAGAAGCTAACCTAGGTCACTTTACACAAAACCGGTTTCTAGTTTATTTTTATAACTCATTATTATTATATCATCGAACTAATTAATTATTATTTCACATCAATTTCTAAAACTACCCTTATTATTTGTCAGACGTAGTGAAAATTTTTTTTACTGTATATTCTAGTTTCTCAAGTTCTATGAATCTGTATTCATAACTTAAATCTTGATTCTTCTTCAATATTAGTAACCTAGTAACGAAACGACGGCAACACTGTACCGCAGAAAGTAATTATTGCGCGTCACTATGGGACGTGCGGGACGAGGTGCGGGGTACAGGGCGCGGTAACCGCATTCCTGTCATGCGCCTAATTGTTTTGGTAGTGTAGTAATTTAAGGAATTTTAAAAATAAAAATTAATTTAAAAAATAATACATTAAAAATTAATTATTCGATTATTTGAATATTTTTACCGATTGTTGGAAAATTTTTGCCGATTATTCGCATAACATATAATTTTAATCATCCAAACACCTGTACTACGGTACTACGGTAACGTACATAGAGACATATATCATTGAAACGACGTCAAGTACAAAAAGTTGATACTGATTATTTTTTAATATTTTGAAAGCTTTGTTTGAAAGATTCAAATTTAATTTAGTGAAAAAAAAAACTATACATGTTGTAATGAAATATAGATAACTTTATAATTCTTCGGATTTACGCAAATGGTTATTTTAAATCGTGTGAGTACGCTTGTGCAAAGTTATTGCTAAATGATTAATGTGAAACGTCAAAAGGTATTTCTTAGGTTTGGTTGACTATAGCAGGACAGGAGTATTGTTTGCTAAACTATATCAACTTAGTTATAACCAAAAGAGAGCAAATGATCACGGAGCTAAAACGAAGCGCGTCGCGTCTCTCGGAAATGAATCCGCACCTTGCTTCCGCCGCTATTTGCTCTCAGACGGCAATCCGCGATCAACAGGCGCGCCACCCGACGAGATAACTTCCAGAAAGATTTCATTTTTTTCTCATTGCGAAATAACCCCCATAGCTTAGTGGCTGAATAGAATAGAATTATTTTTATTCAATATCAATTACAAAAATACTTGTTGAAAGTTATTTGAGCTTTACCACTGGTATGGAAAAACCCTCTGTCCTGGGAAGAACCAGCGAGAAACGTTAAAAGTAAAAGTTACAGGATATATACGTTCCACTGCTGGGAACAGGCCTCCCCTCATTTCTAAGAGAGTTTTAGGGCAAGGAAGTGTCTGCACAGCGCTGCCCCAAAGCGTGTTGGTGAACTTCATATATATATATATATATATATATATATATATATATATATATATTTTTCAATTCTTTTTCATTCAAATATTTTTTTGCTTAATTCTCAGACATGCAGGAGACCTCGATGTTTTCCTTTACCGACAAGCATGTGGTAAATCAGCACTTAAAATTGCAATAAGCAATTTCATTGTTGCCGGCGAGGATCGAACCCGGTTTGCTCGCGTACTGTGAAATTTACAATTTACAACAATCTGAGCTATCACGGCTCTAGCAAGAAACGTAGCAGGACTTTTATATTTAGAATATAATATATTATAATATACTATACAATTAAACATGAAAGCATCAAGAAATAGCACGGTAGCGGTCACCTCGTTCCCAGGGCTATTACCAATCATGTACTCATCAGTGATATAACAACCATTACGAAATCATTTTTTCATAATAAACCGGGTACACTCTTTTTCTTTTTACATAAAGAATAAAGGTGACAAATAAGAACACGGTGTCCACTTGATAGCACGTGGATACTGTGACCCATAGTCATCTACATTTACACTTCATTATTTTTTTAAATACAGAAGTGTTGTCACCCCACAACACTAAGATGGAACACCTCATATCCAGTAAAAATCGTCTCCAGTTCTCTAGAGCCACGCTGCAGCTATATCTCGGCCACGAATCACGAATGGGTCGCCTCGACCCCGATACGACCCACTTTCACAGAATACCAGCGTGTAATAGCAGCTTAAAGGTTGACTCACACTACATCGAGTCGGGACCGAGCCGAGTATCGGCCATAGCACGGTCACCGAGCCGATCACGTACCTGATATCGACCGAGAAATTATCGTTGCGCTGTGATAAAATATACTCGTCCGAGCAAAAATAGTGTTATAATTAGACGACAATCATGTTGAAGTTTGACGATATAGAATTAGCGGTTATTGCGATCGCTCTGGACGATGAAGAATCTGATAAGTCTTCAACAAGTGTACAAGGCGGGACCGACTTGTTGCCGAGCGTGGTCCGTTGCTCGGCCGTCACTCGGTTGCCGCTCGGTATAGCGTGAGTGTGTCCGTACAAAATATATGTAATATTAGTTGAGCGTGCTACTGCCGACTCTCGGCTCGGACCCGACTCGTGTTTTGTATAGTAAATGTAGAGAATCCATCTTAGTCCTCAGGGGTGACTACAAATCTACATAATATGCAGGAAAAAATGTAGGCCACAGAATTTACACAACATCGAGTGGACTGTCACCTTGCCATTACTTCTGAAAATAAATATCGATTATAACTCTTTAGTGATAACTTGTGAATCAATATTTAAAGTTAAGCTTTAAATCGTAAAACATAAAGATATCGTATATTACGAATATTATACTTTTAATAAAACTAATTTTATGGTTTTTATGTTTCCGGTGCTTAACAGCACCCACGGATACGGGGCACTGAGATGTTTGAGGCTCAAAGCTACCTTCAGCTTTTTAATTAATTTTAGTCCGATCTAGGCAGAAGTGAGCTTACAGTGTCTTGAGGTCTTGCAGTGGTGTGCTTGGGTTTATTTTTAATTTTATCAATTAAATCTCAAGCAGATAATAGCCGCCAGCCATCTTCTCTTTTGAAATTCAGATGCTTTTTGATTGAAATCGTCTTGTTAATCAGTAATCACTCTCGATTGAGACACCTTTCAAACGAAAAAAACTTACTCAAAATTGGTTCTTCCGTTCAGGAACTATGTTATCACAGTTAGACACACAGACACGAACACACAAACACAGATGCACAGAACAAAGACACAAAAACACAGATACATGTTTTCATCAGGGGCTTAAAAACCACATACAATTTCGAAATAAAATATTTAAATTTAATTTAGTATTTATATGCTGGAGTTTTTTGACGTAAAGCTATTTACCTCCTTTCTGCGTTAGCAATTGATATTATAAATTATTCAAAGGCAGTACCAACTACTCGGCGCGCAACCACGGCTCGTTTCAAATCACTTGTTATTTTAAAAATCGTGTTTAAGATTACGCGAGATTGACGCCAGATCAATCTGTTGAGACTCGCGCGGGAGTCAATGGGGGATGCAGATGAAGTCACGCGCGCGGGGTTGCGTCAACAATGCGCTAAATTGAATGGAGGTTTTAATTCTTTCAAGATGTTCTTTGAATTATTTATGAGTGCCGCTTTGATATTATAGCCTTATTTTTCGAGTTTTTTTTTTACAAAAGCCGCGGTTACCGGTTGAAGGGTTCAGCGCAATCGGCTCAGCCGCTCTGAACATTATCCCGCGCAGGCAGGCCGACAGACAGATCGACAAACAAAATTTATATATATATATATATATATATATATATATATATATATATATATATATATATATATATATATATATATATAATAAGCATGCGAATAACCCTCTCAGTTTAATAAGAGTTAGCTTCAATATTACACGCAAACAGACTTTAATTATGTTTATTTGTAGAAAAAATAATATTTATGTTCTTCACTAATTAACAATATGTCGCTGGATACCCTACGAGACTAATATAGTATTCAGTAGGTTGTTAGAATCGACTCGTTTCTGTGGTGCATCAGCGATGTTTGCAGAATACCAAGTTGACGGCATTGCAGTCATTGTTCGCAAAAAAACCACATCGCTGACGTTTAAGGTGCCTGACGGTCCCAATAGCATTCTGCAAACCCTGGCAGATAAGTACATGTCTCCGATGTGCACCTGCTTTGTGAGGAGGGTTATTTTAAAATACGGTTATTTAATTTAAATTCCTATTGACTTTATTTCCATATTTTATTTTTAATTTGATTTTATTGTGATTTCATTTTGGGTTAAGATTTGATTTTATTTAATATTCTTAATTATTAATCTAATATAAGTGATACTATCAACTTTTGGATCTAGTAGATAGTTTCATTTAAAAAACGTTCCAGACGTGGATCTCCCGTATCATTGTTGGCAGTTTACATATATAAATTGCACAAGAACAAACATCTAGATCCGGAACGATTATTTGTAGGCCATACAAATACTTGCTATGCGCGGGATTTAAGCCCGTGGCCCTCATTGTAGTAACTCAATGCTAAAACACGTTGACGTGAATACATTTACACATAGTACTTTTTTACATGCTTGTTTTGTATCTAACTGTGTAACAGAATCTTTTAATGCCTTCACAAACTTGTAGACGACCGATTGACTGGAAAATTTGGACTCATACGAGGACCGATCACAAAACTATAATTTTATAACTTTGTTCTAAGTATCTTGATCCCAGGATAAAATAAAATATTTATTTACTTGTATGACCTAGTGTTCTCATTAGGATTACTACAGCCAATAACTAATGCGAGTTGTTCAACAAATTAAAATGAATATTATTTATAATCGTGGAATGAAAATCGACCTTAGAGTGTTTTTCTGACGAACGAACACACAGTCCACCTGATGGTAAATGGATGCTGTGGCCCATAGACACCCAAATTTATTAAGGATCAAAATGCGAATGCGTTGTCACCCCTGAGGAATGCCTCGTTTCCAGTAAAAAGGGTCTCCGGTTCTCTACACTCACCATAAGATACCATTTAGCTGCTATTTTACGCTGGTATTCTGTGAAAATGCGGTCCCACCCCGGTCGAGCTGACTCATTCGTGCTGCAACCATAATATAGCAGCGGTATATATTTACCAGGTCAAAAACTAGTCTCATTGTACTTTGTACTGTTCACGTAAACATAAGAAATCGTACATTGCAGTGTAGTTTATAAAACAATGGTCTGCACTCTGCAGCTGTTCAATATTCGCTCATAAAACAATATGTAGCAGTAATAATTGTGTGAGTGAGTTAATAGATGATGCTGTACTAATAATATATAGTAAAATTTATAGTATTATGAGTTATTCATAGATGGCGCTGTATTTAATGATTTCTTATATTTACGCGAACACTACACATTGAAATAATACTAGTTTTTACGGAATTTATCGCGTATATTTAACTTTTTAAATACCCGACGTTTCGAACGCTTTACAGCACTCATGGTCACGGGCAGGACTGAGATGTTCAACGTCCATATGTCATAGTTAACCGCGGTTACCATAGATTAAAATTTAACTTTTGTTCCGATCTATACAGAATGAACTTATGGTATCTTGAAGTCTTGCAGTTGTATGCTTGGGTTGGGATTTAATTTTATTTATTATCGGATCCCAAGCAGATGGTAGCACGCAGCGATCTTCTCTATTGAAATTAGGATGTTTTTTGATTTCAATAGCCTCGCGAATCATCTTTTTTGCGGTCTATCAAATCTGATGTAATGACGGGGGCGATCCTGTACGTGTTCACAGACTGCAGACTTCCCGGAGCGTCGATTCTTCACATCAGCTATATGTTCTATAACGCGGGTTTTTATTGATCTTTTAGTTTGTCCTATGTAGGAGAAACCACATTCAAAATCAAGCTTGTACACGCCTGCATCTTGCAGAGGGACATTACACTTGACTGATGGACATTATACTTGACTGATGGTAAAAATTTACCAATCTTCTTCAGCGGCTTGAAGTATGTTTTGATGGAAGCACGCTTCAAGATGTAGCCAATCTTGTGAGTGACTCCTCTAACATATGGGAGTACAGCAGGTACACGCTCGACTGTGGCCCGATTCACTCGTTCTCTGTGACGTAGGCGCGGGACTCGAAGCTTGTTGTCATGCAAAACTTGCTTGACATGGTGGAGCTCGGCAGCCAGGTTTTTACTTTCACAGATCCCTCGTGCTCTCTGAAACAAAGATTTACCCACGGTAGCTAACTGTGAAGGATGGTGGTGAGATCACCGTTTAAATATCTATCTGTATGGGTTTTTTTCTATACACAGTATGTCTCAAGGTGTTATCAGGATTCCGAATTACTAACACATCTAGAAAAGCTAAAGAATTGTTTGCCTCTAACTCCATTGTGAACTGAATTTTAGAATTTATAGAGTTAAGATGGTCTAAAAATGCAGTTACTTTATCTAAAGGTAGAATTGTGAAAGTGTCGTCTACGTACCGCTTGTAGAATCTTGGATTTATGGGAGAACTAAGCAGGGCTTTCTCCTCAAAGTCTTCCATGAATATGTCGGCGACAATGTGAGATACAGGTGAGCCCATCGCCACACCATCTACTTGCTTGTAGAACTCCTCCTTCCCAATAGGTAGCCAGATGTAAGGCAGTGTCTGAGTAAAACTGCATATTCTACGGGCATGTTGTTTTCTTCCAGCTTTCTAGTTACAATTGAGATGCAGTCTTCAACAGATAAACATGTAAACAATGACTGCACATCAAAACTGACCATAGTTTCATTGTCTGCCAGATGTAGGTCTTTAATCTCGCTGACAAAATGGTAGGAATC
This sequence comes from Parnassius apollo, assembly GCA_907164705.1. Lineage (NCBI taxonomy): Eukaryota > Metazoa > Arthropoda > Insecta > Lepidoptera > Papilionidae > Parnassius > Parnassius apollo. Next base: position 349,337 of record CAJQZP010000349.1, on the reverse strand, counting down.
CTTTATGTGTGCTCTTGTATGTCCCCTGAGCGGTGAGAGTATTTTCGCTAAGTGTTGAGCCAATCTGTAAGTTGGTGAATCGATTTGGCTCACTATGGGACGTAATTTAATCTAATGTATCTATGGACGTATTTTAATCTATAGTAACCGCGGTTAACTATGACATATGGACGTTGAACATCTCAGTCCCGCCCGTGACCATGAGTGCTGTAAAGCGTTCGAAACATCGGGTATTTAAAAAGTTAAATATACGCGATAAATTCCGTAAAAACTAGTATTATTTCAATGGCGCTGTATTTTTAACATGAGTTTTCGCTGGAAGGATCATTGAAATTCTATAAATTTATTTATTATTGACTTTGCTTTGGTGAATCAGTTGTTTTATTTATAATAACAAAGAACATTTTTTGAATTTGGGACTATAACAGCGATGGATACGAATGAAAGTGGGCTTAAAGAAGCTGTTCCTGCTAGGGATGTACGCCCCAGACATGTCTAAGCCCGCTTACATTCGAGAGCAGTTTTGGGACATGGTAAGGATGGTGTTGACAAAATGTAAGGAAAATGAAAATATTATTATGTTAGGAGACTTTAATGGAAGGGTTGGGGTGAAGAGGTCTGGTTATGAAAGGATATTGGGAACGTTTGGTGATGAAAGTATAAATGAGAATGGTGAAGACCTCCTCACCGTATGTGCGGAAAAGATGAGAGAGGTGATGATAGAAGCATGATAGATTTCGTAATTGTGGATGAAAGAATGAGGAGCGCAGTCGTAGATACAAGGGTTTACCGGGGGTCTAACGTAGGGACGGATCATTACTTGGTCTTATGTCGAATTAATGGTCTTTTCAAGCGTTGGCGGCATCGGACATCTGTGTCTACCACTGCGTTACAGCGTATAAGAATAGAGAAGTTACAAGATGAAGATATGAAAGAGAAGTATAAATGTAGACTGAGAGAAAATATTAGATGTTTGAATGAGTTGTGTATGAATGATTTAGACTTGAAGACTGTGTGGGATAATATTAAGAAAGGTTTGGTGGATACCGCCACCGAAGTATGTGGTGTAAGTAAAAGAACAAATGAAAGGAAAAGTAATACGTTGTGGTGGGATGATGAGGTACGGGTGGAAGTTGAATCAAAGGAGAAAGCATGGTTAGATTTACTAGCAACCAAAGCTGGTAATTCTTCTGGTATGAATGATGAGATTGAAAGAAAAAAGGCAGAATTTAGACGTCTAAATAAGAGAGTAAAAGAAGTTGTTGAAAGGAAAAAGAAAGAAAGAATGGATAAGAATGATAGAAGGATATCTGATAATTTCCAGGCTAACATAAAAATGTTCTGGAAACTCGTAAGAACTGCCAGGGGAAATACAAAACAGCCTATAATAAATGCTATAAGAGACGAGAATGGATGTATTCTGAATGATGAAGTTTCGAATTTAAACAGATGGAAGGAATACTTTGAAAGCGTGTTTATGAGTGAAGAGTCGTATGAATTAAATGAACTAGAAATTCCGAAAGAAGTGGAAAGGGGTATGGAGATAAGTGTAGATGAAATAATGAAAGCAATGAAAAGCATGAAAGCAGGTAAGGCAGCTGGATATGATAGAGTATCACTCGAGATGCTAAGGGCTGGAGAGGGAGTGGTGGCAGGCCTGCTGTACACCTTGTTTAATTTATGTTGGAAATTAAAACGGGTACCGGATGACTGGTGTAAAGCAGTTATAGTACCAATATATAAAGGAAAAGGGTCACAGCAGGACTGCAAAAACTACCGCGGTATCAGCTTGCTTAGTATTGTGGGTAAACTGTATGCTAAGGTGTTAATTGAAAGAGTTATGAAAGAAACTGATGGAAAAATTTGGGATGTGCAAGCGGGTTTTAGAAAGGGAATGGGGTGCACAGATCAAGTCTTTTCCATGCGCATGATTGCGGAGAAGTTTTTGGCCAAAAACCAGAAAGTTTTTTGTGCGTTCATGGACTTGGAAAAGGCTTATGACAGAGTGGACAGGAATGTGTTATGGCAAACACTGAACTCATATGGGTTGAGCGCTGGTTTGATACAGGCATTAGGGTCTCTTTATAGGGACTCTAGTGCTTGTGTCAGGATCAATGGGGTCTACTCGGACTGGTTTGGCATCCAAAAAGGTGTCAGACAGGGCTGTGTAGCTTCCCCTTGGCTGTTCAACCTATTTATGGACCGGTGTTTGCAAACTTTGAAAGATGAAGAATGTGGTTTAAGAATGGGCGAGTTAACCGTCAAATGCCTTTTGTATGCCGATGATCAAGTCATATTTGCGTCATCAGCGGCTGAGTTGCAAATGATGGTTACATTAATGAACTGGGAATTAAAAGAAAGGGGAATGAAAGTGAACGCAAGTAAGACGAAAGTGATGGTTTTTGAAAGAGAAGAAAGCAAAACGGTATGTGAAATAAGAATAGAAGGAGAGTTAATTGAGCAAGTGGATGAGTTTGTGTATTTGGGATGTGTATTTAGCAGGGATGGTAGATATGATAGGGATATAAAACGACGAGTAAATGCAGGGAATAGAGTGAATGGGGCACTACACTCTATTATGAAGAACCAGAATGTGTCAAAACAGGCACGTATGGTAATTCATAATGCTGTGTTAGTCCCTACGTTAATGTATGGTAGTGAAAGCTGGGTGTGGCAGAAGAAGCACGAAAGTAGAATAAATGCTGTAGAAATGTGTTCTTTAAGAAATATGCTAGGGTTTAATCTGAATGACAGGGTGAGAAATTGCGTGATAAGAGATAAATGTGGTATGCAAGATGATGTTGTGACCAGGATTAAGAAAGGAATGCTTCGGTGGTTTGGTCACGTAGAAAGAATGAATGATGAAAGAGTGACAAAGCAAATTTATATGGCAGATGTGAACGGCCGAGTCGGGAAGGGACGCCCTGGAAAAAAGTTTGTCGACCAATTTGGCGATATTTTGAAAATGGGCCACGTTAGAAGTACCCTTAACCGACGAGCATGTATGCGTAGATATATGGATGTAAAGGAGGCGAAAGAGGTATGTCAGGATCGTGCCAAATGGAAGTCCGTAATCTCTGCCTACCCCTCTGGGTGACAGGCGTGAGTGTTTATGTTATGTTTTAACAGCGACCCTGTGCGAGCTGATCCGGCGCTCTCGGAGCCAGCACTCTACATATATTCTTATGGTCTTCAATAAAGGTGCCGTGTTTGGGACCATGTGCCATTCATGTATGTAAACCGCCTACACAGTACAGGAGAAATACAGTGTAGATGTAGCATTTTATATCCTATGCCTTTAAAGGAGCAATTCTTGTATATATATAATAGGAATCTCGGAAACGGTTCCAACGATTTTCATAAAATTTACTGTCCTGGGAGTTTCGGGGCCAATAAATCGAATTTTTATTAAAGTAATATGACCACCGTTTGTAGTCATAAGTTTACCGTTATTGTAATAACTTTGTTCAAATGCAATAAAGAATTATCTATATGTCTATCTATCTATTCTCTAAGAGGCCCAGCAGTGATTTGTTTTTAATTTTTAAATCTTTTTTATAGAATAAATATGACAAACGATCATGCATCGTAAGTGGATCCTGTGGCCCATAGATTTCTACATCTATCCTCGATTAAGAATCAAAACTCAGATGCGTTATCACCACTGAGTACTAAGATGAATGCCTCGTTTCCAGTAAAATAGGATCTCCGGATCTCTATACTCACCATACGAAACAGCAGCATAAGCTGGTAATTAAGGTGAATCCTATACCTTTAAACGAGCAATTCTTTTATATATATATATATATATATATATATATATATATATATATATATATATATATATATATATATATATATATATATAATCGGAATCTCGGAAACGGCTCCAACGATTTTCATAAAATTTTGTGTACAGGGAGTTTCGGGGGCAATAAATCGATCTAGCTAGGATTTATTTTTAGAAAATGTTTTTTTGTCCGTGTTTTCAGACAATGAAAAACTGCTATAATATGAGAAGGTAAATTTTGACACTGTGCTACTGATCGTAATAGCTCAAGTAGATATGGATCGGTCGCGAAATCGTAAAGCCTTGATTTGCGTCCTATCTTCGGTCCGATTTATTTCCTTTTTTTTTCAAGTTCCCTTCTTTTGTGAGAAAATCTATTATTTCCAGCACTTTTTTTAGTATTTTATAAAAATACAAAAATTTTAATTAAACTAATTGCACTCATGATTTTTTATTCAAATAACCAGTTCAGTTTTTTCTATTTTATCAATAAGATCAAAAAATATTATTCATCGGTATGTAATTTGTATCTAAATGTAATTTCAAAAAAAAACCGAGCAAAGGTCGGTCATCCGGGTACTGTTCATAATGTATAATATGTTATAACTATATAGTTGGTATTTTTTACATTGGGATTGTCTCTGCGCTATAATATATATCCGTACTATTTATTATTTGTAGGCCATAAAAACACTAATTCTGTGTGAGATTCGAACCCGCGTTCCAGAATCGCCGGATCCAAAAGCTATTTTACTGCACGAGGAAAGTTTTAAAATAGTACGTTAACTTGAAGTAGCAAGTACTTCAATTTTTGCCCTGCTAAGATCCGCGTAATGATATAAAACGTTGTGTCCTACCCAGCTTGAGGAGCAACCCCCCCCCGCCTCCCTCAACTGCGTGCACCATCCCCGCCACCACTTCTCCTAATACCTGTACACTAGGAAAGACACAGCACCGTCGATAATACGACACGTGTTTCGTCTCTACACGAAGCATCCTCAGGTGAAGTGGACTGTAATCATCGCAGAGTCTACTTTGCCTGAGTCAAAACACATTATTTTATCTTGGCTGATTTGATCTTGGCTAGTTAATTTACAAAATCTTTAATATACTTGATTGGATTTACTTAACGCTTGATTACGTTAATTCTCAATTTTTCCTGTGAATGCCCCTCAATAAACAGATTAAAAATATCATCGGCCTATCAAATCAAAAAGGCAATATAAACAAACGCACAATAACGTACCAACAGCCGCGGGCTTCCGTTTCCGGTCTCACCTTCTCCACTCCACTCCCCTCCCACTTCCCCCCTCGTCGTTCAGGTGGAGTTTATTAATCCACAATATTTGCTGGAGTCATTATCGCTTGGAAAAGGGTGACTTTTATTAGCTTTATAATCAACCCTTTTTATTAATTTTATATTATTTTCAACAGATTATCCACCAATAAATATTTAAGTAAACTTGAGAAAAAATGATAACATGAAAAAGGAGGATGTTATATCAAAAATGTTAAAAGGGAGGTTTTATATACGACCCGATTCATTCTTCATCATAAAGCCCATTTTGGGCCACCGGCGAACCGAAACTGCCCGTAGTCAGGAAGTAGACTCCCGTGCCGAAAACACGTAAAGCCGTTTGTCATCTCTCCGATCGTATCGAATTACCGTCCCATCGGACTGTGAGAGTGATCGAATAGATAGTGCAGCACTGGCACATACACCTTTGCGCTACAACCCTATCCAGCGCAGGATGACTGAAATTCAGTCTGAAGGACATTGTTATAAAATAATTTTATAAAACTTATTGACACTGGCTAAAGTATAACAGTACGTGTCCATTACCAAAGTGAAAAAAAAAAACAATAGATTATTTTTAATTTATCCGCAACAAAGTATCCGTTATAAGCATCGAGCGGCTAATGCCTTAGTTAAATATTAAATCTCCCAGAGGAGCGGTCCGGTCCCGAGGGCGCGTCTATACTAACAGATCAATTATTACAAACGGTAAATAAAAACATTGCTACATTTATTATTATTTAAATGTAGCAATTTTAAGATTAACCTTTAAATATGTTTTTTTTTATAGAATAAGTGTGATAAACGAGCACACAGGCCACCCGATGGTAAGTGGGGTCTGTGGCCCATAGACATCTTCATTTATCGTTAATTAAAACCAAAATGCAAATGAATTCACATCCCTGAGGTCTACGATGAAATGCCACGTTTCCAGTAAAAGGGTCTTGCTATTTCATGCTGATATTCTGTGAGATCGTGGTCCTGCTTCGATCAAACCGAACCATTCCTGCTACAACTATAATATAGCTGCAGCGTGTTTTTTTTTACAGAATAAGGGAGGGATTATGGCAAACAAGCACACAAGTCCACCTGGTGTTAAGTGGATGCTGTCGCCCATAGACATATCTACATTTAACCTTGATTAGGAATCAAAATGCAGATGCGTTGTCACTCCTGATGAGGGTAAGAGGGTTTTGCAAACTTCACATGTCTTCGCAATATTTTTTTTCTTATTTCTAAGACATGCAGATTTCTTCACGATGTTTTGCTATACCGCCGAGCACGTGGTAAATAAGCACTTAAAATTGCAATTAACAATTTCATTGTTGCCGGCGGGGATCGAACCCGGGTTGCTCTCGTACCGTGAACTTTAAAGCGAGCGCTAACCGTCACAGCCACCACGGCTCTTAATGCAAATACAAATGAATACAATATAGAAACCAAAATATAAATATAACTTAAAGTGGTAAAATTTAAAGAAAAGTAAAAATTTAAAGAGCAAATCACTGGAGCATTGTTTTATTTATTAATACTCTAGAAACTGATTAACTTGAATTCTTGTATATATATAATCGGAATCTCGGAAACGGCTTCAACGATTTTCATATAATTTTGTGTCCAGGGAGTTTCGGGGGCAATAAATCGATCTAGCTAGGATTTATTTTTAGAAAATGTCTTTTTGTCCGTCTTTTTAGGCAATGAAAAACTGCTACAATATCGTTAGAATAAGAAGGTAAATTTCGACAGTCTATTAATAATTATAAATAACTTGATTGGTATATTGGGCGGTCACAAAATCGTAATACCCTGGTTCAAGTCCAGACCGACCGGCCGACTTTTTTAATTTTTGTTTCAAGTTCCTTTCTTTTTTGAGAAAATCTATTTTTTCGAGCCCTTTTTTAGTATTTTTTTAAAAACACGAAAATTTAAATTAAACTAATTGCACTCTTGATTTTTTATTCAAATAACCTAATCAGTTTTTTCTATTATGTCGCTAAGATCAAAAAATATTCTTCATATTTCATCAGTATGTAATTTGTATCTAAATATAATTTACAAAACACACGAATTAAAAAAACCGAGCGAAAAATACTGAGAAAAGCTCGGTCAACCAGATCCTTTTTTAATTAAATGACACGGTGTAACAAAAAATTTACTACAGTCTCATTTAGTGACATCTAGTGTGCGAAACATTATAGCCCTCACTAGGACATTATAACATAGTGGATATGTGGTAGAGCCACGCTGAAGATTGAAGCGGAGCCCCCAGGGGAGACAACCCGTCTGTAGTCTTCATTATTTGAAGTTGGTCACAATTGTCCATGGAATGTAGCAGCTACATTCCGGGTAGACTAAGTTGGTGTATCACTTCGATTTTTTATAATAAATACTAGCAATCTGCCCCGGCTTCGCACGGGTGCCACCTACCGTACGCGTCCAACTAGGTATGTCTGTAACCTTCGCGAAAATGCAAGCAATGTTTTGACGAAGTTTCACCAGTAATGACAGCGCGTGAAATACGAACAAATAAAAATAAATTTTTACATGTAAGATTTTTTTCAAATGAAGGTAAAACTTATACATTATATACATTTATTTAAATAATATAACAAATATATAATTTATGATATTATCTAAATATTAATACGTTAAAAATATTAGATAATATATGTATATAATATGTAATACATTAAATAAAACAAAATAAAAATACATTGTTTACGTTTTTACTGCCAATGTTAAACGTCTAAATGTGCACGTGGTAGATCCACGCTGCAGCTCTATTATAGTTGTAGCAGGAATGGGTCGGCTCGACCGGGGCAGGACCACGCTCTCACAGAATACCAGCATGGAATAGCAGCTCCAATGCTGCTGTGTTTCGTATGGTGAGTATAGAGAACCAGACTCTTTTTACTGGAAACGAGGCATCCCATCTTAGTCCTTAGGGGTGACAGCGCATCTGCATTTTGATTCGTAATCCAGGATAGATGTAGATGTCTATACATAGTACCCACTTACGAACAGGTGGTCTGTGTACTCGCTTGTCAGCCCAATTATATTTAAAAAATAACACATATTGTCGCTTGGACAAATTATGTCTTTTATTGACGTTTATAATGACAATGTTTCAGAGTAGAAGCATGTATATGTCGCTACTAATACTAACTAGCGACTGGCCCCGGCTACGCGCGTGTGATTCCTGGATCTCGATAACAGCGCCACCCACTGGGTCCAATTGAATTTTAAACCATCCAGAGACCCACTTAAATACACACATAAAAATAATAAGTTGAAATAAGTAAATTAAACGCGATAGAATCCGTATACAATATGTAACGTGATTAACGCACACCCTCAGACACCCCAATTAGTATATTATGTTATAATCATAATATATACACCGAATTTTTAGTTAAGCATTTTTATGCACTGATTATTTATCAAATTAGTTATACTAATTCCGGAATAATGTTGCGGTCACAGTACAAATCCACGAACGCAAAGACTTTAACGTGCTTGAAATAAAATTAATTTTTCTTTATTTTTATTGAATGACAGAATTAGTAATAATACAAATAAAACTGCACTCTTAAAAGTCTTATTGCTTTAAGGTATGGTCCATTTCAGTTTGTTTTGACTGTACAGATTTAGTGTGACTGTAATTTACGTAGTTTTAATTATTTTTGGGGCAAAAAATTACCTATATTAAAAATGATAAGAATCGATTCAGTAAACGATTTTGAACAAACTACTTCCAGGATGTGCGTTAATTATGTTACATGTTGTATATAATTTTATTCAATGTGTAGTGTTCGCGAAAATTTAAGAAATCATTATGATGGTAAGTGGTTGCTGTGGCCCATAGACATCTACATCAGTCTATCCTCGATTAAGAACCAAAATGCAGATGCGTTGTCACCCGTGAGAATGAAGACTTCTCTGTTTTATATTATATTAATATGCCATTGAAAGTGATATATAGCTTGCTTAATTACAGACCTTAAAATTTAATGAACTCGTATAGTTAAATGTCGACCACTTGGCGACAGTTAATAGAAATGAAAAAAGTAAACCTTAAATTATCCTATGGTCCTACTCCCCGCGGTATAGGCCAAGAACGCTGGCTACGTTTCCTCGCTGAATGTCCATAGCGTTTGAACGTAAAAAGAGCCAGCGCTTTCATCACCAGCGACAACAAGATGATTGTCGACGCGGAATGATTTCTTTTATTTACGTGAACAAATTAAGAACATTACTATACACATAAAGGTTAGATTAAAATAACTACGGATTTTATTGACTTTAATTTTTAACCGATAACTTTTTATTCGCGACGTTTCAGGTGCTTTACAGCACCCATGGCCACAACCCCACACTATTTACCTTCGCTACCTTTAGCTTATGAATATTAATATTAGGTCCAACCTACGCTTAACCAACTGTACCTTGAGGTCTTGGAGCGGTATGCTTGGGTTTAAATTTAACTATAAGGTAGGTGAGGGTAATACGGTCATCTTAAAATTTGCCGCCCTGTAACACTAAAACTAGGAGAAGGACAGCGACAAAAACACAAGGTCATATACTGTAACAAATATATATTAAGAAAAAAGAAACAAATGAGCTTTGTAAATTATCAGGAAAACTTCGAAAAATCCACTTAAAAAAACTAATTACTTTACATCATACTAAAATCGACTAAAATATTTACTATAATGTCAAATGTCAAAATGGCGTCGATAAAACAGCGCCCTTTTAACCCTTTATTATTTGATGAACTGATGAAGAGCTATCGTATCACAGCGCCATCTATGGAAACAAGGCTGGTTTTTGAGTTATAAGAAAGCGACCATATTACCCGTACTATATCAACAATAGGATCCCCAAAAGATGGTAGCACTCAGCTACTTTCTCTATCGAAATTACGTATTATCGAAATTACATTGTGTTTTAAATTTCAATAGCCTCGCGAATAATCATTGGTGGCATTTTGTGTTTATTTGCGAGGATTTGTGGTCTATCAAATTGGATGAATTTCTAAAATGCATTAGGTTTTTTCAGTTAACATGTTGCAGGCACAGTTCTTAAACAAACATTACCGCACATGGACCCCACGGTCCGATAGTCCTACTGAAAAAATCTTTTACTTAACAAAGTTTTCAATCTAATATCTCGAATGTTACAATGAAACTGAATTAGTTTGTAACTTGCAACTTGTCATCAACAATAGTCAAGTCACACCGCACCCCCCCAATTAGCTAATGAGGGGTGGCATTGTACTAGTCCCGGCTCGCGCCGTACTATTTGTCTTGTCCGCTCAACGTGTCGGCATTGGGGCTTCCTGACTTGTTAAATGGGTTACATTTTGTTTTATCAATAACTTGCCTACCTGCATTTACAATTTTTATTCTATATAGATCACAATAATACTTATTGAAAGTCGTTTTAACTTTTAGCACTGGTTCGGAAAAAACCTCTGTCCTGGAAGAACCACCAAGAAATCCAGCGGGACTTTTATAAAAAAATTACAATTGAATATTTTACACAATTAAGTATGAAAACATTTAGAAACAGCATGGTAGCTTCATTCCATAATCACCTCGTTCTCAAGGGTTATTATCATCTGCCATGTAGCGTTCTAACCCTTGCTAAACAATTTTCGCTTAGTAATTTTAATACTTTTTGATGTTGTGAAACAAAAATGTGAATGTGAAGATCCTCGCCGACATCAAGGAAATTGTTAATTGCAATTTTAAGTGTTGAATTACCACGTGCTCGGCAATGAAGGAAAACATTGTGAGAAGACCTGCATGTCTGAGAAATTAAAAAAAAATATATTTCCAAGATACGTGAAGTTCGCTAACACGCATTGGGACAACGCAGTGGACATTTCCTTGCCCTAAACCCCTCTCATAAATGAGCGGAGGCCTATGTCCAGCGGTTGGACGTATATAAGCTGTAACCTTAACTTTATAGTATTAAGTAAATATCAGACATTACCACTGTATCCGCTTATAAGGTAATTCAAAGATGAGTTGGACTCTGAGTATGGGAACTCTGCACCATCATTTAAAACAGCAAAATTTTGGGTAGCTGAATTTAAACGTGGCCGTGAGAGCTTGGAAGACGATGAACGTTCGGGAGGTCCAAAAACTGCAAATACTGACGATTACATCGCTAAAGTTCACCAAATGGTGCTAGACGAGCGCCAAATTAAAGTGAGAGAGATAGCAGAGGCCATGAAAATTTCTAAAGAACGTTTTTTCACATATTAAATCAAGATTTAAGGTACAATTCCGTAGCCGACTGCAGACTGCAGCAGCAGGCGACGTGTCGTCGCGACACACCTGGTTTCTATGTAGTTCCATGAAATACGTTCTGTAGCTAGCGACACGTCGTTTGCATAGCGGCAGACGACACTGTGGCCTGTAGCCCGACCGCAGAACCGCAGATCAGTAGTGCCGCCAACGTCCGCGCGATAACACGTTGAATTTTTCTTAAAAATTGCGTTTCATCGATTCCGGAGAAGAGAAACTGATAAGCTAGGTAGCCTAATATCGTCTGTATTTCAACTTAGGAAGTGTGTCTTTTAGTCTTTTCTCTTTATACTTGTATAATAAAAGCAGGTCATCATCATCTTCTTCCTCTTCTAACAAAAGATACAAAAATAAAACGTGATCGCTAATTTCAAAGAAGTCAAACGTCATGTCTATTTGACTGGACACGGGCTGTTGCCGTCTGCAGTCGGGTTCGGTATCATGACTGCAGCGAGATGACGCCGCGGCATGTCGTGGCGACACGTCGCCTTCTGCTGCTACCTGTCGGCTACGGAATTGCACCTTTAGGCATGAGAAAGCTGTCAGCGCTTTGAATGCCGCGTTTGCTCACGTTAGACCAAAAATGTATTCGAATGAACATTTCCAACGCACTATTGGCGCAGTTTAGTCGCAATAAATCCGAGTTAGCGCCGATGAATTACTGTAGATGAAACTTGGATACACTATTATACGCCCGAAACAAATATACAGTCAAAATAGTGGACTTCAAAGGGGAACCAGCTCCGAAAAAGCAAAAATTGTCTTTTCGGATGGGAAAGTGATGGCGACGGTTTTTTGGTATAGTCATGGAGTTATCTTAATCGATTATCTTCGAAAAAGGAAAAACCATTACAGGAACATACTAAGCATCATTACTTGAAAGCAGAAATTGCCCTTCGTGAATAATTGTTTTGCAGATAAAAACGCCGTTTGGACGGGTTAGAGAGATGAGAGTATCGCTGGGAGAAGTGTATAGAGACACAAGGAGACCATGTAGAAAAATAAGAATACATTTTAAGACAAAATGTTTTGTATCTTTGTTAGGTCGAAAACTCTTCAGAGCACCCACGTGGACTGTAACTACTTGATACTTGGTACTTTATCTCTACGTGTTGCTGACCTATTTCAGCTGCAACTTGCTCTTAAAAAATTTGAAGTGTATTTCTCACATCATATTTAACTAAGAAATAAGATATGAGAATGAAAAAACAGAATAACAGTAATCAACTAAGAAATATTATAATTTATTTCGTAGTATTAAATATTCTTTATTTAATATACCTATGTTTAAATTTTTATTTCAAATATTAATTTTTATTATATTAGAAAGAAATCACATAATAAAACTTATTTACATATTACAAATAATATTTATTGAAAATAAGACATATTATTATATTTTAATTATTTACTCATAATATTTAAAAAACCTAATAGAGAATAACTAAAACTAAAAAGTCAAAAAGTCCTGCTCCCCGTGGTATAGTGCCAAGAACGCTGGCTGTGTTTACTCGCTGAATAGCTATACTGGAGGACAGCGACGACCAGTCGTGGATACAGTTCCTTTAGGAACAATACTGCACGTGGATCCCACGGACCGATAGTCTCTACAGCACAAATATGTAGTCAATTCTCAAAGACTCATATTTGTGCCATTTACTTAATTCAGCTGCCTCTGATGCCAGGCTATTTTCTTAGTTGAGTTACGTTATGTTCGATTCTTAAAAAAAATACGTGTGGCACTCGGTGACTGCCGGTAGCTATTGCATAGCATTTTTTATCAACTTATGCAATTATAATTATTTATTTATTTTATTTATGCAGTTAAGTCTTTGATATTAAATCAAGTTACACTTTTTGAGCGTGGTGACCGATAAGAAAACAATTTTTTTTCTCTTATTGAATAAATGAGAAGTTAATATTGTTTATTTTACAATACATGTAGGAATTTATCATTGAGTAGCAGCTAGTGTACACGCACGTCTAGTGCACGCACAAAACACTGCGTGGCGAAGTGCCGAACTAACACGTTACGATGACGGTTTCAACGCCACACCTCCGTGCCCGTGGAGGGGGAGGTGGGTTTTTTCGTTACGGAATTTCTGGCGGCCCCCGCGATAGAAGCTATGCAATAGCTTAAAAACGTTACCCCTACACTAAGATTTTTTCTTGTATCGTGGGGGCAGTTTACAAGGACAAATATCCAGACACGGAACAACTATATGTAGGCCATACAAATACTTGTTCCGTGCGGGATTCGCACCCGCGATCCCCAGCGCAGCTACTCATTGCTAAGCCACTGCACCACGGAGTCGTGGAATATTATTATTTATTTGTAATTTAAAATAGATATAATATATGTTACCTTAACCCACCTGCCAATCGAGAGTCAAATAAATTATTAGTACCCGGATGACCCGTTTTTTTTTGAAATTACATTTATAAATTACATACTGATGAAACATAAATAATATTTTTGATCTTATTGACAGAATAGAAAAAACTGAACTGGTTATTTGAATAAAAAATCATGAGTGCAATTAGATTAATTAAAATTTTCGTATTTTTAAAAAATAATAAAAAAAGGACTTGAAAATAATAGATTTTCTCACAAAAGAAAGGAACTTGAAAAAAAAAAGTAAAAAAGCCGAACCAGAGACGGGACGCGAACCACGGAACTCAGATATCACGCCCGACCGACCACCTGAGCTATTACGATCGTTAGTGATCTGTCAAAATTTACCTTCTTATATTGTAGCAGTTTTTTTGTTGCCTGAAAACACGGACAAAAGGACATTTTCTAAAAATAAATCCCAGCTAGATCGATTTATTGCCTCCGAAACCCCTGGACACTAAATTTAAACTTAACTACTTAGTGTTCGTATATATATATATATATATATATATATATATATATATATATATATATATGATTTTATATATATATATATATATATGACCACGAAGTAATATTGCAATGAAAAATAAAAAGATATTTTGTACAAAGGCACTTATTATTATTATTTATTCTGTAGTTGAGTTTCATTTAAGAAATAAATTAAAATATTAAGGGTGCAATAGCAGCTGAATACCGCTATGTTTCGTATGGTGAGTGTAGAGAACTGGCGACTCTTTTTACTGGAAACTAGATATACCATCTTGATCCTCAGCACAGCCAGTCAGCTCAATCCACAACGCATCCACATTTTCATTGTTAATATAGGATAGACGTAAATGTCTCTCGGCCACAGCACCAACTTAGTACCAGGTGGACTGTGCGCTCGTTTGTCACCCTTTTTCTATGAAAACCACTCAAGCAAGAACACTGCAAAATCGAGCTGAATAGCTCCCTAATAAAGCAAGTGACAATAGACCGTACTTCTTCATGAGATCATTCCATTCGATTACAGGCTATAAATGTCCACTACTGAACACTACTGAACACTACTGAACACTACTGGACACTACTGAACACAGTCCTCTGCCATAGACTCCCTTACAGGGAGGATTTTGCCACATTTGCCACGCTCGGCGGACGGGTTGGCAGCGGCAGTTTTTTATTACTTTAAGTGGTTATCAGAAAGATGCTGCTGCCCATCTCCTGTTTCAGGTTCCATCTGTCGCCTCCCGCGACGCCCGCGGGTGCACGGGGGACGATGTAGGGCAGAGGATATTCTCACAGCGCCACTGCCGTTAAATAGACCGTCAAAGTGCAATGTAAGACAACGAATGGGGTATTTTTATATAAGATAAGGGTGACAAACGAGCACACAGCCCGCTTGATGGCAAGTGGTTGTTGTAACTCATAGTCATCTACATCTGTCCTCGGTTACGAATCAAAATGCAGATGCGTTGTCACCCGTGAGGACTAGGGTGAACTGCCTTGTTTCCAGTAAAATGAGTCTCCGGTTCTCTTAACTCACCACACGAAACACAGCAGTGTTAAGCCGCTTTTTTATGCTGCTGTTCTGTGAGAGCGTAGTCCTTCCCCTTTTTATAACGAGGGTAAAGGAAAGTGGCTATATTCGGCTTGATAGAGGCTTAGATCGTACAAACTTAATTATCTTTGTTGACGATGCAGTGTCAGTCGTTATTTCGCACAATGAAAAATGGATTGTCCAGAGCTTCTCAGTAAAATCTCACCAGGAACCCCTGTTAAAAAGCTACTGAACGATTTTAACTCCTTGTTTCAACTCATAATACTAATTTTAGAAGTAATAATTTTATAACAAGAACGTTTAGATTATTTAATAACTATTCTGAAAACAATGATTAAGACTTATTCTGTGATAGTAATATGAGCATTAGATCTACACTTACAAAAGATTTCGTAATTAAATATCTTTATCTTTTACCGCTAAAAGGAGCCCGCTTACCCTGGCTCAAACTTTCCGGAATGTATCCTTGGAGTTCACTGAGCGCCTTCACTTGCTAGGGGTTGAATTTTTTTCAAACCTCAATCTCAGCGGGGACAGGGTTATAGTGCCCGAGTGCGTGCGCAAGCTCAGGTGCACTGCCTATTTCCTCACTCTTATAATCCGATGGGACGGCAAACCGACACGACCGGAGAGAGATCAGGCGCAGGAACAACGGCTTTACGTGCTTTCCGAGGTACGGCGGTGAGACACTATCGACTTAATAATTCCGAAAGTGAGAATTACTTGGCAAAAAAACAATAAATTATATAGAGCCGCCCCGGATTCGAGCCCAGGCCCGGATCTCATTACCAACGACTGCGTTCACGAGGCCGTTTCGGTCAATGAAGCAATCAATCTATTAAACTACTGAGCAGTGTATTTAGAAGTTTCTTGAATTGAATCCCTGTTTGTTTTTGTTCATACTTCTATTTTTAATAATGTATCACAGAATGAAGGCTGTTGTTGTCCCTAATAAAAATAAAAAATAAAAACAAATCCTACACTGAGATATTTAAGTTGTCTCACAGACCTTGTAAGGATCTTTAGCTCATTTTAGATAGGAGCTGAAGGAGTAGAGTGAATTCTATATCACCATGTTTAAGATCATTGAATACTGAATATGTTACGTGATAGAACCATGCTGCAGTTATATTATGGTTGTGCGAATGGTTTGGCTCGTTCGGGAAGGACCACGCTCTCTCACAGAATACCAGCGTAAAAAAGCAGCTTAATGCTGCTGTGTTTCGTAAGGTGTGTGTAGAGAACCGGAGATCCTTTTTACTGGGAACATGCATTTCGTTTTTTAATCGAAGACAAATGTTTATGAGCCACAGCATCCACTTACCATCACGTGTACTGTGTATTTGTCACCATTATTCTATAAACAAAAAAAAATCGTTAAATTGAATATGTTATGATGTTACAAATGAAACATCTACAGTTATCAGTTAATATCCGGCGCAAGGCGCTGGGAGGCGTCGGGCGCGCCGCGAGGAAATGCGGCAGCGAGGCGCGGCGGACGCGCGCTGATCGATTTATATTTTGCGAATTTGCTTGTGCTTGTTACAGAATTTGTATTCGAGCGAGTTTTGGGATTGTGGGAACAGGATTACACAAAAGGGAGCACACAGTGTGCTGTGTAAGGCGTCAATGTGAGACGTGTTTATGGTTATATGTCTTGAGTTTGACATTTGAAAGATAAAATAAAGCCCTGAATAACAAGTGAGAATCGACTTAAAATTTATAAATAAGTAATTTAAAAAATCAAAAATCCGACCGCAAAAAAGACAATTTAAAAGTAATGCACTAAAAAGACCGAAACAAGATTGAGAATAGAAAATAAAATTAAAATAAACTGTAAACAAAGTAAACTACTTCGGTTTAACAGACTTTATTACTCGTATAAGATGAAAGCCTAAATTATATTAATCGGAATCCATTAATTTTCTTTCGGTTTATAATTTGCAACTGGATCCCGTCTGCTACTAAACTTAATGTTTTACTTACGCTTTCTGCTCATAATATAGCCTTTTAAACATTTTGTTTTTAGGACGAATAAAACGATACCTTAATTGTCGAAATCTAACCAACCGTTTGGAAGATACGAAGTAATAAAAACATTTACAAACATACAACATACGCGCGAAAAACGTAATCATTCCTTGGCAGTCCGAAAAAAGATTTCTTTTTCACAAAACTGAAGTGACTACAGGACTTACAGTCCACCTGATGGTAAGTGGATGCTGCAGGCCTAGACCCTGCAGCCGGCCTCAAACAAAGTACGCTGCAGAGGAATCGCCACCCCAAGGGCCAAAAAAGATATAATGCCTCACAACGTGTACCTTTTACTCGTTATACCCTTGCGGCCTGAACACAGTATTGCAAACACTGCTGTTCAACGATACAGTAGGTAAAGGGGTGGTGTTCACCCAGACAAACTCCTAGCCAGAAAAGAAGAAAAGATTAAGAAAAGAATACTTCGATGGCATCGTCGTGTACAATGACATACATGAGTAAAGAGTGACAAAACAAATTTATATTGCGGAAGTGAACTGCAGAGTCGGGAAGGGACGCCCTAGACCTAGAAGAAGGTTTATCGACCAAATTGGTGATATTTTATATATATACCAGCTTGCCAGGCAGACGTGGTTCTGCCTTTTTCGACGACCCTTTGTCCTATGAAAAATTCCTTTTAAAAATCCTTAAATTCACAAAAAAAATTGTGGGTCACTCATGGGCAATAAAAACTATCCTATCTCTCAAGTTGGCCCAAACTGCACACAGTGTGCAAATTTGATTAAAATCGGTTAAGTAGTTTAGGAGTCCATCGCGGACAAACAACGTGACACGTAATTTATATATATTAAGATATAATAGGCCACATTAGGAGTATCCGTAACCGACGAGCATGTACGCGTAGATATATGGATGTAAAGGAGGCGAGAGAGGTATGTCAGGATTATGCCTGAAGTCCGTAGTCTCTGCCTACCCCTCTGGGTTACATGTGTAAGTGTTTATGTATGTTTATATAAATGTGATAAACGATCATGCAACCTGATGTTAAGTGGTTGCTGTAGCCCATAGACATCTACATCTATCCTCCATTAAAAACCAAAATACAGATGCGTTAAAATCCTACCATATTGTTAATTTCCATATACTAACTTATGAAGTGAGTACTCAGACATAGTGCATCTAAGCATTAAAGCTGTCTGAAGACATTATGTGGAAATCGTGTCATTCCTTTTAGTATTTGAAGAAAGTTTTAACTTTCTATTAAAAGATTAGGTTAGTCACACTAGGATTTTCTCCTGTATCGTGGGGGCAGTTTAACACATACATTCCTCAAGGCAAAATACGCAGACCTCGACCAATTATTTGTAAGCCATACAAATACTTGTTCTTTGCGGGATTCGAACCCGCGGTACTCAACGCATCAGCTCATTGCTAAAGCGCTCACCCACAGAGCCATTCAAATTTGTCCGTCATCAAAAGTTTAAGGAGCATTTAAAAATTAACTATTGCTTAGAAATAAAAATTAGTTAAAATTGGTGTTCACAATAAACTTATAAAAGTTAAAAAGTTAAGGTTACGGCCTATATACGTCCCACTGCTGGGCACAGGCCTCCCCCCATTTCTGAGAGGGTTTTAGGGCAAGAAAGTTTCCGCCACGTTGCCCCAATGTCTGTTAGCGAACTTCACACGCATCGCATGCATGAAATATTTTTTTCTTATTTCTCAAACATTCAGATTTCCTTACCATGTTTTCCTTCACCTCCGAGTACGTGGTAAATCAGCTCTAAAAATTGCAATTAACAGTTTCTCGTTGGTACCGGCGGGGATCGAACCCTGGTTGCTCGCGTACTATTAAATTTACAGCGGGCGCTAACCACCTGAGCTACCAGCTTGTATTGTATTGTACTACCGGCTTGTATACCCACTATATATATATATATATATATATATATATATATATATATATATATATATATATATATGGTATGTATAAAGCAAAAACATAAAAACCGACACCTTAAAATATTTTACATACCGAAATACTATCTGTGCGTTTTTAATTGAATTAAACTAACAAAGGAACCTACACCTATCCTCGATTAAGAATCAAAATGCAGATACGTTTTCACCCCTGAGATTTAAGATGGAATGCCTCGTTTCCAGTAGGCTCTTCGGTTCTCTACACTCACCGTACGAAACACAGCAGCTGCTATTTTACGCTGGTATGATCCTCCGTGCGGGCGTGATAATTCCCCGGTCGAGCCGACCCATTCATGTTACAGCCGTAAATAGCAGTAGCGTTGCTCTACCACGTTGTCGATTGCTATAAGTATCATTCATTAACATCCAACGATCACCTTAAAGTTAGTTATCGAAGTTAGTAAGGGTACTGGCGGTCTCACGAACTTATAAGAGTATTTTAAAAAACCTTCAAGAAAAGAGCCTACACTTTTAAATGTATAGCAACACAACTGTAATTCTCCTGGTGTTGCAGTTGTTCGTGGGCGGTGGTAGTCACTTACCATCAGGCGAGCCGCTTGCTCGTTTGCCTTTTATATAAAAGAACATACTAGCCAAAAATATTTCCCTCCATGTTGTTCCGCTGTCGGGTAAAAGTGCATCTTGCAAATTTCAATTTAGTATTGAATCCAATTTACTATAGTAATTAGAATGTTGAAACGCGTATCACCGAGCTGAGTTCATTTTAAACTGACATATTTTCATGGTATACGCGGCAGACATTTGAAATTTTCCATTTAATCAAGTTATTGCTGTGTTATTGGTGGAGACGCATCATCAAGACGTCAATAAAATATTGTCAGATTTAGGGGGCGAGTTGATGGTTCATCGTCGACACAGCGGGGGGCGTGGCTGCGCGGCGGGGGGCCGGGGGAGCTTCGGAGACGACTTATTAGATAATGTTGTCGGTTGTTATGATAAAAGTGGACTTATCGCTCGTATTCCCTGTTTTAGCCAACTTGGAAAAGGATAAAACGTGATTAATTATTTTTGCGTAACGCTTGGAACAATAAAACTATTTCATGCGTGGTAGACCTCAGCTACAGCTATGTTATTGCTGCAGGCGAATGGGTCGTTACCTAACCCAATACAACCTTATCGTATCAAAAGTTAATCACTTTGAGACATTTATAAAAATATTTATACAGATGTTGCTATACAGCCCCCATGGTCATGGGGGGGGGAGGGAGAGACTGAGATGTTTGATACTTCTTTTACGAAATTGTATTTAAATTTAACTCAATTTTTATGGTATAATTTTCTGAAGTGAAATATTTCGTACAAGTTTGATACTGATTCCGACGACGCACTTAACGAAAACCACA
This sequence comes from Parnassius apollo, assembly GCA_907164705.1. Lineage (NCBI taxonomy): Eukaryota > Metazoa > Arthropoda > Insecta > Lepidoptera > Papilionidae > Parnassius > Parnassius apollo. Next base: position 328,659 of record CAJQZP010000349.1, on the reverse strand, counting down.
GGGATTTTGTTACATGTATTATTTTCTTATTTACCTTTATGTATTAAGTAATAGTATGTAATAAGGAATATTATACGTGGTAGAGTCACGCTGCAGCTATATAATGGTTGTAGCACAAATGTGTCGGCTCGACCGGGGAAGGACCACGCTCTCACAGAATACCAGCGTTAATTACCAGCTTATGCTGCTGTTTCGTATGGTGAGTATAGAGATCCGGAGATCCTATTTTACTGGAAACGAGGCATTCATCTTAGTACTCAGGGGTGATAACGCTGAACTGAGTTTTGATTCTTAATCGAGGATAGATGTAGATACCTATAGGCCTCAGCATCCACTTACTATATTATTACTATAAAAAAAGATTTAAAAATTAAAAACAAATCACTGCTGGGCCTCTTAAAGAATAGATAGATAGACATACAGATAACTCTTTATTGCATTTGAACAAAGTTATTACTATAGCGAAAAACTTATGACTACAAACTGTGGTCATATCGCTTTAATAAAAATTTACAATGATTGCCGTACGGGCCATCCTACAAAATCTATGTTAAGTATTTTCATACCTAGTTTTAATTTTAGTAAATTTTAAGCGATTTCTACCTGCCAAACCGAACATAAAATGACACTGTAATTCTATGTTTTGACGGATACGTGCAACGTGCAGTATAATATAAAGTGAAAAAAAAATATTATAGAATAAGTTTCTTTTATAAGAGCGGGCAATATCCTATAACTTTAAACGAGCAATTCTTGTATATATATATAATCGGAATCTCGGAAACGGCCTCAACGATTTTCATAAAATTTTGTGTACGGGGAGTTTCGGGGGCAATAAATCGATCTAGCTAGAATTATTTATAGAAAATGTCTTTTTATCCATGTTTTTAGGCAATGAAGAACTGCTACAATATCGTTAGAATAAGAAGGTAAATTTTGACAGTTTACAGTTTATTAATGATTATAAATAGCTTAATTGGTATATTGGGCGGTCACAAAATCGTAATACCATGGTTCGAGCCCAGACCGACCGACCGGCTTTTTTTAATTTTTTTTTTCAAATTACTTTCTTTTTTGAGAAAATCTATTTTTTCGTGCCCTTTTTTTAGAATTTTTTAAAAACACGAAAATTTAAATTAAACTAATTGCACTCATGACTTTTTATTCAAATAACCAGTTCAGTTTTTTCTATTATGTCGCTACGATCAAAAAATATTATTCGTATTTCATCAGTATATAATTTGTATCCAAATATAAATTTCCAAAACGCACGAATAAAAAAAAAACCGAGCGAAAAATACCGAGCAAAGCTCGGTGTACTCGCATTTATGCACGCTGCAGTCTATTGTAACTGAAGTCATCAGAATCACACGTTCAAAAGTTTGAAGCTGTGTACATCATTTCTCGTCTAACTAACTATGCTATTAAAGTCCAGTGCTGAACATAGGCCTCCCCCATAGGTTGCCTCATGGAAGGGATATTTATCATAGATGGCACGCTTAGCAAGCTGCTTGGCAACCGTTGTTTTATTTTTAGTCGTTATTAGGCAGACGCCGCTGCCCATCTACTAACTTGTTTCTCTCTGTTGCCTCTTACACACACAGGGGACGAAAAGAAGGGACGGATCATCTGACGGCGCAATTGATGAAGTTTTAAGTCTGCCGTTCACTTATGCAATATAAATTTGCTTTGTCACTGTTTCCTCATTCATTCTTTCCTCATGACCAAAGCACCGTATCCTGGTCACAACATCTCTGTCTAGTCTGTAGAGATTAATATTCAATAAAAGTTAAAGTTTAGAAAAACGTTCGTATGGACTATGTTATTAAATTAAAAACCGTTTAATTAACACTCCACTACGCGCGCCCCTGTTTGGGACGCGAGTGCTCGCGCGCTCTACATATGTAGAACTATTTTGTGTAAAGATTTTACAGGAACAATAAACAAATATAAAAATACTTCAATATCACGTGAAAACAAACTATAATAAGAAACTAAAATAGACGAAACATAACTGTTACCATTTATTAGGCACTTAATATCAGACTTGTGAATTTTGAGAAAAATCTATGATTTTTTTGGCATCAAACCTTCTCAGTCTCCTTTTTTTACTCGCTCATATCTTCCACACGGTCTTTATCATTTTTACAACAGTCAAGCCATTGAAGAACTTGATGTTGAGGACGAATCCACTTTTTTACGGGTGTCACACTGTTTTCTAGTGGACTTATTGCGCGCTCTGCCACAAAAAGAACATTTCCCGATTCGACCAGTATTGGGGAGTTGTGCTGGGCATGGTTGTAATTCCGATGGCTCTTTCATGCTTAAAAGCATTTTCTCTTTCATTTTCAATGATTTTGGAATACTTTCATTATTTATTCTGCGTTGTATGCATGGCGCGACTAGGTGAAAACCAAGTTCATATAAAAAATCCTTCCTGGCCTTATTTCTGTAGTCCTTGTTTATTGTATGTACAATATAACCGTTTATAGCACTTATATTCATTAAATTGAAAAAAATAGTAAGTGAGACGTCATAAATACTGCAAATAATTTCCACGCCATATATGGTATTGTTGTAAAAAGTTATTATTTCCGGCTTACGTTTCTCTGCTGTTTGTAAATCGATATGATTATATATATGTATTTATGATATGTGAGTAAATAAGCACCACTTTCTTTGATTTTGGCATGTAAGATACTAAAGTACCTTGTTTTTGAAAGCCAAAAATTGAACTCGTTTCGTTTCTGTTTCTTGTGATTTTGAATTCTTTGGGAATTTGTGGCTTATTTTTCTTCACAGTGCCTACGACAGTAATTTTGCTACCTAAGAGTTGTAAACATTGAGGTATATTCGTGAATGAATTGTGCATTGTGACGTTATAACCTAAACCATCCAATGGGGTAAGCATTCGTTGCACAATGTCCACAACTTTATTTGATTGTGCATAAGGACCATCTGCTGAGCACCTGCGTATATTTCCATATGGTAGGCTTAAGATACCTTTGTATCCGTTAGTAAAAATATATGTATCCCATACTTTTCTGGTTGCTTCATCAGTAATAACTTCTTCCAACCATCTCAAAATATGTGCCATCATTGTGCGAAATATAGTTACTTCGGTTAAAAATAATATTATCAAACAAAAAAATTCATAACAACAATATTTATACATAATATAAACACTTACATAAAATAAAAACGATAGGTAAACTTCCGACAAAAATGACACGCGATTGGTCGCGCGCTCTACTATTGTAGAATTTTAGTTTTTGGTGCGAAATTTCTAACAAGTGCGATCGCGCAGTTTGCCGAAAGGGTACTAATTGTGATCACCAGCTAGTAATAGAGGAATACTAAGAGTGTGTGCGTTAGACACCCACAATTAATGTTAAAATCCCACGAAATGCATGCCTGTTCTACAATAGTAGAACGCGCGACTAATGGAGTGTTAATATCTGACGCGACTAACCGTGGTCTATATATATATATATATAGTACCCGGTTGACCGAATTTTGCTCGGTATTTTTCGCTCGGTTTTTTTTAATTCGTGTGTTTTGGAAATTATATTTAGATACAAATTACATACTGATGAAATACGAATAATATTTTTTGATCTTAGCGACATAATAGAAAAAACTGAACTGGTTATTTGAATAAAAAATCATGAGTGCAATTAGTTTAATTTAAATTTTCGTGTTTTTAAAAAATAATAAAAAAAGGGCTCGAAAAAAATAGATTTTCTCAAAAAAAGAAAGGAATTTGAAAAAAAAAAAATTAAAAAAAGCCGGTCGGTCGGTCTGGGCTCGAACCATGGTATTACGATTTTGTGACCGCCCAATATACCAATTAAGCTATTTGTAATCATTTATAAACTGTAAACTGTCAAAATTTACCTTCTTATTCTAACGATATTGTAGCAGTTTTTCATTGCCTAAAAACACGGACAAAAAGACATTTTCTAAAAATAAATCCTAGTTAGATCGATTTATTGCCCCCGAAACTCCCTGCACACAAAATTTTATGAAAATCGTTGGAGCCGTTTCCGAGATTCCGATTATATATATATACAAGAATTGCTCGTTTAAAGGTATAGGATAAGAGATAAATGCGGTATGCAAGATTATGTTGTGACCAGGATTAAGAAAGTAATGCTTCAGTGGTTTGGTCGTGTAGAAAGAATGAATGAGGAAAGAGTGACAAAGCAAATTTATATGGCAGATGTGAACGGCAGAGTCGGGAAGGGACGCCCTAGAAAAAAGTTTATCGACCAAATTGGCGATATTTTGAAAATGGGCCACGTTAAAAGTACTCTTAACCGACGAGCATGTATGCGTAGATATATGGATGTAAAGGAGGCGAAAGAGGTATGTCAGGACCGTGCCAAATGGAAGTCCGTAGTCTCTGCCTAACCCACTGACTGACAGTCGTGAATGTTTATGTTGTTATATATACTTAGTCAAGTCACAAACACTTTTTGATAATTATATAGAAATTATATATGAAATACTACTACTAATAGAATACAATTTTATTTAGATTAGTCAAAATGCCCCCCCCCCTTTTAATACATACTCCTAATCAGCCTAATCAGTGCAGCACGCACCACAGTCACCTCTATTTCCGCCGCTGCTTTATCTAAATATGCTCAGAGAGACTCCAAATTCTGATGAGTTTTAGCGCAGACTTTATCCTCCAAATGTTACCATATCTTATAATCCAGTGGGCTTCAATCTCGACTAGAAACGGGCCAGTCTTCATATCCGATAATGTCAATTCCATGGGCGGGCAACCAGTTTTGCGTGCTTCGTGACCTATGAGCCGGTACAGAGTCCTGTTGGAATATGCAATGTTTGTTTTTGAGCATTGGTTGGAGAAAGAGGTTCCACTATGTTTTTAGGACGGTATTTTGGTACACCTCGGCACTAGTTTTTACACCTTTTTCACAGAAAAACACCTCCGTTAAGCCTGAATATGAGACTCCAAGTAAAACCATGAGTGACGAAGGATAATGTGCTCTTTGAACCCTCGGAATACGCGTACTGGTATCTTCACTACTGTGGGCATACACCTTATCATTTTGTTTATCATAACTTTCTTCGATGTTAATAATTTTTTCATCCGAAAATAAAATTTCCAGTATTTTTTACCGCGTACCGTCGTAACAAAGCGCGGGATCTATACAGCCTAATTTTTTTCAAATGCTCTTTCAATAAATGTCCGGTCTTCTTACGATAAGCTCGTAGTCCTAGGTCTTCATTGATCACTCTTTTAATCGTGGTTCTGCTTAGGCCGATCTGAAGAGCTAAGATTTTTTGTTTACGAACTGGATTGCGTTAGATCCGCGCCTTTTAGAGGGCGCGGATCTTCGAAGCTTGAATCTTCAGTGAATCGTTAGATAGTGCGATAAACAAATCGTAGCGTTATTTTCAGTTTTTGTAGAATATTGAAAATCTCTTTTGGCGCGTAACCACAGCAGTGCAACGCGATAACAGTTATGCTATCTTCTTTCTTCGACCAATCTATATTTGAAAATGAATGAAAATTAATACCCTTTTTACTTTCGGCAAGTGCAAATGTTTTATTTTTAAAATTGGTAAAGTTCATCTAGCCAGTATTCAAAAATTTTCAATAATAAGGTTTTGACGAAACTTATGACCCGACTAAGTAAGTGATAGTATTACTACCATATGTGGGATAAGGTGAAGCATCAACCGTGCGATGGAGTCGACTCTACGTGTTGCATCGCCTACCCTATAGTCGACTCTACGTGTTGCATCACCTACCCTATAGTCGACTCTACGTGTTGCATCGCCTACCCTATAGTCGACTCTACGTGTTGCATCGCCTACCCTATAGTCGACTCTACGTGTTGCATCGCCTACCCTATAGTCGACTCTACGTGTTGCATCGCTACCCTATAGTCGACTCTACGTGTTGCATCGTCTACCCTATAGTCGACTCTACGTGTTGCATCGTCTACCCTATAGTCGACTCTACGTGTTGCATCGCCTACCCTATAGTCGACTCTACGTGTTGCATCGCCTACCCTATAGTCGACTCTACGTGTTGCATCGCCTACCCTATAGTCGACTCTACGTGTTGCATCGTCTACCCTATAGTCGACTCTACGTGTTGCATCGCCTACCCTATAGTCGACTCTACGTGTTGCATCGCCTACCCTATAGTCGACTCTACGTGTTGCATCGCCTACCCTATAGTCGACTCTACGTGTTGCATCGTCTACCCTATAGTCGACTCTACGTGTTGCATCGTCTACCCTATAGTCGACTCTACGTGTTGCATCGTCTACCCTATAGTCGACTCTACGTGTTGCATCGTCTACCCTATAGTCGACTCTACGTGTTGCATCGCCTACCCTATAGTCGACTCTACGTGTTGCATCGTCTACCCTATAGTCGACTCTACGTGTTGCATCGTCTACCCTATAGTCGACTCTACGTGTTGCATCGCCTACCCTATAGTCGACTCTACGTTGCATCGGTCCACCCTATAGTCGACTCTACGTGTTGCATCGCCTACCCTATAGTCGACTGTACGTGTTGCATCGTCTACCCTATAGTCGACTCTACGTGTGTTGCATCGCCTACCCTATAGTCGACTCTACGTGTTGCATCGTCTACCCTATAGTCGACTCTACGTGTTGCATCGTCTACCCTATAGTCGACTCTACGTGTTGCATCGTCTACCCTATAGTCGACTCTACGTGTTGCATCGCCTACCCTATAGTCGACTCTACGTGTTGCATCGCCTACCCTATAGTCGACTCTACGTGTTGCATCGTCTACCCTATAGTCGACTCTACGTGTAGCATCGCCTACCCTATAGTCGACTCTACGTGTTGCATCGCCTACCCTATAGTCGACTCTACGTGTGCATCGCCTACCCTATAGTCGACTCTACGTGTTGCATCGTCTACCCTATAGTCGACTCTACGTGTTGCATCGTCTACCCTATAGTCGACTCTACGTGTTGCATCGTCTACCCTATAGTCGACTCTACGTGTTGCATCGTCTACCCTATAGTCGACTCTACGTGTTGCATCGTCTACCCTATAGTCGACTCTACGTGTTGCATCGCCTACCCTATAGTCGACTCTACGTGTTGCATCGTCTACCCTATAGTCGACTCTACGTGTTGCATCGCCTACCCTATAGTCGACTCTACGTGTTGCATCGCCTACCCTATAGTCGACTCTACGTGTTGCATCGCCTACCCTATAGTCGACTGTACGTGTTGCATCGTCTACCCTATAGTCGACTCTACGTGTTGCATCGCCTACCCTATAGTCGACTCTACGTGTTGCATCGTCTACCCTATAGTCGACTCTACGTGTGCGCATCGCCTACCCTATAGTCGACTCTACGTGTTGCATCGTCTACCCTATAGTCGACTCTACGTGTTGCATCGCCTACCCTATAGTCGACTCTACGTGTTAGCATCGCCTACCCTATAGTCGACTCTACGTGTTGCATCGTCTACCCTATAGTCGACTCTACGTGTTGCATCGTCTACCCTATAGTCGACTCTACGTGTTGCATCGTCTACCCTATAGTCGACTGTACGTGTTGCATCGCCTACCCTATAGTCGACTCTACGTGTTGCATCGTCTACCCTATAGTCGACTCTACGTGTTGCATCGTCTACCCTATAGTCGACTCTACGTGTTGCATCGCTACCCTATAGTCGACTCTACGTGTAGCATCGCCTACCCTATAGTCGACTCTACGTGTTAGCATCACCTACCCTATAGTCGACTCTACGTGTTGCATCCGTCTACCCTATAGTCGACTCTACGTGTGCATCGTCTACCCTATAGTCGACTCTACGTGTTGCATCGTCTACCCTATAGTCGACTCTACGTGTTGCATCGTCTACCCTATAGTCGACTCTACGTGTTGCATCGTTACCCTATAGTCGACTCTACGTGTTGCATCGTCTACCCTATAGTCGACTCTACGTGTTGCATCGTCTACCCTATAGTCGACTCTACGTGTTGCATCGCCTACCCTATAGTCGACTCTACGTGTTGCATCGCCTACCCTATAGTCGACTCTACGTGTTGCATCGTCTACCCTATAGTCGACTCTACGTGTTGCATCGTCTACCCTATAGTCGACTCTACGTGTTGCATCGTCTACCCTATAGTCGACTCTACGTGTTGCATCGTCTACCCTATAGTCGACTCTACGTGTTGCATCGCCTACCCTATAGTCGACTCTACGTGTTGCATCGTCTACCCTATAGTCGACTCTACGTGTTGCATCGTCTACCCTATAGTCGACTCTACGTGTTGCATCGCCTACCCTATAGTCGACTCTACGTGTTGCATCGCCTACCCTATAGTCGACTCTACGTGTTGCATCGTCTACCCTATAGTCGACTCTACGTGTTGCATCGTCTACCCTATAGTCGACTCTACGTGTTGCATCGTCTACCCTATAGTCGACTCTACGTGTTAGCATCGTCTACCCTATAGTCGACTCTACGTGTTGCATCGTCTACCCTATAGTCGACTCTACGTGTTGCATCGTCTACCCTATAGTCGACTCTACGTGTTGCATCGCCTACCCTATAGTCGACTCTACGTGTTGCATCGTCTACCCTATAGTCGACTCTACGTGTTAGCATCGTCTACCCTATAGTCGACTCTACGTGTTGCATCGTCTACCCTATAGTCGACTCTACGTGTTGCATCGCCTACCCTATAGTCGACTGTACGTGTGCATCGTCTACCCTATAGTCGACTCTACGTGTAGCATCGTCTACCCTATAGTCGACTCTACGTGTAGCATCGTCTACCCTATAGTCGACTCTACGTGTTGCATCGTCTACCCTATAGTCGACTCTACGTGTTGCATCCCACCTATAGTCGACTCTACGTGTTGCATCGTCTACCCTATAGTCGACTCTACGTGTAGCATCGTCTACCCTATAGTCGACTCTACGTGTTGCATCGTCTACCCTATAGTCGACTCTACGTGTTGCATCGCCTACCCTATAGTCGACTCTACGTGTTGCATCGCCTACCCTATAGTCGACTCTACGTGTGCATCGTCTGCCCTATAGTCGACTCTACGTGTTGCATCGCCTACCCTATAGTCGACTCTACGTGTAGCATCGTCTACCCTATAGTCGACTCTACGTGTTGCATCGCCTACCCTATAGTCGACTCTACGTGTTGCATCGCCTACCCTATAGTCGACTCTACGTGTTGCATCGCCTACCCTATAGTCGACTCTACGTGTTGCATCGTCTACCCTATAGTCGACTCTACGTGTAGCATCGCCTACCCTATAGTCGACTCTACGTGTTGCATCGTCTACCCTATAGTCGACTCTACGTGTTGCATCGCCTACCCTATAGTCGACTCTACGTGTTGCATCGCCTACCCTATAGTCGACTGTACGTGTTGCATCGTCTACCCTATAGTCGACTCTACGTGTTGCATCGCCTACCCTATAGTCGACTCTACGTGTTGCATCGCCTACCCTATAGTCGACTCTACGTGTTGCATCGCCTACCCTACACTTAACACTCTCCGTTGATCAAATCTATTAATTTACGTGGTAGAGCTATGCTGCACCTATACACCGTTATTTTGCAATAGCCGGCCTAAATTGCAGAGAAGGTTCAGAATAAGTAATAATTATATGCGAAAGGTGAAGAAAAATTTATTCAAAATAATTTCAAATATTCTGTCCTTTTTATCTTTTAATTTACAAATGCGTGGTAATGCATTATTTTAACTGGTTTTAGTGCGCACGCACACATTCGTAAGGATCAATAGGCAGGCAAAAACGTTATTCCTCATAAATTACATTCAATAGGGGATAATTTCAAATAAAAGTAGAATCCTTATTTACTCATCTTTTCAAAACCAGCAATAACGGTATAGCGTTATTTTTATATTTGAACTTTAGATTAAACTTTGGCTACTCTTTGAAAAATAACCCTGTATAGGTAGGACCACGCTCTCACAAGATACCAGAATAATAGCAGCGTAGTGCTGCTGTGTTTCGTATGTGAGTAGAGAATCGGAGGTCCTTTTTACTTCAAACGATGCATTTCATCCGAGTCTTCGGGAGCAGCAACGCATCTGCATTTTGATTCTTAATTGAGTATAGATATAGATGTCTATGGGCCACAGCATCCACTTACCATCAGATGGACTGTGGGCTCGTTTGTTTCCCGTATTCTATGTAAAAAAAACTTTTATAACACAACAAAATAGAATAAGTTCTAATTAACACAGCTTTCATATAATATTGCTAATAGTGCTAAATCTTTCCTCTTAGCTAAGTATAATCATTCCTCGAGGAAAGAAGCCATACTATACTCGATTAAGAATCAAAATGCAGATGCGTTGTCACCCCTGAGATCTAAGATGGAACGCCTCGTTTCCAGTAAAAAGTGTATCCGGTTCTCTACACTCACCATAGTTACAGTAAGCTGCTATTTGACGCTGGTATTCTGTGAGAGCGTGGTCCTGCCTCGGTGGAGCCGACCCATTCGTGCTACAACTATAATACAGCTACAGCGTGGCTTTATCACGTATAAGCTAAATTTAATGTGTACGCCCATTTCTGGCAAACAAACGCATTTTCTTTCTTTACTATAACAACAGGCTACGAAGCATTCCATCAGTGCACAGAGACGACAGCGCGTCTTGAGCTTGCTCTGCTAGAAGTTGACGGCAGCTCTCCACGGTCTGCGGCAGCCACTTGCCGTCAAGATGGCTGTAAGTTCTTTTGTCATTGTATTTTCATGAAAGAAAAAAAATTGTTGCAGGCGTAAATCCTCTTTAGTCAAGGGCTGGTTTGCGCACCAGAGAGCACATCACGCGATGGCTTGATCCGACGGCTATGGCCCAACCGCCGTACACCTTACCCTGGGGCCTGCACTGCCCTCACAGGTAAGAATAAGACTTGAATGTTTTTTTTACTCATCCTCATGGAAAATAATTTATTTTATTGGTTGACTAATAGACCTGGTAGATGAATGGGTCGGCAGCACGCTCTCACAGAATACCAGCGTAAAATAGTAGTTTAATGCTGCTGTGTTTCGTATGGTGAGTGTAGAGATCCGGAGACCCTTTTTACTGAAATCGAGGAATTCCATGTTAGTCCTCAGGGGTAACAACGCATCTGCGTTTTGATTCTTAATTGAGAATAAATGTAGATGTCTATGGGCCACAGCATTCACTTAGGTGGATTGTGTGCTCGTTTGTCACCCAATGCTATACAAAATGGGAGGTACTGAGGTGTTTGACATCCTGATGCCACAGTTAACGAAGGCTACCTTCAACCTTTGAATGTTAATTTTTGCTCCATTCTACGTAGAACGAGCCAAATTCAAAGAATTGCAATTTTTTAAAATACGGGGCTGAAACACCAACAACTTTCTAGAAGTCGCGGGACTGCTACTTAGAATTTCTTGGCAGAAAAATCCAATAACTGATTTAGGCTCGACCCGGGATTCGAAGCTGGGACCTCGTGGTGATGAACAATCACATTAATGCCTACTAGACCAACCAGGTAGACGAAATCATTCTTTATGAGCAAAGAGTATGTATTTTTAATTAATACTAGTGCCGCGCTTGTTCTGCCCTTCAGTACTAAAAACCCTTAAATTCGCAAAAAAAATTGTGGGTCACTCACGGGCAAAAAAACTATCCTATCTCTCAAGTTGGACCAAACTGCACACGGTGTGCAAATTTGATTAAAATCGGTTAAATAGTTTAGGAGTCCATCGCGGACAAACAACGTCACACGTAATTTATATATAAAGATATAATTTGTCAGCAGGGAGGCTGGGGTGGGACGCTGCGACCTCAACGCCTCCTACCCCCCCTCGGGAGCGCCGCAGCAGCCGCTGTACCAGCGCGCCCACACGCACTACGAGCCCCCACAGACGCACTTGCCGTAAGCCGCTACTCTACTCTACTCTAAGATACTCGATACGACAGATAACGTATCTTGTATCTTTGTGTGAAAAAATATAGTTCGATCGACATCCACCGGGGGCGCTTTTTATATTACAGAACGTTTCTTGAGAAACCATCGAAGTCAAAATAAAAAATCTAACTTTTTAATTGCATATATTGGTCGTTTAATTGTATATAATAATTCGAATTGATTTTATTAAAAAAAGTACGTGTGGCACTCGGGGACTGCCGCGGTAAAGCTATTGCATAGCATTTTGTATCAAGTTATGCAATTATAATTATTTATTTATTTTATTTATGCAGTATTTCTTTTTCTTTGATATTAATTCAAGTTAGGTTAGGTTAATCCAATCAAATTCAAACTGATTTAACCGAACCCGCGTTATAATGAACTCACTATTTGTGAAAAATACTGTATCACCGGACCGCGTCGCAAAAAACTCAGGTTCGCGCAGTACATACGTCAGAGCGGCCGTACGGCAATTATATTAACAAGACGCGCAACTACTCAGTTCCACGCTCCACGGCAAGATTTGTCACTTATTATTTATTGTCCAATTAATTGTCTTTAAGTTCAAATGGCACGCTCTATTAACATAAGTCTAAGACAAAACAAGGAGACTTTTAATATATGAACAACCCGGCTTCGCGTTTGTGTTAGTAAAATAAGCTCTTATTACGTTAGCTTAGAGTTTAAATTAGTGTAAGCTATACGCAATCCTTGTGGCATAATGAATGTAGGTAGTATTTTATTGACTCCCATTGTCTCGACCGACGCGACGGTTGGACCGTAAACGTAAACAGATGACGCTTTCTAACGATAATGAATATAATATTATAACAGTCAATGGTTCATTATTCTAATGTGTTGTAAGATTAAAAATATATAATGAAATATATTATCTGTTGTATGTTATAACGCCCAACTTTAGGTGTGACCGACTGCGCGCACAAATGCAGCTAGCCTCCCCCTCCCGCACCTCACTAATCGTCGCTTCACACCGCTTGAGATAAGACGATCTACTATCAGGCGCTAACAAACCCCGTCCCGGACATAAGGACCTATGTCCGCGAGTAAATTGGCAATTAGAAGACGCTTTGTATTGTTGGTTTTTACAAAAACGATCAACTGGGCAAATGATATCTGGCCCTTTGCTTTATGAAAAAGCATTGCAGTTAAATAAAAAATTAGGTGACGGCGGCTCGTTTGTCGCAAGTAACGGATGGTTATATAGATTTATATCTCTTCATGGAATTTAATCAATGTTTATTAAAAAATAATAATTTCTTAATAAACATTGATTTTCGTTGAAATTGTTGTTTTTAATAAACACATAACATTATTTATGTACATATGTACTACTAATGCACAAAACCTGCTTTTCTTCATACATTCGATCATCCGGATTTTCGATTATCCGAATCCCTAACGGCAACAATTAGTCCGGTTAATCGAGTATATATATACAATGGAATCTAAATTGACTTCTTTCTTCATTTGTGATAATAATAATATGTAGGTATGTATATAGAGTACTCACTCATTTTCTTTCACTGTTTTTTCGTGACTTTCTTCATTAATAATAAATGCACTTTGTTCATTCATATTCAAAATTTCAAAACACTTTATACACAAACACCGTGTCGAAGACTGAGGAAAAGAAACGACGTTAGACCATCGTTAGACAATGCACGGCCTTCAAGCCACACCTCCGTGTCCGTCGGAAAGCGTGAGGTTTTTTTCGTTACGAAATTTCTGGATTTTCCCGCATTCAAGGCCCGCGATAGAAGCTATGCAATTAAAATTTAAACTGAGGTACAAATATTAACAAACAATCAGTAAAATAGAAGCTATGCATAGCTTAAAAACATGGAATTTATTTTTCAAAATTAATCATTTGTTTATTGATTAGCGTTATGTTTTCGTCGCATTTGAATTTTTTTCGTCATCATGGATAAGTTAATAATTAAATTAATTGTGCAATATGAGTACCGACGTGGCAGCAACGCGGCACAAGCGGCACGCAACATCATCGACTTTTACGAAGCAAATACTACAAACGAACGCACCACATGTTAACGTAAACAACACCTAGCGCACGGGCTCGCGCGGAAGCCTCGGTGTGCGGCTCGCGAGCCAGCCTCAGTAGTATTGTCCGGAACTCAGAGGCATGCCTCGCGAGGCAGGTCGAGCCATCATATGTCCCCGAACATCCTAAATGGGCAGTTGTATAATTGCAGCTGCAGCTACCTTCTTAGTTTGCTTATTGTTTAAAAACCCGAAAACAGTCACGCTTGAAAAGACCTAGACGCTCCTGGATTAGAAAAATTTAGGAAATAAATTACTTAAAGATTTAACACATGATCAGATTGTACATTCATTGAATTAAACGCATCGACTCGTCCTGATTGCTCATGATACCTATTATATTGTTAAAGCGACTTTTCAGTAAAACTAAAAAAAAAACTCTATCGTATCGCCTCACGTGCCGAAATACCACCGTACACACCAAACGAATAGCTATCACCGAGGTACCTTTGAGCGGGTCTAGTTTACCGACAACGCATGGCGACAACGAGCAGCGCTCGGTCGAGGCAACGTGCGCTCGAGGCAGCCCGAGGCACGTCTATGCCAGGCGAGGCATTTGACTCGCGAGGCTACCCATGCGCTACGTGTGTACGCGGCTATAGCTTCTGTTCTGGAATTATCGACATGAAAAATGAACCCGTGGTCGTCGGAAAGCTTTGGTCGACAATGATGAATAAAAGGCGGTTGTGGAAGCTGATGATACTCAATCTGACAATCAATCAATCGGCTGAATCAGCAGCAGCTATCGTATTGGTCCATTTGCGTCAAATTGGAAAGGTAAAAAAGCTTGACAAATGGGTGCCCCATGAACTTAATGATCGCCAACGCGAAGTACGTGTCGAGACTTTTGAACCACATTGCTACCTGCGACGAGAAATGGATTATGTTTAAGAATCGCAAGCGCTCAGCAAGTTGGCTGGATCCCGGTTGAGCACCTAAACCATGCCCTAAACGAAAACTTACCCATAGAAAAGAAATGGTCACTGTTTGGCGGTGTAGCGCCGGTCGCATTCATAACAGCTTCATACAAAAAACTATGAGCATTGTTGCAGATGTGTACTGTGAAGAACTGAACACAATGATGGAGAAGCTCGCACGTGTCCAACTAGCTTTGTTCAATCGCTCGTCCTCGCTGCTCCTACACGACAACGCACGACTTCATACTGCACAACAGACGGTCTCCATGTTACAGGAGTTGAGGTTGGAAACTCTCCGTCATGCGCCATACTCACCAGACCTTGCGCCTACGGACCTCTACTTTTTCCGGAATCTGGATGACTGGCGGGAAAAATTTTCAATACCCTAGACTCAGTACGAAATGCCTTTGAAGAAATTATTGCCTCCTGTTCATCTGACTTCTTCAAAACGGGCTTCAATAAACTGCCACTGCGTTGTCAAACATGCATCCATTGTATTGAAGGTTACGTTTAATAATAGAAATAAAAAAATATATAAAAAGATTTACGTTAACTTATTTCATAAACAAGTGGTAAAATTAAAAATTTTGTACAACCGACTTCAATACGACCGAAACAATGTATTCGAAGTAAATTAAATACGCATTGTTAAAGATAACTCAAAAACTACGGGTCAGATCTTGATTAAATTATATGCGACCACAAGAGAAGCATCAGCTTTCAGATAAAAAAAGAATCATCGAAATCGGTTCACCCAGAGAAAAGTTATGAGGTAACGCACGTAAAAAAAAACATACAGTCGAATTCCTTTTTGAAGTCGCTAGAAACAGCAATTCCATAGGTAAAGACCTAATATTAATAGATGTTTTTCTTACAAGTATATGTATTATATATAATATATGTTAAGGCCCTATATGTATGGAATGAGAGCATTCACGAGCGGTGCCACTTGAAAATAAGGTGAAATACCTAATTGATAGATTTCATAGCGGGGGAAGTTAATTTGTTATAAAAGTGTAGAGATCAGTCTTTCTTTATATTACATAAAAATTAGTTATATTTTATATTAATTAGGTTAGAAATGCATAAACCAAACAACGTACATTCCTAAAAGCAGAAGTATTAAAAAAGTTAAAAATGTTAAAACAAAGATAAAGAATACATCACATTATCCATATTGAGGTATATTAAATGAAAACACTTTTATTTAAAAAAAAAAACAACTTTTCAATTATGGTGACACTGTGACCATCTGTCTGCGTAACATATTACAATTTTGTAATATGTTCACCTTCCCAATTAGCGACATCTAGTGATAAAATCAAAACAACATCTTTTTTTTTTAATTTAGCCTAGTTGTTAAATAAGATTTACCTATTTACACACAATATTGCCCTCAATATTAAACTGACTTATGCTGGTGACCTTTTTACCGTGTGGAAAAAATAGAGCGTCACGTGTGAACGGAGTTGAAGCCAACGGCATTGTTTTTTTTATAAAAAATAAAACAATATTAAACTGACTTTTGAGTTAAATAAATAAATTAAATAAATCTATCGAAATTCAAATCATATCCACTATACTTTTCGAACGGCAATAAAACAATAAATTCAGTAAGCATCATTGATATTTTAACTTTGTAGGGTCAAACACATAAGGGCAAAGTGCCATTGTTTGTTCGTGCGAAATGAAAATATCAACGATGCAAGGCAAAGGAATTGTTTTTATTTTTTGTTAAATATCAGTGCCATAGGCTTCTACTCCGTTCACATGTTACACCTTATTTTTTTCCAGACGGTAAAAAACTCATGCAGTATAATAGCCTTTATTTTTAACTATTAGCCGTAATAGCTCAAGGGCTATGTGCTCGCTAGAAGTATCAAGAAAATATGTGAAATTCATAGCCGTGTAGTGGCGGTGTAAGAATATCCACTACCCGATATCGTCCCGCGGGTGTCGCAAGAAGTTTTCGAAGTGTTCCTGATAATTGCAAGGTTGTTTGTTTCTTTTTTAAATATTTTTGTCTTTTTTTAAGTGTTTTTGTCTATATCCTCCTCCTAGTTTATGTTTTACAGGGCGGCAAAGCCTAAGGCATTGAGTTATTACTACTACGTAAGTAATATAGTTCGATGGCTTAAGGTGACCATATTATGACCACCCTCACCCACCTTATTCGTTCAGCCCCTTCCTAAAATTATTTTACCTGATTTTAAGCAATAACAGCATATCTGTACCTTGTATAGTTAATTTAAAATCCTTACATACATTTAAATTTGTTCCAGATGCAAGAGTGACGGCGAGGAGATCAGATCCGAGTATAGAGAGCAGTATCACTTGCATAGGTAACTATAATACAAACTTTACACAACCTTTTGCGAGAAATCATAGTCTAAAGATTCTTATTTAATGACGGAAGCGATTCTAAACGTGTCCACAGAAAAGTTGATAAAATGAATGGTCTAAGTTCTATGTTTGTCTTAAACCCGAATAACTTCACGTTAATAGATCTTATCCAGACAAACTCAGCGCAGGTCGCTAGCATTACAATATAAACAGTAAAAACAAGAGAATGATTCCTGCACAGATGTTCCTAAGCAGTAAGGGATATAGTCCTATCACCTAATTTAATATTAATATTGTAGTGTACGTACGTAATTTATTCGTATCAAAATAAAGGGATTTTCTCGTTTGTTATTTTATGTGATCAAATGTGACATTAAAATAGCTTAGTTATGATCATCTTGTTTGTCATCGAACCGAAACTGTCCACTGCTGAACAACAGCGCTCCCGATATATAAAATATTTTACTGAATCATCACCACCATCAACATACTTAACAAGCGGCAATCCTAGCACCTGACCTGACCTGACCTGACGTATATTTCACACGTGTATTACGTGTATACACTATAATTTAAACTCGTAAACACAGATGCGGTTCCTTGGGCAAATGCACAGAGGAGATGGAGCCTCGCGAGGAGGCCGTCTCCAGCACCGCAGAGCAGCCGCCCTGGGGAGACAAAATGGGTTTGTAAGCTTCCTCTTCGTTTTTGAATGGCGACTTCTTTGTCTTTCGTATTTAATGTATAAAAATGCTCTATTAAATTACGAGGACGAAGTCACGGGGTTGGTTGGTTGGAAAATTGGAAGACCAGGGGCATTGCAGATGCGTTACCGCTCTTTTAAAAAAGGTAGGCTCTGTTCTTGAAGGTCCTAAGTCGTATTGCTGGTGGTAGTCGATTCCACAAGGGAGCTGTGTGATGAAGAAACTTCTTGTAAATCGCACAGTAGTGGACCGCCAATCATCCAGGTGGTATGGATGGTGTCGCGAATAGTAACATATATTTGAGTGTTGCTTGGAGAGCCGATAGATGTGAAAACTACACTGATGGTAATGACTTTAATGTACTAATTGTGATTTTTAAATGTTTGATACTACAATTAATTTAAAAAAAAAAACACTAATTTTATTATTAAAAAAAAACGACGGGTTGCACTTCGGGAGTGCCGGCAGAAGTGAAAACATTAATATTAAAGATGTGCATTTTTGATATTTTGGAATGGTTAGGGAATAATTTTGCACGAATTGCTTTAATTATCAGTATAAAAGTACTATCATTTATGTGGTAGAATACAATATTTATTTATTGCGCTATCATACACAAACATGACAATTTATATTAGATTCGCGCAAGCCGCAGCAGCAGCAGTTTACACCAGCAGGCGCAGGCACACATTTTCGCCGCGCCGTAGAAAGAGAGAGGGATACTTCCTCTCCTACTCTCCATCCGTCTTACGAATTTTCGATCAGAGTCACGTGTCCAGACGCGAGTTTAACATTTTTTACCCAGTACAAAAAAGTGTACAACGCCGCTAAAGAAGTTTTCACTTCAATATTTTTGCTTTTTACTTTAATATTATAAATTTTATTGTGTTATATAAGTCCGTCATAGAAGTAAATACTTAAGACATTTCATAGGTTCATATCATTAATAACATCCCCAATAACCGCCATGTTTCTTAATTTAATAAGTTTAACTGTCCGACAGTGAGCAGCTCGCTGTGCTCGGCGGCGCCCTCCTCCCGCACTGACGCTGCTTCTCCCAACCACCACGTCTCCACCACACACTCCGGTAAGACATCAATTGATAGAGCGGTACCAATGATTCATACTAACTATGATTCATAAGTAA
This sequence comes from Parnassius apollo, assembly GCA_907164705.1. Taxonomy (NCBI): domain Eukaryota; kingdom Metazoa; phylum Arthropoda; class Insecta; order Lepidoptera; family Papilionidae; genus Parnassius; species Parnassius apollo. The sequence goes on along the minus strand of CAJQZP010000349.1, from coordinate 309,490 downwards.
TTCATGGTACTTATCGTTCATAGTAGCGATAAAAGAGTACTAATAATTCATAGTACCAATAATTCATGGTACCAATACTTAATAGTACCAATGTTCATAGTACCAATAATTAATATAAAAAGCAATTAATAATACCAAGGAGTACTCTTAACCGACGAGCGTGTATGCGTAGGTATATGGATGTGAAGGAGGCGAGAGAGGTGTGTAAGGATCGTACCAAATGGAAGTCTGTAGTCTCTGCCTACCCCTCTGGGTGACAGGCGTGAGTGTTTATGTATGTAATACCAATAATTCTTAGTACCAATAATTAATTATACCATTAATTTACAATACCAATAATTCATAAATATCATCACCAGCCCATATGCAGTTTACAACATAGCATGGATCTCTCCCAAAATTCTATAATCGCCACATCAGAAAGATGGATTGACGATAACAGTATCAGGATCTCATTCTCATCAATCTCATTGTCAGGATATTTATCCCCAGGACCACGCTCTTACAGAATACCAGCGTAAAATAGCAGCCTAATGCTGCCATGTACCGTATGGTGAGTGTAGAGAACTTAAGATCCTTTTTACTGGTAACGAAACATTTTAATTCTTAATCGAGAATAGATGTAGATATCTATTGGCTACAGCATTCACTTATTGTCAAGTGGACTATACGCTAGTTATTCAACTTTATCCTATAAAAAAATGACACCATCTATATAAAAATTAAAAACCTTCATTAAAAATTTGTGTAAGTTGTGTCTTACCTAGTTTGAAGGCCATCACTCTAATTACCACAAGCGAGTGCACCAATTCTGCCACACTAAATCGAATACCAATAAATTAAAAAATTCAAGCTGCCATCGATGATACCACACTGTTTTGCCTCCAAATGAGACATCATTCGAAGAAATCATCATTATTAGTATAACAGCGCATTAAATCCACATCCAAACGTAGCCCATGTTATATTGCCCGGCATATAATATTATCTCATAATAGTGCTCTCCAGACCATATTTCAGTCACAACTAGTCTCAGCAATAGTCATAACATAGTCAGTTTCGTAAGGTAAAGCCTTGATGACAAACTTTTTTTTTATAGAAGAGGGGGCAAAAGATCATGCGGCTCACCTGATGTAAAGTGACTACTGCCGCCCATGATCAACCGCAACACCAGGGGAGTTGCAGGTGCGTTGCCGGCCCTTTAGAAAGAAGTAATCTCTTTTCTTGAAGGTCCCCAGGTCGTATCGGTACGCCGAAAAAAACTCCTTTTGAAACGTACAGTGGTGGACCGCCAAGCATCTAGATGGTGTGGATGGTATCGGGAGGTTGCCGCGCGGTGCGTTCACGAAAGTGGACCGAGATACAGCAGGTCGATAAGTGGCAGTTCTTGAGGGGGAGGCACGCGACGAGCAGAGCACTTGTGAAGAGCCGCAATAATGATGATGGTGACGAGCGCTTGAGTGTAATACCGCCACTTGAAGTAAAAAAGTTAAGTTACAGCCTACCAATACCCCACAAGTGGGCACAGGCTTAAAACAAAAATTTGCCACGCCGCCATCTGCATATGATAAGGTCTGCTACATTGCCGGTCTATTAATATGTATTATTATTACTGCATTATTCAGGTGGTGGCAGAAGGGGCGCGTTGCAGTTGTGGCAATTTCTAGTGTCGCTGCTGGCAGAGGGAGCGCGCTGCGTCGCGTGGACCGGAAGAGGGTTGGAGTTCAAACTCCACGAGCCCGAGGAGGTCAGTGGTACCCATTACAGCCTGTAAGAGACCTCTGTTGAACATATACCTCCCGAAGGTTTTTTTAATAGACTACGATGGACAAACGAGCACACAGTCCACCTGATGGTAAGTGGATGCTGCGGCCCATAGACATTTGTATCTATCCTCGATTACGAATCAAAATGCAGATGCGTTGTCACCCGTGAGGACTAAGATGGAATGCCTCGTTTCCAGTAAAAAGTGTATCCGGTTCTCTACACTCACCATACAAAACACAGCAGCATTAAGCTGGTATTCTGTGAGAGCGTGGTCCTTCCCCGGTCGAGCCGACCCATTCGTGCTACAACCATAATGTAGCTGTAGCGTGGCTCTACCATGAACGAATGTCGTAGGTAGGACTTTGCCATAGTTATCAATTTTGACAGGCGGTTTGTAAACCTCAGTTTTGGATTATTTGTAGTTATCAGGAAGATGTTGCTGGCCACCTTCTGTTTCAGATTCCCTGTGTTGTCTCTGACGCCACTAAAGATATGGGTTAGTGGACATTCCTGCACCGCCACTACACCTTCAGTGGTATCATTTAAATCAAAATACTAAACATGTGTATCGAGACAACACTTTACCGGCGTTTAAATTTTCGCAGGTACACTTTTGTCGTTCACAGACCTCTCCCTACAAACTGCCATAAACTTGGTCTTATTTAAGTCTTCTGTACCTATCAACTCTCTGGATGACTCACGAGATCATCACTCCATCTAGTGTGGAGCCACTCTACACTCCAATTACGAGGCTGCCATTTAAGAAGAAAGAAGAAGAAAGGCTTCTCCGTCAGTTGTCGGTTCTTCGAGTTATGTGGCCGACCCACTGTCACTTCAGCTTACTAATCAGTTGGGCTATCGGTTTTTCTAGATATGTACTGTTGCGCGGCTAAGTTAACATCTGGCACTAGCGCCATCTAGTGTCGGGTAACGGAGCGAGGGGGAGAGCTTTCCAGAAAATGACATCACTAATCTTTCAACCGACAGCGCTATCTGTTGTCGAAATGAAGAACTAAGCTTCTGGAAGCTGACTCTCGAACTTTCGGCGCTTTGTCGATTGGTGCGCGTATTTACTTGAATGTTCTGGATGATTTGGTACTAATGTGTATTTATAGGCGCTGCAAGGTGCGATCGGGGAAGTATTGAATTTGGCGAGACAAGCGAAGCTTCGGAGCGGAATAAAGTGAATTAATGTGCTTAATTATTGGTGTTTTAAGTTTTAATTTGTGTAAAGAAAATTAAAGTGTTAATTTAGGTAATCCTATCGGCAATTTTTATTGTCACGAACCTCAAGCTCGTAACAATTGGTGTCAGAAGTGGGATAAAATCATGCCGATTTTACCTAAGGAGGAAACGGAGGGTGTCCGTACCCGAAGTCAACGCCAGCAGGAGACGGACCAAAGAAAATTTGGTGGTGCAACGCCGCAGACGTCGGAGGGCCAGCCGCCGGCTGCAGGCCCGTCAGTAGCTCCTACATCTGCAGCACCTGATTTAGGTGCTCTGATGGTGATGCTGCAGGAGCAGGCTCGCCGACAGGAGGAGCAGGCCCGTTGGTTGAAAGAGCAGCAGGAGGAGCAGACTCGCCGACAGAAGGAACACGCCCGTCGGTTGGAAGAGCAGCTGCGGGGCGGACAAGAGGAACAGGTCCGTCCTTTGGAAGAGAAGGTGCGGGACGGACAAGAGGAACGGGCCCGTCGGTTGGAAGAGCAGATGCTCCTCATGAAAGACCTTCACGCTACCTTCGGGAAGGAGATCAAGGAGGTAAAGGATAGGGTTGCTCAGCATGACAACCGCCTGTCAGAAGCTGAAACCCAAATCGTGAAAGCTGAAACCCGAATCGAGAAAGCCGAAACCCGAATCGACCAAGTGAACAATCGGGTTGACAACGTAATGGCTGACATGAAGAAATCACTGGACGAACTCAAACTTGGGGATGGAACTACAGCTCCCGTAGTAGCTACTACACCTTCGCTACGTGGGTTCAAGGTGCCACCGTTCGACGGGACTTCTTCCTGGTCAGCCTACAAAATCCAGTTCGAGGCTGTTATGAAAGCGAACGGCTGGAATAAAAGTCAGTCCATGACTGCTCTCACACTAGGCCTGCGCGAGCAGGCCTTAACAGTTCTGGAAGCTCTCGGTGAGGAAGTGACTTATGAGCAACTCCTTGAGGCATTGGAGGTGAGATATGGCGACGCTCACTGGAACACGTCTTTCGTGCGCAGCTTAAAGATCGCGTGCAGCGCATCAACGAAAACCTGCAGCAGTGGGCTCTAGAGGTGGAGAAGCTGGTGCGAAAAGCATACCGGTACTGTACCTGCGCTCATTGAAGGGAACCTGGTGCAGACATTCATCGACGGCATCCGCGACCTGGAAGTCAGCCGCGACCTGGGCAGAGCTGCTGTGAGGCTCGGGCACCACGAGACGCTTAAGGACGCCTTGGCCCATGCACTGGAGGTGGAAGCCGTGCGGCAGGATCATCGTTCCCATCGCGTCAGGGAGGTTGCAGCAGCTACAGTTCGCGACCGCAACAAAGGATACAGCCCTAGGTGCTATGGCTGTGGGGAAAAGGGCCATCTTCGATCCAGCTGCCCTAAGCGAACCCTAGAAAGGGAAGTTGAACGATCTCAGGAGGGTAGTGCGGCCACGGCCTAGCAGCAGCAGGGAAACGAGTAAAGGTCAGAACTGCGGGGCGGGTGCTGGCTGATGTTAAAAGAGCCCCAAGATCTCGATACGAGATCTAATCATCAGGGGCGAGGTCAATGGAATGCCGTGTAAACTGACAGTAGACACTGGAGCCTCTCGTACGGTTGTTAGTTCCCAACTTATAAGTCAGTTCCTTGGGGACTCCGCATACAACCGAGAACGCATTAATTTGGTAACAGCCACCGGTCAGCGTATACCCGTCCGTGGAGAGAAGGAGATGGAGTTGAAGCTAGGCAACGTGATCTACCTGCATAATGTCATCGTGGCTGATATAATGGACGACTGCATCCTAAGCCTGGACTTTATGAGATATTTTGAACGTTAAGCAAGGTGTTTTGAAATGTGGAAAGGAGGAACTTTTTATGGAAGGTGCGTTACCAGGGAACGTGTACAGAATTAAGAAGATTGTTCTTCCGCCGAGATCGGAAACTGTTGTTCCAGTTGTCTTCCTCGAAACGCTGGGCAAGCTCACCGTTGTGTACTTGTGGAAAGGGTAAACAATGACCTTTCATGAAAAGTAGCTCGAACCTTGGTCAGAACCACTGGCATCTCAGAAGTACGTGTGCTGAACCTTTGTGACCGGGAACAGATTATAGAAAAAGGCACGCTGGTTGGTACTTGTGAGGAAGTGGATTGGTTACGTCGGTGCCAATATCTATCGAGTGAGACCCCCAGCAAGGATGCACAAACGAGAGTGACTTCACTTTTGGAAGACTGTCGCAGCGTTCTCTCCCCGACCGAAATGGTCAAGGCGAAGAAGTTGTTACTCAAGTATGCCGATGTATTCTCATCATACGATGCTGACATAGGAAAGACTGGCTTAGTTCAACACAAAATAAACACAGGAGAAGAATTACCTATCCGTCAGCGGCCAAGAAGAGTGCCGGTAGCACGTGAAAAGGAAGTGGAAACCATGATTGAAGGAAAGGATGTTATTGAACTTCCTCTAGTCAGGTGTTGTGTGCTGGTAAGAAGAAGGAGGCAGGGTTTTGGCCGGAGTTGAAGAAGGACAGTTATCCTTGCCAAGAATTGATGACACGCTGGACATGCTTACAGGAGTAAAGTGGTTTAGCACGCTGGATCTAAAAAGTGGCTACTGGCAAGTTGAAATTGACCCCAAGGACAAGCAGAAAACTGCGTTCTTGACGGAAAAGGGTCTGTGGCAATTTAAAGTAATGCCGTTTGGGTTGTACAATGCTCCAGAATTGAAAGTTGAACTTGTACTTGCGGGTGATGACATCATAATCGTGGGCCGTACGTTTGAGGAACACCTTCAAAACCTGGAACGCGTGCTCATGAAGATTCAGAGTGCCAACCTCAAGTTGAGTCCGAAGAAATGTTCACTATTCAAACGGCAAGTTAACTTTTTGGGGTATGTAGTATCGGAAGAAGGTATCCCAGAGAAAATCGCCGCTGTCAAGGATTGGCCGGTTTCAAAAGACAAGACGCAGGTTAGAGCATTTTTGGGTTTGTGCTCCTACTACCGGCGATTTGTGAAGCCAAGAACTTTGCAGATATAGCCAAACCTCTGCATAAGCTAACCGAGGAGAAGCGACATTTCTGCTGGGATGAAAGTTGCAATATCGCATTCCAGGAGCTCAAGGACCGTCTGTGCAAAACACCTATTTTGGGATACCCTGATGCAAGCAAAGAATTTATAGTTGACACAGACGCAAGTGATACAGGGCTCGGCGGTGTGTTGTCTCAACGGAACGGTGATCGAGAGATTGTGATAGCGTACTTCAGCAAGTCGTTGTCAAAACCGGAAAGGAACTATTGTGTTACAAGACGCGAATTGCTAGCTGTGGTAAAGTCGTTGCAGCATTTTAGCAAATATCTTCTGGGGCGAAAATTTCACTTACGAACTGACCATGCTGCACTAAAATGGCTATTGCAGTTTAAAAATCCAGAAGGACAAGTTGCGAGGTGGATTAAACTACTGCAGGAATACGACTTTGAGATCGAACATCGCAGCGGGAAATCTCATGGCAACGCAGATGCATTGTCAAGAAGACCTTGTCCTGAAGATTGCAAACATTGTACTAGGCAAGAGAGTAAGGAAGTGGTATCCGTGAGGATACTCAGGGCAGACCACCTCAGCAACGAGTGGAAGGACAGCTTACAACGTGCACAGCAGGAAGATCCGGACATCGAGCCGATTCTGGAATGGATGAAGGCCAGTGCTCCCAAGCCCAAGTGGAGCGACGTCTCAGCGATGAGTTCAACCACTAAAAGCTATTGGGCCCAGTGGGACAGCTTGCTGGTTCAGGATGGAGTTCTGTGCCGTAAATGGGAAAATGTTCGGGGAGACAGCTGTCATTTGCAAATGGTTGTCCCTAAAGCTAAAGTACTTGATGTTCTACAGCTGTACCATAATGATTATTCAGGAGGTCATCTGGGAGTTAAACGAACTCTACTAAAGATCCGAGAACGGTTTTACTGGGTCCACTGTCGAAACGATGTCGAGGACTGGTGTCGCAAATGTACAAGTTGTGCGGCTGTAAAGGGACCTCAGACTCGTAGTAGAGGTGCATTGAAGTTGTACAATGTTGGTGCACCATGGGAGAGAATAGCCATTGACGTGGCGGGGCCGTTTCCGAAGAGTGAAAGCGGTAACAAGTATTTCATGGTTGTGATGGATTACTTCACTAAGTGGCCAGAAGTCTTCGCCATTCCAAATCAAGAAGCTTCAACAGTTGCAGATAAACTAGTTCATGAAGTCTTCTGCCGTTTTGGGGTACCTTTAGAGATTCACAGCGATCAAGGAAGGAATTTTGAGTCTCAAATATTCCAGGAAACTTGCCGAGTTATGGGTACTCATAAAACAAGAACGACTTCTTATCACCCGCAATCTGATGGAATGGTAGAACGATTTAATCAGACATTGGAGAGGTACCTAGCAAAAGTTGTAGACAACCGGCAACGAGATTGGGATAAGCACATACAACCGTTTTTGCTGTCATATCGAAGCGCTGTTCACGAAAGTACATCAGTGACACCAGCTTTCGCAAACTTTGGAAGAGAATTACGGCTGCCTGCAGACCTGATCACCGGGATACCACCTGATGCCCCACGCAGTATAACCGATTATGCAAATGACTTGCGGAACAAAATGAATGACATTTATGAACACGTCAGACAATCGGGCCAGCAAATGTCTGAAAAGATGAAAACCCGGTATGACCGCAAAATGAACAACAAAGGGTTCGACGAAGGTTCACTAGTGTGGTTGCACAATCCGGTCCGCAGCAAAGGGAAATCTCCTAAGCTTCAAGCTAAATGGGACGGCCCGTACCGGATTGTGACCAGGATCAACGATGTAACCTACCGGATACAGAAGGGCGCAAGAGGGACTCCTAAGATCGTCCATGTGGATCGCCTGGCGCGTTATTATGGGGCCGATAATGCTCGGGACGAGCATGTCTTAGGAGGGGGCAGTGTTGCGCGGCTTAGTTGACATCTGGCACTAGCGCCATCTAGTGTCGGGTAACGGAGCGAGGGGAGAGCTGTCCAGAAAATGACATCACTAATCTTTCAACCGACAGCGCCATCTGTTGTCGAAATGAAGAACTAAGCTTCTGGAAGCTGACTCTCGAACTTTCGGCGCTTTGTCGATTGGTGCGCGTATTTACTTGAATGTTCTGGATGATTCGGTACTAATGTGTATTTATAGGCGCTGCAAGGTGCGATCGGGGGAAGTATTGAATTTGGCGAGACAAGCGAAGCTTCGGAGGGGAATAAAGTGATGTGTGCTTAATTATTGGTGTTTAAAGTTTTAATTTGTGTAAAGAAAATTAAAGTGTTAATTTAGGTAATCCTATAGGCAATTTTTATTGTCACGAACCTCAAGCTCGTAACAGTACCAAAGTTAAAAAAGTTAAAGTTACAGCCTATATACGTCCCACTCCTGGGCACAGGCCTCCACAAATTCCTGAACTTAACATGTCTTCGAAATATTTTTTTTCTTATTTCTCAGACATGCAGGTTTCCTCACGATGTTTTCTTTCACTGTCGAGCACGTGGTAAATCAGCACTTAAAATTTAAATAAACAATTTCCTTTGTGCCGGCGGGGATTAAACCGGGGTTGCTCGCGTACTGTGAAATTTACAGCGAGCGATAACCATCTTAGCTACCACGGCTCTGTACCTGTAATTACCTCTTTACCTGTACTGTTGGACATGTGGGACACTATTAAAATATTGACGTTCAAATAATTTCTACCATAGACTAGCTGGTACCTGGCGCGATGTTGCTGCAGAAGAAATTGTTGTTGAAATATCGTTTTAAGTATGGAAGAGTTATATTGTTTAATTAGCAATGACAATACACTCATTGAAATTGAATAATATATAACTTTCGTACAAATTTATCGGTGCGTCACGCGCGCTACGTACTGTAAGTTAATTGTAGGTACTCTGCCTATAGCCGACGCAAGCGCAGGCGTTGACAAGGTTTTAGAATCTGACAAACGGCATGGCAACTCATAAAACACGCGCCTGTAACGCTGCTTTTCTTCCCCAGACTTATTACCTTACTTCTGCGGTGTGTTTTTGTTGTATTGTCATATTATATATTCAATATCTATTATTGGCCTTATAACAAGAGATATAAAGGACGGACATATTGTCTTATGGCATCCTCTACCAGTCAATATGAAACCTTAATAATCTAAACTGCTATTGGATAAAAACCGATTTCGTTTTCGTGCTAACGACAGACGACTTATTATACACATGACAGACAGATGAATTATATGCTATATTATACTATACCTTTATTATCTTTAAAATTTGCTTATATTAATACGTTATTTAATTATTTCAATTAGAAACTGACATCAGAAGACAAAAAAATGTTAAGCAATTACTATTTTATATTTTGTATGCCTACTGGCGGGACATAGAGAACCTATCTAGTATTTTACTATGTACATATTGAGATCTGTAAATTAATCTATGTTCACAAAATAAACTGATTTGATTTGACGCTGTCCTTCAACTTACTATAAATATTAAATATTACACGTTATCTTGATGAAAATGAAAAAGTGATGGGAGTATTCCCGGACTTTCAGAAGGCATTCGCTACCGTATCTGTTTCAATATTATTGACACGTTTGGAAAATATAGGAATCAGGAGAAATGCGCTTATGTGGTTCCAGAACTACCTTTCGACACCTGCTCGACGGCGTTATCAATTTCATGCACCAACTCTTTACAATTACTTTAGTGTACACACACACACACACACACACACACACACACACACACACACACACACACACACATATATATATATATATATATATATTTCTTACACACGCACGCACACATACACACGTACACGCACAACATGTACGCATAGACGCAACACATATACGCGTGCATATTTTTTTATTTCTCTTTGATTTGTAAAAAAATATTTGTTTTGTTACCTTCTGATATGTGATAAGCCGATAAGCCATTTTTTAATTGTAATTTTGTGGATATGAGGCAGTACTGCTTTGTAGTGTCAAATTGATTTCAATAAATAAATTTATTATTACTAATAACAATGTATCGCCGGTAGGTGGCGCGGCGGTGGGGCGCCCAGAAGAACCGGCCCGCCATGAACTACGACAAGCTGTCACGCTCGCTCAGGTATTACTACGAGAAGGGCATCATGCAGAAAGTCGCTGGTGAGTTTTTTGTAACATTAAGAGTTTTCCAGATGCACGGCGTCCTATAAAAAAGGGGAAGGAAAAATCCGCCGCTTTGCCTCACAAACGTTTTGGAATGACAGACTTCACATATCCATATAATATCACTTTTTTGACAAATTGATTTCCTCGCAATGTTTTCCTTCTCAGCTGAGCACCTAATAATGTAAAAAGTCTTTTTAATTCGCAATCAATAATCTCAACCCACAATGCCGGAGATCAAAGTTGGTTTGTCCGTATGCTACAAAATTTCGTAGCACATTTCGTAGTAAGGCAAGGCCTTATATATACCCTGAGCTACAAAAATATTATATTGAATCAGCAGGAGATAACTTATTTCAGCCTCTTGTATTCAGAGGTGGAGATAATAATCGATTTCTCTTAGTAAATACGCTAGATTAAAAATTAAATACTAAAAAGAATCTACCTGAAAATACAGATCGTAAATTGTTTGAATGACCTGCCACATTACATTTTCTTTTTGGCTGAAGGCCTTGTAGCCAATGCGACAGTAAAATGTAACCCTCATTTAGCGCCTTTTCGAAGTGATATAGCAATTTCTAATAAACTACGATGTTCACAAAAGACAGGCGCTAGCCTAAAATTTCATCGTACGCTGGCAACTCGCCCTTTTAATCGGTGTTGGAGAATGTCACGTTACCAACTCATCCCGCGGGGGTCAAGAGAGGCGGTTATGCTCGGACAACCATGATGATGAGATGGACATATCTCATTTAAAGTTACTGCCGCAGCCTACTTCTGAACGTAGGCCTCCCAAAGGATTGCCACATAGAGGGTATATGTACCATAGTTGGCTGGTTGGCAGCTGCAGGTTTTTTTTAATTTTAGTCGTTTTTAGGAAGACGCTGCCGCCCATGTCCTGGTTTGTTTTCCTCTGCGCCTCACACGACATCCACACACACCAAGTAGTTTCGTTAAATACTTTGTTTACACCAGACTAAGACTAAGATGAAAAAGTGTCTACGTGGTAGAGCCATGCTGCAGTTATATTAGTAGTATAGTTGTAGCACGAATGGGTCGGCTCGACCGGGGAAGGACCACGCTCTCACAGAATACCAGCGTGAAATAGTAGCTTAATGCTGCTGTATTTCGTATGGTGAGTGTAGAGAAACGGAGACCCTTTTTACTGAAAATGAGGCATTCCATCTCAGTCCTCACGGGTGACAACGCATCTGCATTTTGATTTGTAATGGAAGATAGATGTAGATGTCTATGGGCCGCAGCAACCACTTACCATCAGGTGGACTGTGTGCTCGTTTGTCAGCCTATTCTATAAAAAAAAAGTGTTCACTAATAAGATGTAACAGTTCAAAAACCTTCGAGAATGGAGCTGACGTAGATGCAGGATATGATATGAATGCAGCAGTTGTTATGCCAAATTACTGTCTTATTTATGAGACTTGTGATTTAAAAAGAATATTGTTTATTATGAAAATGATTGATTAATTATGTTAATTCAGATATTTTATTGTTATAAATTAAAATACCTTTATTGTCAATTTTAAAAGACTTAATTCAAAAAATAATCTGTTTTTAAATATCACCGTCGTATTATAGTAGCGCCATTTTAATTTAACGCATTTCTACGGACACTTTTTTTTCTTTCTCTTCTCTTTCTTTTTGTGGTGGTTTTAATGAAGTATTGAGTGGAAAATAAAAGCTTATGAGTTTAATTAAAATAAGAGTCTGTGATACGAGTAATACAAGGTTTCAAGATTTTCTCTATGAATTTTGACAAATCCATCTGTTAAAACATATGCAATAAATGACAAACACAGGTGTTAAAATATTATTATGAATAATAGAATCCGGCGTCACTGCGAAAATCCATTAAACTAAAGTTGGTAAGAATTACTTCGCACAAAACCGCTTCTATCCGCGTCAAAATACACAAGTAATAATAAAAATTTATTCGTATAAGTACTTCAGTATGTATTTGGCTTTTATAAATTTTGAGGTTATTTCTGTCGCTGTTTAATTGATATTTTTAATTTCATGTAATGTTAATGTTACTGATTACCAAGGTTACATATTAGATGTTACACATCATGTGCGACTACTGTTAGCGCCGCGCGAATATTCGCTACGGCGAATGTTCCGTGGCCAGGCTATAAAGCTCGCTCATTGTTTTACGTTACCTCTACACTAGAATTTTCTCCTATATCGTACAGTTTACATGCTTAATTTTCTCAAGGACAAACATCCAGACCCGGAACAATTACTTGTAGGCCATACAAAAACTTGTTCCGTGTGGGATTCGACCCTGCAGCCGTCAGCGCTGCGATTTCTAAATCACGGCGCTTTGGAGCCGTCTAGTAACTAATCTCTCATAACCAAATGTTAGCGTGTTAGCGTACATTTCATTCCAGGTGAACGCTACGTGTACAAGTTCGTGTGCGACCCGGAAGCGCTGTTCAGCATGGCGCGGCCGCCGGCCCCGGCGCCGCCGTACGACGTGCTCTCGCAGCTGTACGGGGGCGTGGTGTACCCGCAGTACCTGCCCCCCGCTGCTGCAGCGCCGGAGTACAGGCGGTACTACGAAGGACACTACGACACGTGAGCTGCCCTACCTCGGAAAACCTATTTTGTTCTACAGGATTTTGTTCAGTTTACAATCATAAGGTATTACGTGACATGTGAAAACGTTGTGACGTTACTTCCTTACAATGACTTTTTCTGCCAGCAAGGCGGCGTCATTTAGGAATATTATTATATTATGTATACTGGATAATCTTTGATATCGTCTGGAAAAAACAGGGTGTAACATGAAAACCGAGTAGAAACCTATGGCACTGATATTTTATAAAAAATAAAAATACGTGTGGCACTCGGTGACTGCCGCGGTAAAGCTATTGCATAGCATTTTTTATCAACTTATGCAATTATAATTATTTATTTAATTTATTTATGCAGTTAATTCTTTGATATTAAATCAAGTTACACTTTTTGAGCGTGGTGACCGATAAGAAAACAATTTTTTTTCTCTTATTGAATAAATGAAAAGTTAATATTGTTTAAAATATTTTTAATATCTTACAATACATGTAGGTTATTCAGGAATTTTTATCATTGAGTTAGCAGCTAGTGTACACGCATACGTCTAACGAAACGACGTTAGACGATGCACGGCTTTCAACGCCACAACTCCGTGCCCATCGGAGTGGGGAGCGTGAGGTTTTTTCGTTACGGAATTTCTGGATTCGGTCCCCGCGCTTAAGGCCCGCGATAGAAGCTATGCAATAGCTTAAAAATATAAATTTTAAATTAAACGTTAAAAAAAATTATGAACAACTACTTTGTCCTTGAGCCTGTGACGCTGCGAGGTGACAAGGTCAAAGATTTATTGTTTCATTGCCGTTCGTAAAGTAGGGTGGTGGTGGTAGTGATTTTAATTTCGATAGATTTTATTTATATAATTCAAAATGTTTGTTTTTATTTTTTGTAAAATATGTTCTCATGTTACACCGTATTTTTCCAGACGGTAAGAAAGGTCATCCAGTATAATATATTTGACTGTTAAATAAGCCAAATATATTATTTAATATATTTGACATATTTCATAGCGTGGGATGTTTATTTGTTAGAAAAGAGATCTTCAACATTAATGTACAATTCACCAGTTTTTTTTTCTTAAATATTAGTTTATATTTTACACAAGCAACCCGCTCGGCTTCACCTAGATCATGGAGTATGATCATGGAGTTGAAAATGTGTCCGTCTGTTAGCAGTAAAGCTACAGAGTAGAGTTGAGAGTTATTTTGGAAATAAAATTTTTTAAAGCAATAAAATAATTATTGTAAAAAGAATTATGGTGCAAGTCTGTGCAATAAAAAAAATATATTAAAAAGTTCTTTAAAATTTAGACTGTAGCTACAGTGGCGCCACCCTTATTTAACGCTTTCTTACGGACGCTTTTCGGGGGGCACGGCAGTGCCCCTGCCAAGTCGAGCGCGAAGCAAACACTGCCGTATCATCCTTTAATGGAACCATTTCGCCGCATTTTCAGGCCCCTATTTGAGAACCTCTGGATAATACCAGAACGCAGAAATTTTCGTCATCCAGTAAACTATAATCACATACTTAAAATCCAAAATTTCAAATCTGTAAGTCATTTAGTTCCAAAGTTAAGCAAAAGCAAAGTTTCGCATTTATGACACTCACTCACTCACTCATGGTCATCAGAATAGAACTAGTACTTCCCATAAACTCAGAGAGCTGAAATTTGGTACAGAGTTAGGGTTTAATGGCCACATAAAAAGGAAAAACTATAAAAAATAGGATAATCGAACATCTGGAGTATCTGGTGACCCTGATTAGCAAACACAAGAGCCCAACCAAACTATTAGAAGAGATCGACATACCGCCTTTACAAAAAATATTCAACTTCGTAGGCCGCTTCATTTGATGTCAAATATCGAAGGTCTAAAGTATCTGATGAAGAACCCTCAGCTGGTCACAGCTGTATTAGAGATATGGTAATGCCCCCTTCTACCATTGGTACATAAATATCTACTGTCATTGCAAAAATCCAGCGTATTGGGACACATCTTCTAATTTAATCTAGCCTATAGCGTCCTACTGCTGGGCGAATGCCTCCCCTTCTGCTTTTAATACGCATATAAATAAAATTAAAGGAAAACTCTGGATAACACTAGATTGGCTTTTATACTTATACTTACAAGTTTACAAGAAAAAATAGTCGAACGATTAATTTTATTCTACTCGAACATTACTCAAATTAAATAAACAAATTACACTAAAATATTAATTTCGCTCAAAATTTGGTCCAAATATAATGCATTGGACTAAGAGTGGTGGTGATACCCGCACACGTCGCTAGATGGCGCTGACTGTATTTTAAAACGCGCTTACGTTTTTTTTTTCGATAACCTTATAGTAAGTAAGTACTTTTCTAGTATTCTAGTTTTAGTTTATATAGTTACTTCGTTTCGTTTAAAAATATCATTAATTTAGCTGTATTTCAGTACTAGGTAGAGGTAATACCTTTGGTAGAAAGTTCATTGATAATTAATTATATTGACAATTGTCTAATAATTAAGAGTTAACGTTTTGTTTATAGTTTGTATAGATTAAGTAGACTGAGTAATATTTTCTTTGAGCTTTTTTTTTATTAAGACAAAAGAAGTCTTAGAGATATAGGTTATTATTGTTTTAGTCTAAATATTATCGGTATTTCTGATTTGTGGTCCATATACTAAAGGTCGTTGAGTTTATTTGTGTTTGATTTCGCAAGATAATATCGTAAATAAGTGTCGATAATATTAAAAGACGACGATGAACTTAGTGGCTACCAAGTAGTTGGTTTGCCCAAAGACGGGTCTTGTCTCTTCCATTCAATATCTTTCTTGGTGTATGGTAGAACTAACTCAACTTGCAGTATCAGATCTGCTATAGTTACTAACGTTGCTGAACATTGGGACGAAATGCAAGTGTACACGTGTGATGCTGATGGTGACGTATACACGAGCGCGCAATCCTACAGGAGCGATATGATGAAACCCACTGCTTACGGCTCAGCTTCTGAGCTTATGGCTGCTGGAAAAATCTATCCTTTCATTTTTGAAGTGTATGAGAACGGTATACTAAGAGGTTCCTTTGGCGATGCTGGCCAAAAAAAGTGTTTACGTTTTCCCGGTAGTTACTTAAGCGGCCACTACGATGTACTCATTTCTATACGAGATGCCTCTCCATCTTCTTCCCCCTTTGATCCCATAACATTAAATTCTGTAACATCAGATACTGCTATATGTACATTATTTGACTTAAACTCTACGCAAAGTGAATTGAACATGAATCATGAGGGAAAAAGCGGTAGACCGACTAAAACTAAAAAAGGAAGACCGACCGAACTGTCACGATCTGAACAACTTCGAGAAGCTGCGGCTCGTTACCGACAAAAACACCCTGAAAACGTCGAGAAACCGTAGAACTTTATAATTCTTTACATCCAAGCGCCAACCGGGCATCTGTAGCACAGTACAGTGCTTCACACCCTGAAGTAAACCGGGCAGCTGTAGCACGCTACAGTGCTTCACATCCGGAAGTCAATCAGGCTACTGTATCTCGCTACCGTGGTTTACATCCGGAAGTTAATCAGGCCGCAGTATCTCGCTACCGTGCTTCTCATCCGGAAGTTAATCAGGCCGCAGTATCTCGCTACCGTGTTTCACATCTGGAAGTAAACAGACAAAACTTAGCGCGAAAGAGATCTACTGACAAACTAAAGTTTAAGGGAAACATAGAAACAATCACTAGAGTTCTTACAACTAAACTTAAAGATAGATTAGAATCAGAAAAAATAGTTAAGTGGACTCTCCATAATAGGCAAAGAACTTTAGAAGATTTGAACAAAACTGCAAATAAATTAAAAGAAAAAATAGTAGCGGCATTAGAGAAGTTGAAAATATGTCCTGAAAGTACGGATATTAAAGACAAATTTGAAGCATTTCTTGGTAAATCCGAACATCGCAGTAATCAGGAGCCATTTTATTCTGAACAAGCTTATAAGGTTTATGAAGATAAAGAAAAACCTATTGAGATTGATGATACTGGCAAAGCAAAAACCTTTACAAATGTTAAGAAAATGTCCAAAAGTCTGACATGGTCTTGTTCGGATTCATTGTGCGTATTAAATGATGGAATCTTACTAAAATTGAAAAACATTTTCGAAGTATTAAACCTCCAAACTACTCCGCAAATTTACTCGATGTCTGTAGAAACAGGAAAACTGCAAGAAAATATCAACTTTATTAATAACGTTAAATCGCATTTCCCACATCTTCGGACTATTATCAGAGAGATTTATCAAATACACAGCGACTGTAAGTTATTGCTTGATATTGACGATTCTTTGGCAAGTGGTAATGTGGATAAGCTTATGGAGCTACGAAAGCAACCGACGGTAGGAAGTGCCGTTGTAGAGCACCTGATAGTGAAATCGTGGAAGATGAAATAATAAAAAGTAATAAGGTTGCTTTTAAATTATTTTCCAAAAAAAAGTGTAGACACACCGAAACTGGATTGTATGTCGTGCAATAAACTATGTTATTCTAGGGATATTAGTTCCATAGTACGATTAAGAAAGCCCATATTAACAGCGGAATCAGCTCCTGAACTACTATAATTCTAGCCTAATAACTCACAGTCCGTACATATGCCACACATGCCTTGCTAAGATTCGTGCTAACCAAATGCCTGCTGTCTGTATCCTCAATGACATGCATGTAAGCACTGTTCCACCAGAAATAGCTCAGCTGAACGACTATGAAAACATTTTAATCTAACGCGCTAAAGCTTTCAGGTGGTTGTCACAATGAATCCTGTGGCTAATAAACGTCTACCCAATCGTCAGATGGTTAAAAAAGTAAAGGGCAAGACTTTTCATTTACCACTTCCGATGGAAGAAACCCTAAAAAAAATTCCTGTGGCCGTAGTAGGAAAGGTGAGATCTCCCGCCGGGCAAGGTGTTCTGCCCGGGGAGCGGCCAACGCTCCGTGTGATAGTTCGGAGAAGTTCTATATATACTGTCTATGATTCGGAATGTAAATAGCGCGATTTAGGCTTCGGTGTGATAGTAGCGCGACGACAGCGCCGCTACATCACCCCCCTGCTGAGACCAGTGGTCGATAGTGCAGCCTCGTTGCCGACGAATGTGCAAGTGCCAGGAGATTGCCTTGTAGTTTGCGGTGAGTCGAAAAGAAGGCAAGTAATCTGCGAGAGTGCCGTGGAGCAGAGGCGAGCAGTAAGGCTCAGAGCCGTGCCGAACACTGTATAGCGCAGAGAGTAGCTTGAAGGAACAGGAAGCATTATTATTCCAGTGCTGCGATGAACCTTGTAAAGCTAGCTGGCTTGCAGGATATGAAGACTGCGGACGATATCTGCTCGGGAGCGAATGGGTGGGGTTATTCTATGACGATGATGAAGCTTCAAGTTTCCGCAGGTTGTTGGTTGCGTGTTCAGATCACGTCGGTTAGTCACCACTGTGGCCACAGTAGGAAAGGTGAGATCTCCTGCCGGGCAAGGTGTTCTGCCCGGGGAGCGGCCAACGCTCCGTGTGATAGTTCGGAGAAGTTCTATATATACTGTCTATGATTCGGAATTTTAATAGCGCGATTTAGGCTTCGGTGTGTTTCGGTGTGCTAGTGGCGCGCCGACAGCGCCGCTACACTCCCAAAACCTGAAGATGCAATAATTGAAAACCCAGAACTTTATATTATAGTCCGAAGTACGCCAAACAAAGCAAATATTATATGGCAAGATATTGTTGACGTTAATAAAGTGTACAAAGCATTACAATACTTAAAAAATGTAAACGAACATTATGCTTATATCAAATTAACAGATTTACCTAATCAGCTCATAAACATACATGAAAATATTCAACATAACAAATACACCAGATAATGCTGAAGAAGGCATTTTAGAAGATGGTACAGCAGCACTGTTGACCCAAATCACAAGAGAAAAGGGAACTGATTATGAGCATTACACCATATATCCTTTGAATGAACGGAGACAAAACGCACCAGCTTCAGAACTCTACCAAATGCTCAAAGTAAACACAGCACCGATTGATGCCCGAGATAAAGACCTCGATTTCATAATCGGCAGCAGAAAGTAACTTCTAGTGAATTTATTAAAGCCCGGCTTATGTCAAAACATCCTCAATTTAGACTTAACCAACAGTATCTATTTTTCTTATTGAATGATGATAATATGCGCCAATTAAACTCCGGAATCTTTTATAAAATGAATTGTGCTAATCAGAGAGATAAAACTCGGTAGAACAGTATCTCCAAATGCTTAAAAATGAGGAGCTGGAAGGTGATTTGACCCCAATATTTGGCCGACTGAGAAACACCGAACAGTTCTGGAAGAAACCAAGAAACGATGTAAATTGTATGACTCAAAATTACGGTCCAGCAACTTGGTTTCTTTCAATGAGTCCCTCTGAGTGGATGTGGGAGGATTTGGGAGAGTAAATCAGGCAATTAAATGGCGTTGAAATGGCTAATAAAACAATCAGTGAATTGGTTGCTCTTGACACCGTATCCACCTCACGTTTTATAGATAACAAGTTTCATGCAATGTTAGACTTAATAACTAGTTCAGATGAGCCTTTAGGTAAGATTATTCATTACTTTTGGCGTCGAGAGTACCAATCTAGGGGTGCTCAGCACTTCCATTTAATGTTATGGGTTAAGGATGCACCTATTCTACATAAGTCATCTATAGACGAGGTAGCGTCATTTATTTCTAAATACGTGACATGTGCCATTCCAAAAAAGATATTTCTCCTACTTTACATCAACGGGTCACTTCGTATCAAATGCATAAACATAACAGTTATTGCATGAGGAGAAAGAAAACGAAAAAAGGATTCGTCTCAGTTTGCCGTTTTGGATTTCCTCGAACTGTGATGGATTCTCTTATCATAAGAGACATTTTTCAAACTCTAGCGGCAAGAAAAACTCTCAGCTCTAATAATCGTCTTAACAATATTGTCCGCTCAAAGGAGTCAGATATGATTAATGACTACAATCCCGCTTTGCTGTTGGCTTCGAATGGAAATATTGACATTCAATATGTTGGAGAGAAAACAGCCATTTTGAACTATTATGTGACCAAGTATACTACTAAAAGTGAAAAGACCCATGCAACCGACATGTTTAACGATATTAACTCTACAAAAAGTCTTAGAAGCCGGTTATATAATATTGGTCTCAGAGTATTATCGAATCGAGAATGCGGAGATTTAGAAGCCAGCGATACATTATTGGGAATACCACTTCGGCACGGACCCACAAACAACAATAAGATGGTTAGACGTAAACATTCATCGTAATCGCAGGGTTAAATCGAAATCTGAAATGACTGCACTGGACCCGAATTCCACTGACATATATTACGATTATTGGATAGACAACGTTTACCCTGCCAGACCTGACGAATTACAAGACATGAATCTATTTGACTTTTCGAAAGACTATGATTTAGTTAATACACGGCCTGTTTCAAATAAAGTAGAGTATTATGTTTTAGCAAATAAAAAATACTTAAAAAAACGAGATAGACCATACGTAATTAACCATTACCCGTATGATGTAGAGCAAATACCAGAAAAATATTTCTTTTCCTTGTTGTTATTATTTAAACCTTGGAGAATACTAGATGACCTAAAAATGCAACATGAGATATACACAGAAATATTTAATGCTGTAAAGGACGATTTACAAGAAGCGTTACGCTACGGAAATTTACGGACTGAATTACGAAATATTTTACAAACAGCTTTTGAAAAGGTAGAAGAAAAAGTAGCAGAACTAAACGAAGAAAGGGAAAACAAAGTAGATGAGGGACCCGACAATCCTTTAGAGTTTGAAGCTTTGGAAGCGGTAAATGCTATGGAAGATTTAAAGAACTTTGATTTAGTTGAAGAGGATATTTCTGAAATGAATGAGCAAGCAATGATAGATAAACTGAATTCTGACCAAAAAAAGTATTTGATACAGTCACTAATAAAATTAGGAACCAAAAAGAAATATTGCGACATTTTGTTAGTGGCACCGGTGGCACCGGCAAGAGCTATTTAATAAAAACCATAAAAATATGGACCTGCATAAAAATGTTGCTATTACTGCCCCGACTGGAATTGCAGCATTTAACGTAAATGGATTAACTGTTCACAGATTACTACAACTGCCCGTAGAGCATAAACAAACTCCTAAATACAAACCGCTTTCAGACGACATACTTGAAGTTTTAAGGACAGACTTAAAAACTGTCGAATTATTTATTATAGATGAAGTGTCTATGATATCTAATGTAACTTTAGCCTACAAAAATCTTCGTTTATGCGATGTGTTTGATACTTCTGATGTAGAAGATGGTTGCTTTGGAAAAAAACATATTTTAGTGCTTGGGGATCTTTTGCAACTTTCACCCGTTAGAGAAAAGTCGCCATTTGAAAAACTAACCCCTTCAGAAATTAATAAACTTATAGGCTCCTTAAGTATTCCAAACTTATGGGCTGAACTTTTTAGTTACGACGAACTTACGTTGAATATGAGACAGCTGGATGATTCTACGTTTGTAGAAATGTTAAAAAGAATCAGAGTAGGAGTGACAACTCAATCAGACAGAGATATACTGTCTAACCGATTGATACCTCTGCTCTCACATTCCAATGAAGGAAGGTTAATGAAAATAGCACAATGTTTGAGGGACTTACTAGAAGATACTGTTTATTTACTACCGACTAGAAATATGTGTATGCAGTTAAATAATGCTATGTTAAAAGCGATTCCGCACCCCGAGATAAAGTTAGTTGCTAAAGATTCCTTGGATTGTTCAAACTGTATGATAACGAAACCCTGAGCGTGTTTACAAAAATATGAAGATGATGCGTCGATGACTGCTGGACTCGAAGAAACTATAATCATTAAAGAGGGAGCTAAAGTAATGCTGAGGAGAAATATTGATGTTAGTTTAGGTTTAGTGAATGGGTCATTAGGCGTTGTACAAAAAGTGAGGTGGGACCCGGAAGACCATACAAAGCCTAAACAATTGGTAGTAAAATTCGCTAATAATTTGATTCACGAATTATTGCCTATTAAGTCAAAATTTGAGATCATACCCCGGGCATGCGTGTACAGGGAACAATTCCCAATCTGTGTGGCGTATGCCCTAACAATTCACAAGAGCCAAGGTCTAAGACTAAAAAATGCCCTCATGGACATTGGCGCCTCCATATTCACTTGTGGCCAAGCCTACGTGGCGCTTTCACGAGTAACCAATCTACATGGGATGCACCTCATAAATGTTGACTTCAAGAGTATAAAAGCTCAAGCTTCAGCGATCACCGAATACAACCGGCTTAGGCGTAAATACCGCGCCGATCTTTCAGGTTTTAAACCGTCTAAACCGTCTAAAACAATAAATAATGAACGCGAATGGGCAATACGAAAAACTGTTGCTACTGTACAAGAATCAGAACCGGAAAAAAAGAAAAGAAAGATTTGTAATAATAAAAAAACTACTCCTAAAAAATGAACCGAAAAATGTGTGCAATAAGAAAATCAAATAAAATAAATCAATGTGCCCATGTTTCTACAAAAAGAAGTGAAATTCCACCAAAAACATTCTGTAAAAAACTAGCCAAGTCTCGATGGAGCTGCTTGTTTATCTCTAAAAAGTAATGAAATCTAGACAAAGTCGTGCCAGTCGCCAGAACCGCTACCCATTGACGATAGAAAATTGCCACTTGGAAAACGTTGATTGAATAACCAGTCAATTGTAGGCTTGATAAAGTTGCGTTTACACGTAATGTTGCAGGTAATTGTGTTTACACGTAATGTTATATCTGTTTATTAATAACAGATATAACATTACGTGTACGTAACACGATTATTCTAGGAAAGACACACCATCGACGATAATACGATACGTGTTTCGCCTCTACATCATCTTCAGGTGATGTACTCTTACTGCCTCGTTTCCGGTAAAAAGGGCCTCCGGTTTTCTACACTCACCATATGAAACACAGTAGCATTAATCTGCTAAATATGTACACACACACGCACACACACTCACACATACACACACATATATATGTGTGTGTATGTGTGTGTGTGTGTGTGTGCATATACGTACGTAAACCGATTTTACAGACGACCAATGTTTTTTAATTTATATTAAAGTGGCCATATTAACCGGATGACCATGTTACCCTCACGTACTTACTATATAAATAAAACCGAAGTGGCTGTGTGCAAATGTATATAAATAACTGCTTCCATTGAGCTGCACGAGTTATTTGTATGTCACTAAGTAAGACATGAATAAGCATTCATAAAATCTTCGTCTGTCCGTGCGTCCGAGTGACCTTCGGAATGACTGAGCCGGTTGTGATGAAACTACACGAACAGGCAGAGAACAATGCTACGAGTAACCCACATATCTAGGGTGTAGAAGTAAGTATAAATCCGTATTTCAATAACGCTTTTGTATAGGCTAGCCTGAAACAAACAGTATAAAAAATTATTTCCAGTACAGGCGGACTTCGAATCATTGATAGAAGTCCGTCTGCACGTACCAAGTACGTAAGTCCAATTACCAATACCAGTATGGGCTATTAACGTTTGTGGCTTAACAAACATAGGTAGTTACAACAGATATAACATTACGTGTAAACACAATTACGTGCAACATTACGTGTAAACGCAACTTTATCAAGCCTACAATTGACTGGTTATTCAATCAACGTTTTCCAAGTGGCAATTTTCCATCGTCAATGGGTAGCGGTTCTGGCGACAGATTGGTACAAGGGTGTCATGTAGCACCTGGTTTTGTACCCTTGTGTACCCTTCAACGGCCAAATCACACAACATTAATTATAATAATAAATAAATCGCAGTAAGGAACCTTAGACTTGGCACGACTTTGTCTAGATTTCATTACTTTTTAGAGATAAAGAAGCAGCTCCATCGAGACTTGGCTAGTTTTTTACAGAATGTTTTTGGTGGAATTTCACTTCTTTTTGTAGAAACATGGGCACATTGATTTATTTTATTTGATTTTCTTATTGCACACATTTTTTTTCTTTTTAAGAGTAGTTTTTTTATTATTTTTTTATTTTTATATATATAATTCTGCTATTCGTGTGTTTGTCAATGAACTCCTAAACGTATTGGTAGAGCCACGCTGGAGCTATATTTTGGTTGTGGCAGGAATGTGTCGACTTGATCAGGGAAGGACCACGCTTTCCCAGAATGCCAGTGTGAAATAGCACCATAATGCTGCTGTGTTTCGTATGATGAGTGTAGAGAACCAGATACCCTTTTTACCGAAAACGAAGCATCTGGGTCCTCACGGGTGACAACGCATCTGCATTTTGGTTCGTAATCAAGGACAGATGTCTATGAGCCGCAGCAACTACTTACCACCAGGTGGACTGTGAGCTCGCTGGAGACACTAATAATATTTTAAAAAAGGGTGGACCGATTTTGATGAATTTCTTTTTGTGTTTGAGCGCGTGTCTGGATGGTTTAAATTCACAGAACTCAACACGTGCGTAGCCGAGGCGGGTTGCTAGTGTGTGTATATATAACTTCTAATGTTAGAGTTAATATATTCAAGATTAACCGACTTAACTTTGATTTAGCTTAGAGCGTAAGCCAATGTTACCTTTTATCATGTTAAGCTGTCAAAACTTAAGTTTAATATTTAGAGTAATTACGTACATAGTGGTTAAACCGCAATCTGTCGCCTACAATGTAAAAGCAAATTAAAATGAAAATAAATAACATGACATGATTTGAATTGTTTATTGTATTTAATCAAGAATAACTGATTGTCTCGGTGTTCTAGTGGCTGTAGACGCGACTGCTGGTCATGAGGTCCTGGGTTCGAATCCCAGGTCGGGCCAAAAAAATCACTTTCCGTTAAGAAAATTCTCAGTAAATGGCTGAAATCAGGAAGTTGGCGGTGTCTCACCCCCGTGTCTCGGAAAGCACGTAAAGCCGTTGGTCCTGCACCTGATCTCTCTCCGGTCGTGTCGGTTTACCGTCCCATCGGATTATGAGAGTGAGGGAATAGATAGTGCACCCGTGCTTGCGCATACACTTGGACACTATAGTCCTGATCTGCGCAAATGGCTAGTCTCCGTTGAGGCTGGATTCAGAGACCGAAATTCGGTCTGGAGGACATTATTAAATAAAAACTAAAGCAGGAGATAGATAAGTAAACTTAAGTGGCAATGGGCTGGCCATATAACTTTAAGAACCGACAGCTGATAGGGAAAGGTTCTCGAATGGCAACATCGTACCGGTAAAAGTATCGGGCGGCCCCCCACTAGATGGAGTGATGACCTGGTAAGACATGCAGGAAGTCGATGGACGCAGGTGGCTCAGGACCGTGCTTTGTGGCATTCCTTGCCATTTGCTTGGGAGCTCTATGTTTAGCAGCGGACTTGTGACGGGCTGTGACGATGATGATGAAAACAAGAGATGGCACGCAGCGTCTTTCTGACAACATTATTTTTGTGAAATTGCAGTGACAAACTAAGTTATTTTATACGTGGTAGAGTCACGCTACTGCTATATTATGGTTGTAGCAAGAATACGTTCGCTCGACCGACTTTAACAAACAACGGAAAAACTTATAAAATAAATGGTCTTTGATCATGTGGAATTTTTCTCACATGATGATAAGGAAAACAGTCTTTAAGGAAATACATTTATAGTCCACCAAATCTAAGAAATACCTTTTGACGTTTCACATTAATCATTCCACAATAACTTTGCACCAGCGTACTCACAGGATTTAAAATAACCTTTTACGTAAATCCGAAGAATTATGAAGTTATCTATATTTCATTAAAACGTGTATAGTTTTTTATCACTAATTTAAATTTGATTTTTTCAAACAAAGCAAAATATTAAAAAATAACCAGTATTAACTTTTTGTACTTGACGTCGTTTCAATGATATATCGCTATGTATATTACCGAAGTGCTTGGATGATTGAAATTTGTTGTTATGCGAATGATCGGCATAATATTCAAATAATCGGTAAAAATTTTAAAATAATCGAATCATTAATTTTTTTAATGTATTATTTGTTCAATTTAATTTTTATTTTCAAAATTCCTCAAATTACATGAATCATGAATAAAACAAGTTTATTTTTTTTTACTTTGTCAAAGTGTGTTAAAAGTAAATTTGTGTAGGCAAAAAATCATATACAAGGCCGTGCTAAAATAACCACTACATAATTTCAATATCCCGCCATTTCGGTACCAGTTACTCGACTCCACAGAGTCAGTAATTCATTCTTGGGGCGATGTATACGCTTTTACAACAAAATCCCAGAAAATATACGAAATTTGACGTCAGTACACATAGTTTAAAAACTTTATTAAACTAAGTTTGTATAAAAAGGGTTATTTTAATATTAAGGAATTTATGGATGATAATAACTCCTGGGAAGGGTGATCGCTACCAAGCTATTTCTAATTTGTTTTGTGCTATTAATTGAACACGCATGATTGTAAGCTCTTATTTTTTTAAACTAGTCCCGTTGCGTTTATTGCTGGTTCTTCCCAGGACAAAGGTTTTTTTAGCGAACCAGTCCTAAATGAAAAAAGTGACTTTCAATAAGTATTATTCATAATTTATATTGAATAAAAAAGTTTCTGTTTCTGTTTCCAGAGCTTACTGCGCGTAATTTTGTGATTTTTTGTTTGTCTTCTTATTTTGTGACTCGGTTTTAACTTTTCGGACTGTTTCTTCTATAATAACTTTTTGTACGTGGTAGAGCCACGCTACATCTCTATTATAGTTGTAGCACGAATGGGTCCGCTCAACCGGGGCAGGACCACGCTCTCACAGAATACCAGCGTAAAATAGTACCGTAATGCTGCTGTGTTTCATATGGTGAGTGTAGAGAACCGGAGACTCTTTTTACTGGAATCAGAATCAGAATAGTTTATTTGTCAAACATAGGTAGGTTTAAACATTGAAGGTCTTGCGAGGGTTACAATTATTAGTACGCTATGTTTTGTCTTAAAGACATACAAATATAAGTGTGTATTCGTATGAGAATCATGCCATAAAAATAAAATAGAATAAAAATTAATGAAATTGTAACACCAATTAAGATTCTACATTGATAAAATTAAATAGATGACAAAAACAAAATAATATAATTAGTCAATATAATTTAAAGTTAATGTAATTAGTCAAAATTATCATTCAAGAAATCGTCAATAATAACATTTGTCTATTAATAATTCATTCAGCACTTTCTTAAATTTAAATAAGTTCATATGTTTTATTGTATCAAGTAGTTTATTATAAATTCGTGGGTTGGAGGAATCGAGGCATTCCATCTTAAGCCTCTGGGGTGACAACGCATTTGCATTTTGATTCTGAATTGAGAATAAATATGTATGTCTATGGGCCATAGCATCCACTTAACATCAGGTGGACTGTGTGCTCGTTTGTCACCCAATGCTATAAAAAAATATTCGTTGAAGCATGTGCCCATGTCACAAAGGATGATTGGGCAAAAGTGGTTGAAAAAAACAAAAGAAATTATTATGGATGACTTCGAAAGAGACATTAATTTTGTCTGCATTATTAAAAATCTAATAATAATTAATATAAACAACTACATATCTACTAGTTTTACCGAAAATGATTGAATAAATTTATTTTTAATCTAGTTTCAATCTTAAATTTTTGTAACTGTGCCTTTAGAAATAAGCAGTAACAACAAATACGAAGAAACTGATAAATCTTCTGTTTCAAATTATCCGTTTTAAATTTATTCTGGTATTATTCAAACCAAACTAAATGATTACCAACTCGAAATAATCGATATCGATTTTTTAAAGAATCGAATATTGTACGTTCCCATTTTTTGGTTGGCATGCTTGGTGCAATAAATCTGACAGCTGTCAAAATGTATTTCTTAGATTTGGTTGGCTATAATGAATATTCATTACTTACTTTTATACTGTTGATAAATTACCGCTTCATTATGTTCATTTATGTATTATTTTAAATGAATAATGACACCAAAGTTCACATTGAAAAAACTACAACAATTGGTGGTCCTTTGTATAGAATAATGGTGACACACGAGCACACAGTCCACCTGATGGCAAATGGTTGCTGCGGCCCATACACATCTACAGTTATCCTCGACTACGGATCAAAATGCAGACGCGTTCTCACCCGTGAGGATTAAACACGGCAGCATTAAGCTACTATTTCACGGTGGTATTCTGTGAGAGCGTGGTCTTAAGGATCGTTTTGAATTCCTTCACTATTTCCGAATTTATGGACAGGTCGTTTAGTATCCAAGCAGCCCGTCTATGGAATGCCCTACCTCTGTCAGTGAGACGCGCCCAGTCTTTACTGTAACTTCACTATTTTAATCGTTGAGTTCGTGCCATCTATTTTTGTAGTATACATTCGTATTTTTTGTATTTATTTGTTGTTTATTTCTAATTATATTATATAAAATATGGATATATTTATAAATATTGTTTCTGCATCACCAAACCACACAATTTACTACTTTTTGCGATCCTGTCCATCCAAAGGTTGTCTGGAAGAAATCGCTTTTAGCGATAAGACCGCCCATTGTGACACTATTTTTTTTTTCTTCTTCTTTCGTTTATGTATTGATTTGGTGTACAATAAAGAATTATCTATCTATCTATCTATCGTTCCCTGATCAAGTCGACCCATTCGTGCTACAAGTATAATATAGCTGCAGCGTAACTCTACCACGTACAAACACACACAGCTGTTGGCAACTTACTCCACTCTTTTACTGTAAGCGTGACAAAATCTGCAACAAATAATAATTTATGGAAAAACAAGATATATGTTTGGTCGCGGAAAAGGGAAAGAGATCTTCCGCAACATATTCAGCCCGCGAGCGACCACCGTCCTGTATAATACAGCACGCCCAGAATTATGGACATATATCTATTAATATAACGTCACATAGGTTTTAAGGTAATCACCAAATACTATTTACTTTATGACTCTTTGGATTTAAAAAAATCTGTAAGGTTTAAATAAAATACAGTCTAGATCATTTCTGGCATTTCAAAGTTTCATCACGAGCGGGCTATGGCGAAGACTAACCTGGAGAGACTGACGAAAAATTTACAAATGCTTATTCATATTCTAATGGCGTACCAGTAAACCTCAGTTGAACAAAAGGAAGTTGTTTAATATTACAGACAAATAAATATACACGCGGTAGAGCCACGCAGCAGCTATATTATCGTTGTAGCAGAAATGGGTCGGCTCCACCGGGAAAGGACCACGCTCTTACAGAATACCAACGTAAAATAGCAGCTTAATATGTCGTATAGTGGGTGTAGAGAACCGAAGATCCTTTTAACTGGAAACGGGGCATTCCATCTTAGTGCTCAGGGGTAACAATGCATCTGTATTTAGATGCTCAATCGAGAATAGATGTAGATGTCGGTGAGCCTCAGTATCCACTTACCATCGGGTCGACAGGGTGTTCGTTTGCTACCCTTGTATAAAAAGACTAAAGTAAAGTAAAATTACAGCCTATACACGTCCCACTGCTGGGCACAGGCCTCCCATCATTTCTGAGAGGGTTTTAGGGCAAGGAAGGTCCGCCGCACTGCCCCAATGCGTGTTGGCGAACTTCGCATGTCTTCGAAGTATTTTTTCCTTATTCCTCAGACATGCAGGTTTCCTCACGATATTTTCCTTCACCGCCGAGCACGTGGTAAATCAGCATTTAAAATTGCAATTAACAATTTCATTGTGCCGGCGGGGATCGAACCCGAGTTACTCGCGTTCTGTTATATTTACAGCGAGCGTTAACCATCTAAGCTACCACGGGTCTGTATAAAAATATATAAAAAGACTAATACAAGATAATTTTTCCGTCATCTATCAAAGGCCGTGTTTGAATGGAATAGGATGGAAAATTTTCCTCGAATGAGCAGATGAATTTTATTTTATCATAATTACTAAAACAAATTGTCTAATATCATAATATATTTATCGCCATATTTCAACACTGACACCGGTGATTTAGTCAAAAAAATTTATTGTAATTACGTCAATCAATAATAAATGGATAAAGTTGCAAATTAGTTTTTAGACACGAGGTCAGGTGTCAAGTTAGGAATTATAATTCAAGTATTTTCAAAGTATTCATTTACATATATGTTATATTGTAATCATTTACAGCTTATGATAATCCACAGCCGGACAAAGGCCTCCCCCATAGATGGGGGGGGGGGGCATTTTGGCACAGCTGTCGCGATTATCAGGCGGCTTTAAAATCGTACCAAATTTATGTATGACGATAACCCCTGGGTTATTAATTATGTAACATAAATGATTGTAGCATTTGCTGATAATCTTATTTCGAATAAAAATCGTCCCGCTGAGTTTCCTGCTGATTCTTTCCAGGATAGAGGATTTTTTCCGAAACGGTGCTAATTAGACAAAAAAGTGAATTTGAATAAGTATTATTCATAATCTATATTGAATAAAAAAGTTCCTGTTTCTGTTTCTGCAGTTTTTTTGTAATCTTGAATCGTTACAGGGGAGACGATGCCGCCCACCTCCTGATTCGTTTCCCTCAGTCGCTTCTCACGCCACCCGCGGCACGATGTGGGGCAATGGATATTCTAATATGGCTCACTTATACGATAGTTAAAGTAGTAAATCAAGAAATTATCTACGCATTCCATACTATATTAAGTGTACTATAAAAAAGAAAGTAACAGTCTATACCCAGATCCCTTTTTACTGGAAACGAGGTATTCCATCTTAGTCCTCACGGGTGACGACGCATCTGCGTTTTGATTCGTAATCGTGGATAGATGTAGATGTCTATGGGCCACAGTAACTACTTACCATCGGGTGGACTGTGTGCTCGTTTGTCACCCTATCCTATAAAAAAATACAGGGTTATTTTGCAATAATCGGCCAAATTTACAAAAATTCAAAATAAGTAATATAGACAAATGGTGAAGAAAAATGAATTTAGAAAAATCACATTCTGTCTTTTTATCTTTTAAATTAAAAATATACGGTTGTGCACTATTTTAACCGCTCTACTGCGCACGCACACATTCGTAAGGGTCGTTCACATTCGTAAAATCACATTCGGAGTTCGTAAGGCATAAAACACATTAAAAGTGGGATAATTTCAAATAAAAGTAGATACCATATTTACTCGTATTTTCAAAAACTTCAATAACAGTATATCATTTTTTATATCTTTGAATTAAGTTTAAGATTTGGCTACTCTTTGAAAAAAATAACACTCTGTACTGTTGGAAAACGTGGAAATTTGGACCAATACCCTCCCTACAAGTCAAGGCTGTGATAATTTATTTATTTATTTAAGTACCACGAAGATAGAAGTTTTATCGCTTTAAATAAAAATACTTAATCTTTACACGAAACATACAAACAAACTTTATTATAATTGTAGGAATTAACTAAAACACAAAAAAATATTAATAAAAAAGGAATAATATTACACATACATATCTAATATATTAAATACTACTATATTTGAATTACATAATACATTAAATGTGACGGCTCAGTGGTGCAGCGGCTTGGCTGGGGGCCGCGGGTTCGAATCTCGCGCGGAACAAGTATTTGTATGCCTACAGATAATTATTCCGGGTCTGTATGTTTGTGCTTGTGCAATTTTTCGTTGCAAAGTCATGCTGCAGCTATGTTAATTGTATAGTTGAAGCAGAAAAGGGTCGGCTCGACCGGGGAAGAACCACGCTCTCACAGAATACCAGAATAAAATGGCAGCTTAATGCTGCTGTGTTTGGTATGGTGAGTGTAGAGAACCGGAGACCCTTTTTGCTGGAAACGACGCATTCTATCTTAGTCCTCACGGGTGACAATGTCCGCATTTTGATTCTTGACTGACGATTTATGTAGATGTCTGTGGGTTAAAGCATCTACTTACCATCAGGTGTACTGTGTGCTCGTTTTTTTCTCTTTTAGTTTCATTTATTGCAGTGTATCCACGTCCACCGCTGAACACAGGCTCCCCCACTGCCCCACATGATCAGACGGCGGGTGGACTCCGCAGTCTTTTATTATTTGATTTGTTATCAGGAAGGCGCTGCTGCCCGCATCCTGTTTCGAGCGATGGGTAGTGAGCTCCCGCCACTATACGGCGACCATTTTCTCGCCTTTACCTGCTTCTGCATAAAAATCAGCCAAGTCGCAACAGAGCCGTGGTAGCTCAGATGGTTAGCGCTCGCTGTAAAGTCACATTACGCGAGCAACCCGCGTCCGGTACCCGCCGGCACCAATGAAATTTTAAATTGCAGTTTAAGTGTTGATTTATCACCTGCTCGACGGTGAAGGAAAACATCGTGACGAAACCTGCATGTCCGAAAAATAAAAAAAATATTTGGAAGACATGAAAAGTTTGGTATTGGAGCAACGCGGCGGACACTTCCTTGGTCTAAAACCCTTTCAAAAATGCGAGGAGGACCGTACCCAGCGGTGGGACGTATACAAGCTGTAACTTTTAACTTTAACATAAAAATCGAAAAGAAAATGATCATTATCCATTACGTAGTATAAAAATAGCAAACCTCCAAACCCTGACACCGATAATAGATGATAAATAATTATTAATTTTATTAAAGTGTTAAAATCACGCGTTAACCATGAATAAGCGCGAAGTAGTGATTTAAAAAACTATCTTCCTTCCTTACTAAAAAACAAAAAGAAAATTTATTGAGTGCTCTGTACATAGTTCATATTAATTATTGCGAGCGCTTACTGCCTAGGATGTCATGCATCACTACATACATTACTTTACTGCGAGCGACTCAGATTCGAATCCCGGCGGTTAATTGTGACTTTATGTGGTAATGCTGTCAATCTCTTGTTTCTGTTACTCTCTGTCGGCAATTGTGACACTTGCGGGATGATATGGGGTACTGGATATATTTTAAAATACGGTAGATTTTTAAAATTAAAAGTATAGTACTTACGTGAAGGTAATACGAGGGTGGATTGAAAAGTACTCGGCCTAACCAAGAAAATAAACACATACTAAATCAGTTATATTTTTATTTTTCTACATAATCACCATCAAGTTCAATACACTTTTGCCACCTCCCCTTCCAAGCATTTAGACCGTTGAAAAAAAATGATTCTTCCTTAGAGTCAAAATATGCGTCTACAGCTGCTTTGACCTCGTCGTTTGTCGAAAGTCTTTGACCTCCCAAGTGCTTTTTTAGGTTAGAGAACAGAACGAAGTCTGATAGTGCCAGATCAGGTGAATACGGCGGATGCGGTAACAGTTCAAAGCCACAGTTGTGAATTTCAGCCATTGACTGTACTGACGTGTGAACACGGGCGTTATCTTGATGAAACAGGACTTTTCTTCTGAGCATTCCTCGACGTTTTTCTTTTATTTCCTCTCGTAAACGACGTAGTAAGGTGCAGTAGTAATCAGAGTTTATAGTCTGACCCCTTTCAAGATAATCAATCATAATCACACCTTTTGAGTCCCAGAATACTGAAGCCATCACCTTATTTGCCTACAAAATCGACTTAGCCTTTTTAGGGGTGGTGAACCAGGTCTTCTCCACTGTTTTGATTGTTGTTTTGTTTCCGGTGTACAGTAATGAACCCATGTTTCGTCCATAGTAACAAAACGATTCAAAAGATCATCTGTATCGGCTTCAAATAACTCCAAACAGTCGCGTGAAATAGTCAATCGCGTCCTTTTTTGTTCAACTGAAAGCAGTCGCGGAACCCACCTCGCAGACACCTTGTGGAAACCCAACTCGTTGACAATGATGTTTTGAGTTCGTTCATAAGAGATGCCTATAATCTCGGCTATCTCTCTAATTTTTAATCTGCGGTCTCCCATTATTAAATCAAGTACTTTTTTTAATATTTTCGTCAGTAGTTGACGTCGAAGGCCTTCCAGAGCGGGGTTCATCTTTCACACTCTCTCTACCACGCTTAAATTCTGCTATCCATTTTTTGACGGATGAATATGACAGAGCACAATCGCCTAATGTACTGACCATGTCATCATGGATGGCTTTTGATGATAGCCCCTTCTTATGGAGGTACTTAATGACGGCACGCTGCTCGATTTGCTCCATTCGCGGAAATTATGTCCGATTACTTTGTTAATAAATTTATAAAATCACAACTAATTATCGCACACGTTTCGAACTTCACACAATGAACTAGTCTGAACTGAACTAAATAATGTGGGTAGATTTGATGTTTAGAATTGAATGGATCTGTGTTAGGCCGAGTACTTTTCAATCCACCCTCGTATGATCATACTGGTTAATGTGGTCCCTTTTTTGTAACTCAAAAACTGCAGCCTTGTTTGCATAGATGGCTTTGTGATACAATAGTTCCTCATCGGTCAATCAAATAATAAAGGGTCCAAAGGGAGTTGCTTCAACGACGCCATTTTGACAGTTGACATTATACTCGTAGTAAATATTTTAGTCGATTTTAGTATGGTGTAGTGTAATTAGTTTTTAAAGGTGATTTATAGAAGTGCTCATAATAATTGCCAAAGCCTGTTTGCTATTTTTTATTATTTTTTCAATATATTAGTTACTTATATTATTTTTGTATCTGTCCTTCCCTTTGTTTTGGTTTCATAGGGTCGCAAAAATAGAATTATTAGACTTACTCTATGGTCGCAAAGATGACCATATTACCCACACGTACCTTACACAAAATTCAACCTCCTCAAGGTACAAAAACTTTATCAAACAAAGTTTGTATGAAAAGTGTTATTATAGTATTAAGGAATTCATAGATTGTAAGCTGTTTTTTTTTAAGTTCCGCTGGGTGTCTTCCTGGGTCTAGGACATAGATTTTTTTCTGAACCAGTAGTAAAAAGTAAAGTAAAGTTACAGTCTATATACGTCCCACTGCTGGGCACAGGCCTCCCCTCATTTCTGAGAGGGTTTTAGGGCAAGGAAGTGTCCGTCGCGCTGCCTAGTGCATGTTGCCGAACTTCACATGTCTTCGAAATATTTTTTTTCAGTCCTCAGACATGCAGGTTTCCTCACGATGTTTTCCTTCACCGCCGAGCACGTGGTAAATCAGCACTTAAAATTGCAATTAACAATTTCATTGATACCAGCAGCGGATATTTACAGCGAGCATTAACCATCCGAGCTACGACGGCTCTGAGTCGTGGAACCAGTAGTAAATTAAACAAAAGAGTGACTTTCAATAACTATACATATAATCTATAATGAATGAAAAGTCACTGTTTCTGTTTCTTAATCCGATATTACACGGATAGCCGTGATATTAACCAATACGTGATAGATAATAGAATTACGTTTGAACGATGCTCCAAAGTGTCTTGTAATCGCACTTGTATGTACCTGATACCTAAATGAAACAATTGCTTTAATTAACTACTCATTGAATTCACACAACGACCGGTCGTTTAATTTTTTGTTCGAGTAACTTAACATTGAACTTGGTACAAAAATTTTTACTCCATTAGTTAAAGTAGAATTTATAGTTTATTTTAGCCACACACTTCTCCCGGACTGGGTTTTTTTTTCGGGATAAAATATAACCTAGAGCACTCCTGGTATTGCTCTCTACCATGATTCAGCTGGCACGGAGACCAGCTCGCACAGACAGACACACACGTCGTTGACAGACAAAATATAAAAAAATAGTTTTATACGTGGTAGAGCCATGCTGCAGTTATATTAGTAGTATAGTTGTAGCACGAATGGGTCGGCTCGACCGGGGAAGAACCACGCTCTCTTAGTCCTCACGGGTGACAACGCATCTGCATTTTGATTTGTAATCGAGGATAGATGTAGATGTCTATGGGCCACAGCAACCACTTACCATCAGGTGGACTGTGTGCTCGTTTGTCATCTTTATTCTATATAAAATGACTGACTCATTGTTTGAGTGGTTGTAAACGCGGTTGCTAAATATGTAGTCCCGGGTTGGGTTCAAATCAGTTAATGGATTTTCCTGTTAAGAGACTTTCAGTAGCAGTTTTTTAATTACATTTAGATACAAATTACATACTGATGAATAATATTTTTGATCTTATTGACATAATAGAAAAAACTAAACTGGTTATTTCAATAAAAAATCATGTGTGCAATTAGTTTAATTAAAATTTTCGAATTTTTAAAAATACTAAAAAAAAGCTCGAAATAATAGATTTTCTCACAAAAGAAGGGAACATTTTCTAAAAATAAATCCTAGCTAGATCGATTTTTTGCCCCCGAAACTCCCTGGACACTGAATTTTATGAAAATCGTTAGAGCTGTTTCCGAGATTCCGATTATATATATACATATATACAAGAATTGCTCGTTTAAAGGTATAGGATAAAAATATCCAATTGGTAATAAAATAAATGTCAAAAGATTAATTACGAAAAACAATGTCACACAATCGTGTACTTACGTGTAATGTCAAAATATAAATGTTCATATTAGGTATGTAAAAATAGTAAAAGTTTTATTTTATTTACTCACAGGAAAATTCAAGCAATTCAGTATAGCATAATCTTTTATTTTCAAGATACTCATTAACAGTATAGAAACAAATAAGTAAGCACCATTCATGAAGTTTGTTTTTATTTTGTCATTGGGAAATTCCTTTATAAATTAAACTCGTCGGGTACCTAAAGATTTTAATCGCCATTATGTACGATTCAAACGCAGATGCGTAGTCATCCCTAAACACTAAGATGAAATGCATCGTTTCTAGTAAAAAAAGGTCTGCGGTTCTTCAAACTCACTATTCGAAACACAGCAGCATTAAGTTGCTACTACACGCTGGTATTGGTGAGAGCGTGGTCCTACCCCAGTCGATTCTACCCATTCGTGCAACAATAATATAGCTGCAGCGTGGCTTAACCACGTACACGTATCAATTAACAACATAGTGATAATATAAGCAATAAATTATCCATTACAATATTTTGATAAGTTATTCACAAACAAATTGACAGTTAATTTAGAAAAAAGCCAATCTGTCAAAAGTGCCGCCATGACACCGCCATATTGGAATGACGCGTGTCCATTAAATAAATTACATTGACTAATGAATCGTCGATACGTTGTAGCTATTGTTCACGGATTCCATCGGTTATATTAAACTACTATATTTACTTCCCCGGCTTCGCATGGATATGATATATTTATCGTAATCATCATCAATTTCACTGCTTAATATAGGCCTTTCCCAGGGAATGCCACAAAGCACGGACCTCAGCCACCTGCAGCCATCGATTCTTGAATGTCTTACCCCACACTTCGACTACCGGTACGAGGCACACTCGAGAACCTTTCTTCCCCATCGGTTGTCGGTTCTTCGTATTATATGGCCGGCCTATAAGATATATTAATATATACGTGGTAGATCATGCTGCAGCTATATTAGTAGTACAGATGTAGTAAGAATGGGGCGGCTCAACCGGGGAACGACCACCTTCTCACAGAATACCAGCGTTAAATAGCAACTTAATGCTGCTGTGTTTCGTATGGTGAGTTTGGAGAACTGGAG
This sequence comes from Parnassius apollo, assembly GCA_907164705.1. Classification (NCBI taxonomy): domain Eukaryota; kingdom Metazoa; phylum Arthropoda; class Insecta; order Lepidoptera; family Papilionidae; genus Parnassius; species Parnassius apollo. The sequence continues at coordinate 272,172 of CAJQZP010000349.1, read as the reverse complement.
ACCCTTTTTATTCAAAACGATGTTCTTCATCTTAGTCCTCAGGGGTGACTACGTATCTGCATTTTGATCCGTAATCGAGGATACGATATATACCTACGTGATAGAGCCACGCTGCAGCCATATTATGGTTGTAGCATGAATGAGTCGGCTCGACCGGGGTAGGGCCACGCTCTTACAGAATACCAGCGTGAAATAGTAGTTTAATGCCGCTGTGTTTCGTAAGGTGAGTTTAGAGAACCGGATACCCTTTTTACTGGAAACGAGGCATTCCATCTTAGTCCTCACGGGTGACAACGCATCTGCCTTTTGATTCTTAATCGAGGATAAATGTAGATGTCTATGGGCCACAGCATACACTTACCATTAGGTGGACTGTGTGCTCGATTATTTCCCTTATATTACTTTTTTTAAATAAATGTGACGTTATTTGTATGTAAAGTAATCACAGACTATTTTAATTAAATAAACATTTCAAACTTTTGAAATAGCCTTATAGTCTTCCGGATAAAGTACAACCTGATTCCCTCCTGGGATTGTTTTCTGCCTGTTCGTAAAGTTTTATCTCAACTGATTGAGCCATTCAGTCCTAATATTGTCCCGGACACACGTACACACGGACAGATAAGGATTAAAAAAATTATATTTATTATATTCAGAAATTTATAGATGATAATAACCCCTGAGGATGATGTGATCGCTACCTTGCTCTTTCTAATTTGTTTTGTGTTGTTAATTGTTGTGCAACTTTAATTATTAAAAACGTAATTTTTGTAATGTGCCAGCATCTGCACTTCCATGCAATTATAATGAGAATGTCTTCAAGGCAAGAGTAAATACGCTGTTGTTAGCTCAGTAAGCTCCAAATGAAGGCGCTTTACTTGAAACTTACTGAGCTAACAGCGTATTTACTTCGAGCTTCGGCTACATCAGCAGCTACCTTCAGTTGAGCTGCTCGCCAAGAACTAGATTACAATGCTTCTCTCCCATATCGAAGGTATTTACTTCGAGCTTCGGCTACATCAGCAGCTACCTTCAGTTGAGCTGCTCGCCAAGAACTAGATTACAATGCTTCTCTCCCATATCGAACGTATTTACTTCGAGCTTCGGCTACATCAGCAGCTACCTACAGTTGAGCTGCTCGCCAAGAACTAGATTACAATGCTTCTCTCCCATATCGAACGTATTTACTTCGAGCTTCGACTACATCAGCAGCTACCTTCAGTTGAGCTGCTCGCCAAGAACTAGATTACAATGCTTCTCTCCCATATCGAACGTATTTACTTCGAGCTTCGACTACATCAGCAGCTACCTTCAGTTGAGCTGCTCGCCAAGAACTAGATTACAATGCTTCTCTCCCATATCGAACGTATTTACTTCGAGCTTCGGCTACATCAGCAGCTACCTACAGTTGAGCTGCTCGCCAAGAACTAGATTACAATGCTTCTCTCCCATATCGAACGTATTTACTTAGAGCTTCGGCTACATCAGCAGCTACCTTCAGTTGAGCTGCTCGCCAAGAACTAGATTACAATGCTTCTCTCCCATATCGAACGTATTTACTTCGAGCTTCGGCTACACCAGCAGCTACCTTCAGTTGAGCTGCTCGCCAAGAACTAGATTACAATGCTTCTCTCCCATATCGAACGTATTTACTTCGAGCTTCGGCTACATCAGCAGCTACCTTCAGTTGAGCTGCTCGCCAAGAACTAGATTACAATGCTTCTCTCCCATATCGAACGTATTTACTTCGAGCTTCGGCTACATCAGCAGCTACCTTCAGTTGAGCTGCTCGCCAAGAACTAGATTACAATGCTTCTCTCCCATATCGAACGTATTTACTTCGAGCTTCGGCTACATCAGCAGCTACCTTCAGTTGAGCTGCTCGCCAAGAACTAGATTACAATGCTTCTCTCCCATATCGAACGTATTTACTTCGAGCTTCGACTACATCAGCAGCTACCTTCAGTTGAGCTGCTCGCCAAGAACTAGATTACAATGCTTCTCTCCCATATCGAACGTATTTACTTCGAGCTTCGGCTACATCAGCAGCTACCTACAGTTGAGCTGCTCGCCAAGAACTAGATTACAATGCTTCTCTCCCATATCGAACGTATTTACTTCGAGCTTCGACTACATCAGCAGCTACCTTCAGTTGAGCTGCTCGCCAAGAACTAGATTACAATGCTTCTCTCCCATATCGAACGTATTTACTTCGAGCTTCGGCTACATCAGCAGCTACCTTCAGTTGAGCTGCTCGCCAAGAACTAGATTACAATGCTTCTCTCCCATATCGAACGTATTTACTTCGAGCTTCGGCTACATCAGCAGCTACCTACAGTTGAGCTGCTCGCCAAGAACTAGATTACAATGCTTCTCTCCCATATCGAACGTATTTACTTCGAGCTTCGGCTACATCAGCAGCTACCTACAGTTGAGCTGCTCGCCAAGAACTAGATTACAATGCTTCTCTCCCATATCGAACGTATTTACTTCGAGCTTCGGCTACATCAGCAGCTACCTACAGTTGAGCTGCTCGCCAAGAACTAGATTACAATGCTTCTCTCCCATATCGAACGTATTTACTTCGAGCTTCGGCTACATCAGCAGCTACCTACAGTTGAGCTGCTCGCCAAGAACTAGATTACAATGCTTCTCTCCCATATCGAACGTATTTACTTCGAGCTTCGGCTACATCAGCAGCTACCTACAGTTGAGCTGCTCGCCAAGAACTAGATTACAATGCTTCTCTCCCATATCGAACGTATTTACTTCGAGCTTCGGCTACATCAGCAGCTACCTACAGTTGAGCTGCTCGCCAAGAACTAGATTACAATGCTTCTCTCCCATATCGAACGTATTTACTTCGAGCTTCGGCTACATCAGCAGCTACCTACAGTTGAGCTGCTCGCCAAGAACTAGATTACAATGCTTCTCTCCCATATCGAACGTATTTACTTCGAGCTTCGACTACATCAGCAGCTACCTTCAGTTGAGCTGCTCGCCAAGAACTAGATTACAATGCTTCTCTCCCATATCGAACGTATTTACTTCGAGCTTCGAGCTACATCAGCAGCTACCTTCAGTTGAGCTGCTCGCCAAGAACTAGATTACAATGCTTCTCTCCCATATCGAACGTATTTACTTCGAGCTTCGGCTACATCAGCAGCTACCTACAGTTGAGCTGCTCGCCAAGAACTAGATTACAATGCTTCTCTCCCATATCGAACGTATTTACTTCGAGCTTCGACTACATCAGCAGCTACCTTCAGTTGAGCTGCTCGCCAAGAACTAGATTACAATGCTTCTCTCCCATATCGAACGTATTTACTTCGAGCTTCGGCTACATCAGCAGCTACCTTCAGTTGAGCTGCTCGCCAAGAACTAGATTACAATGCTTCTCTCCCATATCGAACGTATTTACTTCGAGCTTCGGCTACATCAGCAGCTACCTTCAGTTGAGCTGCTCGCCAAGAACTAGATTACAATGCTTCTCTCCCATATCGAACGTATTTACTTCGAGCTTCGGCTACATCAGCAGCTACCTACAGTTGAGCTGCTCGCCAAGAACTGGATTACAATGCTTCTCTCCCATATCGAACGTATTTACTTCGAGCTTCGGCTACATCAGCAGCTACCTTCAGTTGAGCTGCTCGCCAAGAACTAGATTACAATGCTTCTCTCCCATATCGAACGTATTTACTTCGAGCTTCGTCTACATCAGCAGCTACCTTCAGTTGAGCTGCTCGCCAAGAACTAGATTACAATGCTTCTCTCCCATATCGAACGTATTTACTTCGAGCTTCGGCTACATCAGCAGCTACCTACAGTTGAGCTGCTCGCCAAGAACTAGATTACAATGCTTCTCTCCCATATCGAACGTATTTACTTCGAGCTTCGGCTACATCAGCAGCTACCTACAGTTGAGCTGCTCGCCAAGAACTAGATTACAATGCTTCTCTCCCATATCGAACGTATTTACTTCGAGCTTCGGCTACATCAGCAGCTACCTTCAGTTGAGCTGCTCGCCAAGAACTAGATTACAATGCTTCTCTCCCATATCGAACGTATTTACTTCGAGCTTCGGCTACATCAGCAGCTACCTTCAGTTGAGCTGCTCGCCAAGAACTAGATTACAATGCTTCTCTCCCATATCGAACGTATTTACTTCGAGCTTCGGCTACATCAGCAGCTACCTTCAGTTGAGCTGCTCGCCAAGAACTGGATTACAATGCTTCTCTCCCATATCGAACGTATTTACTTCGAGCTTCGGCTACATCAGCAGCTACCTTCAGTTGAGCTGCTCGCCAAGAACTAGATTACAATGCTTCTCTCCCATATCGAACGTATTTACTTCGAGCTTCGGCTACATCAGCAGCTACCTTCAGTTGAGCTGCTCGCCAAGAACTAGATTACAATGCTTCTCTCCCATATCGAACGTATTTACTTCGAGCTTCGGCTACATCAGCAGCTATCTTCAGTTGAGCTGCTCGCCAAGAACTAGATTACAATGCTTCTCTCCCATATCGAACGTATTTACTTCGAGCTTCGGCTACATCAGCAGCTACCTTCAGTTGAGCTGCTCGCCAAGAACTAGATTACAATGCTTCTCTCCCATATCGAACGTATTTACTTCGAGCTTCGGCTACATCAGCAGCTACCTACAGTTGAGCTGCTCGCCAAGAACTAGATTACAATGCTTCTCTCCCATATCGAACGTATTTACTTCGAGCTTCGGCTACATCAGCAGCTACCTACAGTTGAGCTGCTCGCCAAGAACTAGATTACAATGCTTCTCTCCCATATCGAACGTATTTACTTCGAGCTTCGGCTACATCAGCAGCTACCTACAGTTGAGCTGCTCGCCAAGAACTAGATTACAATGCTTCTCTCCCATATCGAACGTATTTACTTCGAGCTTCGGCTACATCAGCAGCTACCTACAGTTGAGCTGCTCGCCAAGAACTAGATTACAATGCTTCTCTCCCATATCGAACGTATTTACTTCGAGCTTCGGCTACATCAGCAGCTACCTACAGTTGAGCTGCTCGCCAAGAACTAGATTACAATGCTTCTCTCCCATATCGAACGTATTTACTTCGAGCTTCGACTACATCAGCAGCTACCTTCAGTTGAGCTGCTCGCCAAGAACTAGATTACAATGCTTCTCTCCCATATCGAACGTATTTACTTCGAGCTTCGGCTACATCAGCAGCTACCTTCAGTTGAGCTGCTCGCCAAGAACTAGATTACAATGCTTCTCTCCCATATCGAACGTATTTACTTCGAGCTTCGACTACATCAGCAGCTACCTTCAGTTGAGCTGCTCGCCAAGAACTAGATTACAATGCTTCTCTCCCATATCGAACGTATTTACTTCGAGCTTCGGCTACATCAGCAGCTACCTTCAGTTGAGCTGCTCGCCAAGAACTAGATTACAATGCTTCTCTCCCATATCGAACGTATTTACTTCGAGCTTCGGCTACATCAGCAGCTACCTACAGTTGAGCTGCTCGCCAAGAACTAGATTACAATGCTTCTCTCCCATATCGAACGTATTTACTTCGAGCTTCGGCTACATCAGCAGCTACCTACAGTTGAGCTGCTCGCCAAGAACTAGATTACAATGCTTCTCTCCCATATCGAACGTATTTACTTCGAGCTTCGGCTACATCAGCAGCTACCTTCAGTTGAGCTGCTCGCCAAGAACTAGATTACAATGCTTCTCTCCCATATCGAACGTATTTACTTCGAGCTTCGGCTACATCAGCAGCTACCTACAGTTGAGCTGCTCGCCAAGAACTAGATTACAATGCTTCTCTCCCATATCGAACGTATTTACTTCGAGCTTCGGCTACATCAGCAGCTACCTACAGTTGAGCTGCTCGCCAAGAACTAGATTACAATGCTTCTCTCCCATATCGAACGTATTTACTTCGAGCTTCGGCTACATCAGCAGCTACCTACAGTTGAGCTGCTCGCCAAGAACTAGATTACAATGCTTCTCTCCCATATCGAACGTATTTACTTCGAGCTTCGGCTACATCAGCAGCTACCTACAGTTGAGCTGCTCGCCAAGAACTAGATTACAATGCTTCTCTCCCATATCGAACGTATTTTTTTCTCCAAATTTCTATGATACCATTCTTGAAATAAACCTAAACTATTTAATAAAAGAAGAGACAACAAATTCGCCAATTCAGCCAATTTTCAGTCAAGATATCGCGTAACGTACAACTAACATACAGACGAATTGTAAATCTCCTCCTTTGTGGAGTCGGTTAATAAGTAAGTAGCCGTGGCAGCTCAAGTGCTAGTCTAAACTTTACTATGATCGGATCTCGGAACAACGAGCGTCTCGGATACGATCCTCGCCGACACCGATGAGATGGTTAATGACAGTTGTAAGTTTTGGTATACACGATTGCCAAGTCATGCGTGTAGCCGGGGGTGCGGGAAGTATAGCCCCTTCGCCCTTGCGTCTGAAATCAAGGCTAAGGCTGGACCAATATACTGAAGCTGCGGAGGTGAGCATGGGCGTCCGCTGATCACCCTCCACGCCTACGGCTTTACGAAAACAGCCATTTCATCTTAGTCCTCGCGGATGACAACGCATCTGCATTTTGATTCGTAATCGGTGATAGGTGTAGATTTCTTTGGGCCACAGTAACCACTTACCATCAGGTGGACTGTGTGCTCGTTTGTCCGCACTATCCTAAAAAACAGCGCTGATTTTCAGTGGACTCGAACGGATGGTAACGGACAGCCAACATTTAAAGAAATCAAACCCAAGTTCAGTGCCTGCATGACTGTCTGTTCGGAGCTCACTGACATATTCACAAGCATATAAATGACCCCCAAGCACACGCCCCAAGACTACAGACTATAAGAACGTAAAGTCTTGGGGCTTGTGGAAGCTTAGCTTAGCATAGCTTGCCAATTCTTAGCGCTTGCCAAGCGCTAAGACTTGGCAAGTTAACATGACGGAGAAACTGCATGTTGGAGACTTGATACGAGTATAAAACACTAGAATTGTGAATAACAACTTTATTGATTTAATTTCCCAATATAATAATAATAATGTAGCTGCTAATAGTAATAGCTCAGATGGTTAGGGCTCGCTGTAAATTTCACAGTACGCGAGCAACCCGGGTTCGATCCCCGCCGGCACCAATGATTAATTGTGCTCGGCGATGAAGTAAGGAAACCTGCATGTCTGAGAATTAAGAAAAAAAAATATTTCGTAGACACGAATTGAGGTAGCGCGGTGGACACTTCCTTGCACTAAAAACTCTCTCAGAGATGAGAGGAGCCCTGTGCCCAGTAGTGGGACGTATGTAGGCTGTAACTTGTTAACTTTTAATTTCTTCCAGACCGAATATTCGATCACGGCACAACAGGGTTATAGTGCACGAATGCGTGTGCAAGCATAGGTTGACTGCCCCCATTCCCTCACTCCCATAGTTCGATGGGACGGTAAACTAACACGCTCGGAGAGAGATCGAGCGCGGGACCAACGGCTTTACGTGTTTTCCGTGACACTGGCTGAAACACCGCCATCTTCTTACTGTCATTGACATCGGGTTGCTACTAAGAAATTCTTGACAAAAAAACTCAATAAAATTGTATTTTTCGGTTCGAACCAGTATTCGAACCCGAGACTTCATATATAATAGCTATAGGTCCTATACAATCTTTTCAACGAAATCACTTTATAGGGTGTCCTATATAAAATTACATAATACTAGCCTGACTTTTTTACCGTCAAAAAAAATAGATTGTAACAGGCGAATGGAATAGAAGCCTATGACATGACGGCTGTGAAATTGATCTAACAATAAATACTACTAATTTTAAATAAACTTTCGGTACTAAAAATATATCAACAAAATTTGAAACGAAATAAATAAATCAATTAAAAACCATCGAAAATAAAATAATGCACACCCAATTAGTAGTATTTATTGATAGATCAATTTCATGTGTTAATGTAAAATAAAAAATATAAAATACTAGTGCCATAGGCTTCTATATCGTTCACCTGCTACATCCTATTTTTTTCTAGACGGTTAAAAAATCATCCAGGTAAACTACTCTCATTATTTTCCTTAGAGTATAAGGAAACCTTTCCCTCCATTGTCCTGTGCACTCCTCCACTTTTTGTAATAAATCGTGGTCTGTTTTTGGAGTGACTTTTGAAAATCCTTCCCCTTGTCCATGAAACGTACTCAATCATTTCAGTTGTTCAAGACACAAGTTCAGAAACATTATATCTCTCTAACCCCTCATTGTTACTTCTTTCATTTATGATCACTGATCTGTCGCCTAAAGTCTTATAAGTTGCCTCTTTAATGCATAAGCTGTTATCATATGTTACTATATTGCACCCTACCATTGAAGCTTTATATATTACGTACTAGAAGTGACGCCTAGACCCAGAATACAAAATAATTGTACTACGTAGCCTAGACTCGAGCGTCGCAACACGCGTTAGAGTCCACGGGCTCAAGCTGACTTGTGACTTGCTGCCCGCACTGCCTCAGGTTTTGTACGTGATGACTTTTCTAGTACGTAGTACATATTAGTATGTTATATTTGAATAGTTATATTATTTAGTTAGAACTAATTGTCAAATTTTTCAGTTTTTTTACCAAAATACTAAAACAATAATTCTCTAAAACGGTCTCTCTAGTACCCCCCTTTCTACGCCACTGTTTAGGTATAGAACTTGTGCAGTATTAAATTGTTTATTGAATGATAAAAAATGTTGTGAATAAATAGAAGATTATATATTTAACTTTTTATCGTTTTTAGTATCCTATCTCTAGAGCCTTATAGAGTACGGTGAGGGTGTACAACCGGCAACACATGTTGACCAAGCCTCAGTCAACGCGAGCGCAGGCAAACTGATCCAAGCAAGTGCTACAGCGGCAGTGCTACATGGGTCAATGTCTTACATCTTATCTATCAAAAGGTTTAAGATATTTATTGAGAAAAAATTGTTTAATAAGGGTTATTATACAACTAAACAGTACATGATTGATAACAACCCTTGGGAGTGAGGTGATCGCTGTATTTAAATGTATTCATGCTTAATTTTATATTGTTATGCTTAATTGTATACTGTTAATTAATGTTTATAAAAATCTTGCTTAGTTTATTGCTGGTTCTTCAAATAACAGAGGCTTTTACTGAACCAGTGGTAAAACTCAAATGACTTTCAATAAGTATTCTTATAATTTATATTAGATGAAAATGATTCTATTCTAATCTACATAATATTGGTTAAGTTTGAAGGAAATCAATGTTAACTCTGACTGTCAATTGTTCACCAGTGTTTGTAGAGACCACAACATGTTGGCCGTAATCAGTTCCTATAGAGAATGGTAACGATATGGATGACGTGGCAGTTATTGCAGCTCCTGCTATATATTCGATGAGCCGACTGTCACGCGGACACTACTTCTGTCTCTCCAACTGGTTAGACTTTCAGTGACATACACACGTACGTAAGAATTATATATCTTAATATTAAATTACGTGTTTGTCCGCGATGGACTCCTAAACTACTTAACCGATTTTAATCAAATTTGCACGCCGCACCATGTGAAGTTTGGTCCAACTTGAGAGATGGGATAGTTATCTTGCCCACAATTTTTTTTCGCAAAAAAAAAGATCTTAGTCCTCAAGGGTGATAATCTCAGACATGCAATATGTGGTGACAACCACTACACAAGTAGAAATATGAAGATGTAAACATAAACAAAATAACATATAAACATTCACGCCTTTCGCCGAAAGGGGTAGGCAGAGAATACGGACTTCCATTTGGCACGATCCTGACACACCTCGATCATTTGATTATGCAATGACGGAATAATCCATTGCATAATCAAATGGATTTAAAACTTCCAATCTTAATATAATATTATGTATAAAAATCCCGTGTCACAATTTCAATAATACTAGTTTTTACGGATTTCATTATCAAAATTTAAATATACGCGATATTTAAATTTTTAAATACCCGATGTTTCGAGCGCTTTACAGCACCCATGGTTAAGGGGGCGACTGAGATGTTCAACGTCCAGATGTCATAGTTAACCGCGGTTACCACAGATTAAAATTATTAACTTTTGTTTCGATCTACACAGTATGAACTTATGTTATCTTGACGTCTTGTAGTTGTATGCTTGTGTTGGGATTTCATTATATTAATTATAGGATCCCAAGCAGATGGTAGCACCCAGCCATCTTCTCTGTCGAAATTGGAATGTTTTTTGATTTCAATAGCCTCGCGAATCATCCTTGGAAGGAATCGGTGTTCTTTAGCGAGGATTTGTTGTCTACCAAATCTGATGTATTGACGGGGGCGATCCTGTATGTGTTCACAGACTGCAGACTTCCCGGAGCGTCGATTCTTCACATCAGCTATATGTTCTTTAACGCGGGTTATTATTGATCTTTTAGTTTGTCCTATGTAGGAGAGACCACATTCACAATCAAGCTTGTACACTATAAATAACTTATATGTACGTCTACAAATAAAAAGGAATTTTGTGAATGTGTATTTATTGTACGCCTCGACTTGATAGGACAGTTTTTATCCCGTTAAGTGACCACCAGTATTTCCATTGTAAAAATTAGAATTTTCATTAGGGGCAATGGTCGTCGGAAGTTCAGAACGTCAACTTGACCAGTTAGTAGTTATTCATAATTCTATGTCAAAATATTTAGAAGAACAGGATCCTGACTTAAATGCAGACAACGCTCCTGCAATCCCTCTGGCCTTGCAGTTGTTCATGGGCGGCGGTGATCACTCACCATCTGCTGAGCCGCAGTTCTTTTAAAGCATAAGACAATGACAAACGAGCACACAGTCCACCTCATTACTGGTAAGTGGAAGCTGTGGCCCATAGACATCTATATCTTCGATTGAGACTTAAAACTGCAAATGCGTTGTCACTCGTGAGGACTAAGACGGAATGCCTCGTTTCCAGTAAAATGGGTCTCCGGATCTCTACACTCACCATATGAAACACGGCAGCATTAACCTGTTATTTCACGCTGGTATTCTGTGAGAGCGTGGACCTGCCCCGGTCGAGCCGACCCATTCGTGTTACAACTATAATATAGCTGCAACTTGCCTCTACCAAGTTTAAAATGCATGCTCGTTTGTGACCTCTTCTATAAAAAAGAGATGGCAATCCATGTGCAAGAGGCAAGAGATCTGTTCCCACCAGTGCTCGAGTGCAGAGGTTGACGAAGAAGAGAGACTACAGAAAAAGGTTTGCGTTTTTTATTTCAAAATAAAACAACCATTATAACAATAACAATTTACTAACATTACACTATATAGCTCGATACATAAAAATAAGGCATTGTGATTTAATATTCCCATCACAGAAAAAAATACAGATGACAGGTGGTAAAATAAAAAAAAACTGTACAACCGACTTCAATATGACTTAATGTATTCGAAGTCCATTAAATATGCATTATTTAAGATAACTCAAAAACTACTAGTCAGATCTTGATTAAATTTATATGCAACTACACGAGAAGCACCAGCTTTCAGATAAAAAAAGAATCACCGTAATCGGTTCAGCCAGAGAAAAGTTATGAGGTAAAAAAAACATACAATCGTTGCAATGGTGCTCCTGTACAGATCATCATGATACAGAGCGTGTACAGAACATCATTTGTATATAGAAGTTTTGTAACATGATTATTGCATAGTCATTGTTGATAACGAAAAACAAGGTATAAAAATATACGAAAATACATTTCAAAAATAATAACTAGTACAGTTAAAGGCATTGTGTATGTAAATTAAAAATACAAAATTTAAATAAATTAATCATATTATGATAAATGTAGTACGTATATGACACTTCCCGCCAAGTCAACACAATAAAACTATTACAATTTAAAAATAATATAAGTATTGTATCAAGACTAGAATAATATTACAATTATCAAAAAATTGAAATGTTTTATGTAGTCAAGACGGTTTTGCACAGATAAAGCAAACGAAAGGAAGAGTGTGGCTATGAATAAGGTACGTGAGGGTAATACGGTCACCTTAAGCTTTGTCGCCATAAAAAGCCAAAACTAGAAGGACAGTGACGAAATACAAAGTCGTATACTTTAACTAATATAATAAGAAAAAAAATAGCAATCAAGCTTTGGCAATACATACTAAAATTTATTAAAATATTTACTATAATGTCAACTGTCAAAATGGCGTCGATAAAACAGCGCCCTTTTAACCCTTTATTAATTGGGTGCGTTTGGCAGAAAAAGCGCTAGCGAACGCTTGTAAGCAAAATGGCGATCGTAAGCGGTAAGCGCTGTCAAATCGTAAGTAGCTATTTTCTTCCAGGACACGATGTTAGTTTTAACCGGGGAATCTAACCTAATTTAAATATATGTTTGTAAAGTATTCATATTAAAATCTTACCAATCATGAATTTTTAATAGCATGTATATGTTTATTCATGTCATTATATTACTTAAAACTAATATTGCACAAAACAACTTATAAACTCTACTTCAAAACAAACAAATGAAATAAGCAAAATGGCGGATTGTGTCAGCGCTACTGAAGTAGCAATCGTGTCGTGGCCGAAAACTATTTTAGCGCTTATAAGCGCTTGCTAGCGCTTTTTTCTGCCAAACGCACCCATTATTGACTGATGAAAACCTATTATATCACAGCGCCATCTATGCAAACAAGGATGTAGGGTTTGTAATCAGATGACCATATTACACTCACGTACTATATTTATTTATTTTTTGAAATATAACCACATCATTTATAAATAAAACATGGCATTACTATAACTTTTTTACACGTGTTTTTTGACTTTATGTTTATTGTCCGAAATTTATTTAACTTAAAATGTTTTTAACTTAAAATAACTGAAATGCATACGCTTTTAAAAGAGTTTGAAAAGCGCATGTTAACCATGCCAGGAAAAATCAAGACAAATAATATTATTGATTAGTAAATATTTTTAGAGCAACCAGCAATTCTTCCCCAACTAACAAACTCTCCCCCTCCCCCCTTTTCGTTCAGACTTAATTAAGTTGTTTATAATTACGTTTTATTAATCGTATTCTTACGGTCCTGGCTCCTACTTCTGAGTGGTTTATAAAAAAAATCTCCTTCTTACCTAACCAGTTCGAGTCGAAATACCTTAAGTCCTGAGCTCGCTTCGCTTAAAAATTAACAAATAAACGCTTATATTCGAAGTACGTTTATGATCACATTTAAAATCATAAAACTATATAAAATGTTCAGGTGAGATATTTTTCATAATTTTTTCCATAAATTCGCCATAAAAACGAAGATTTTTTTTAAAAATCATCGAAATCAGACGATTTTTAGATTCTAGAGCCAAAAAACAAGGGGACCGCGAAAATATAAAATTACCTTTTTAAATTGTAAGAAATGAAGTCGATTTATAATCTACCGTTCAATTATAATATCACGGCTTTGACAATATACCTGCGAGATATATACAAAATTTTGCAGCAGCCAACGTTAGTGTAAGACCACACCTCGACCGCGTGGTAAGTTTTCGTATTACGATCAAATTGAAAATCAATTAAAAATAATTAAATCGCGCAACGTTGTTACATCGTACTGAATGAATATTTATACATATTGTGAATATTTAAACTCAACTTTACGCAAATTTGTAAGCATGTACATTATAAACTGTATTATTCCATACAACGTTCACCTGACGTACGACAACCTGTGACCCTGTCTCGTTATAAAATATCCCAACACGTGAATACCTACAGCGAGTCCATTGGAATACAATACACACAAAAGATTGTTTTCCGGAAACAAATGGGAAGCGAACGCGAGCAAATTTAAAAGATTACCATGAAATGGGATGATCGATCGACTTTATTAGTTAATTTTTTTTATAGGATTATAGGATTTTATACGACAAACGAGCACACAGTCCACCTGATGGTAAGTGGTTGCTGTGGCCCATAGACATCTACATCTATCCGTGAGGACTAAGATGGAATGCCTCGTTTCCAGTTAAAAAGGTCTCCGGTCTCTACACTCACCATACGAAACACAGCAGCATTAAGCTGCTATTTGACGCTGGTATTCTGTGAAAGTGTGGTCCTGCCCCGGTCGAGCCGACCCATTCGTGCTACAACTATACTACTAATATAATTGCAACATGGCTCTACCGCTAAAAAAATGTTTGTTATAAGATACGCACTAATATAGCGACAATAAACTAAACCTCTTTGGTCAGTGTAAGTTTAGCCAAAAAAAGCGTAGTTCAGATGCACATGAACCTTCTAATTTTCACACGGATAAAATCGTTAATATAATGTTTTTCCGCAAAAAACGCCGGATGCATCAATTACCATAAAAAGTATATTACGTCTTTAAGGTTGTGGTTTTAATGGATTTTGCAAGCGGAGTTAAGATATCAAACGAAACCTATTCCACAAAAATATATACGCTGTTGATACGTTGAAACCGGTTTTTATAATTAGTGTATTCATAATTTAAAATAAATATTGTGAAACTAGTAAAAGTGTTTATCTAAATCGCAAATATAAAAACAGAAACTCTTTTTTTTTAAGTGAAAAATTATAGTTAGTTTTTAAAACGCAACATTACCAATGATAGACCAAAACAAATTACAGCGATCAAAATAAACAACGATTTTCATTGTGCCGGTAACAGATATAGGTGACCGGCTTAGGTACCCTGAAAAGCACGGAGAGCCAAGTAACGGCTTCAGTGTTTAATAAGATTAGTCAGTGACTTTACTAAACACTGGCGTACACTTTGTAAAACCGAACATGAACGGGAAGTAAGTAACGCGGTAGGTCAGCAGCTTGTAATATAGACGCGAACGCTAATATAGACGGACCAACTTCGCCAAGGAGGGTCGCGTCCGTATACGGCTTAAAGATTTCTCGTCAGATCGATAAGCCAAAAGGCGGTGTTTAGTGGGTAAAAGTCTCCACATAACCACGCAGCCGGCTGCGTAGTATGCTACGAGCATCCTCCACGTTCCTCCCCCGTTACCGGAGGGTTGCCCATATTTACTTCGGGCGCAAAAAAAAACAACTTGAATCAGAGCTAGACTGTATGGATAACAATATACGATAGCAGTGACGAGTTAGTCCTAACTTGTCTATACCGTTACAAGTTACTACTTAATGAAAGTCCACAGCTAAACGTCACACTCCCCCTTAGATTGCCTTACAGGGGGAGTGTTTGCCATAGTTGCCACGCGTGGCAGACGGGAGGTCAATCGCAGTTTTTTTATTTTTAGTTGGTGTTACGTAGACGCTTCCGTCCATCTTTATTTGTTACTTTCTGTTGAATCTTACGACACCTTTTACGTGGTAGTCACGCTACAGCTATATTATAGCCGTAACTCGATTGGGGCAGGACCACGCTCTCACAGAATACCAGCGTAAAATAGCAGTTTAATGATGGTGTGTTTCCTATGAGAATTAGAGACCGTTTTTTACTGCAAACAAGGTATTCATCTTAGCCCTCACGGGTGACAACGCAACCGATTCGTAATCGAGGATAAATGTAGATGACTGTGGGCCACAGCATCCACTTACTTATTCTATAAAAAAACTGACACTTTTATAGTATAAGGTGACAAACGAGCACACAGCACATCTGATGGTAAGTGGACGCTGTGACCTATAGACAATCATCTATCCTTAAAGAATCAAAATGAGAAGTATAGAACGCCCAGTTACCTGCAACAAGAGTCTGCAATTCTCTACACTTGCTACGCGTAAGAAACACAGCAGCATTAAGCTGCTACTTCACACTGGTGTCGGGTGACAACGTGCTCCTTCCCCGGATACAATTACTGTTACTGACCCAATAAAACACCGATTCCCGTACAAATAGTCAACGAATTCCAAAAAAAATATAAAATATCCCATCCAATTGCGACCGTTGCAAAAAAACATAAAAACCGATTTTTTTTAACTTTAAATGTGATTCAAAATCAAGATTTATAATATTAAGCTCAAAAATACTAGCACATAATATATTATATAAAAATCATTCGTAACGTTTAACGTTATCTATAAATATTTTCTAACATTCATCAACACTATTGTAATTTTTATTTAAAAAAAAAACTACAACTAAACCACACGCACACACATGCAAGGATTTCGCACACCTCGGTCTAATATATGTGTATAACAATATTAATATATAATATACATAATTTTATTGTCAATTTCAATTCATTTACTTTAAGGAGTCTTCAAACCAAGCGTTATCAAGATATATTCATATCGTATAAACAAAAAATCCTACGTCTACAGCTTTGTCTACATTGCAGTAGCCTAAGGATAGGGTACGGATCGCCTAACTCAAAAGGTATTGGGTTCGATTCCTCCATTCGACTGCTACCGTAAACCACTCCCACACAAGCATTTCTAAGCTTACCAAGAGTGGTTAAAGACAATATTAGTATTCTTTGTAGCTTTACAGGTATTTAAAAAGTAATATAAAAATAGTGAAAATAAAGAAGACAAATTAGTTCGCCAATCTGCCAGACTTCACATGCCTTCAAAATAATTGAATTGTATATTTAAGCATTCCAATCATTTTGTGAATGACAACGCTCCTATCACGGTCGATAATAAAATATTACATTTATTGGTACGTTTCTCTAACTTTCGCGCCTTTACTTATCTCGTCTATTGCTTTTGCAACATCTTATATTTTTTTAAAAAAGTTCTTTTTAGTGGCATTGTGTTTGTTGAAAAGTGTATGTGGTCAATTACTGGAACAAACTCGTAATATAGTTTTTACCAGTAATAAACCACTGGTCAACAACTGGAAAATTGTGAATTTTTAATAATTTACTACTATAAACATTATTGAAGTATCTCGAGTGAATATAAAAGTAAAATAAAAAAATGAATTAAAAAGCTAAATCAGCAAGTGTTGAACAACTTGAACATTAATGGAAAATCATAGAATTTGTGTTCTGATCGTTCACCAGTGACAACTATTGCTTTGAATGACATGTGAGAAGAGTTGAGAAGACTAACAACGATATAAATACAATATAAATTGAAAATAAGCAAGCACGATTCTGTAAGTAGGTCAGTGCCCGTACTTAACCTTAAACTTTGTGATAACGAACTATCAAATAATAAAAGTGGTAGCAATGAAAATGAGTTTACTATCTCTTTTATGTTTTCAGATATACTTAAACTAAACAAATAATTAACCCATTGATAAATTAACAACCGGTACTAAGATAATGTATCGAGGAATGAAAGCCCAGAAAGAATGAACTTCAGGGGCCAATGTGGAAATTAATTTAATGTTTTTTTAATTTTTCTAGTGAGTTTTTATTTTTTATTAAAACTTTATTTTTAGCTTTTACGTTGGTTTGGTGATGATACACAAAAATTAGAATTTCATGTCCTTAGTGGGAAATATAGGACCTCCTGATTTTCGAAAGACGGATAAAAAATAATATAAATATATATTAGAGTACTTTTGTAATTGCTCAGTTACTAAATATAACAAAAGGAGTGTCTATACAATGCACATGATTACTGCTACGGCTAAGGTTTAAAAAATTTGGTCGACGTCAAGTACATTTACGATATGCAAAAATACAATTATTAATAATTTCTCATTTGAAATTGTTGTAATACATGAGATATTTATTATTATTATTATTTTATTTACAATAAAAATAAAATAAATTATTATTTAATGGAAAACCTTTATACCCCTTTCTAAACTTATTGCGCGCGCGAATGAGTTTGAGATATGGCACAGTTAAAGTTTATAAGGTGAAGGAATGCAGAAAGCTAAAACTTATAAATGAGTTACAGATACATAAAATCAAATAAAATATAACACATAGGTAAAATTGGACATATTATTTCATTTTTTGAAGTTACTGCCAATATCTCAGAGTACCAACGAGTATATAATCATTATGTTTGATAAATGTATGTACATTTTTATTAAGATCAATGTCAAATACTTAATAATCTGTAGTCAATCAATATCAATTGTGTTTTTATAAAAGCGATTTTTTAAATTTTTAAAAACAAAATAAGTACTTCTTAAGATCTAAAATCACATGGGTTGATTGTACTTAACCTATCGACACATTGCTACGTAATACATTAAACATAGAATAACGCTTGATTCAAAAACCTCCTCATTGCACATTGGTCGCTAGATGGCGCTGTGTTTGACCAGATTCACTTACAAAAATAATTGCACAAAGTCCCATACCCACTACGAAGCATCACTTCTCAAGTGAATTAAACGAAGTATCACTTCTCAAGTGAATACAACGAAGCGTCACTTTTCAAGTGAACCTATATAGCATATTCGGTATTATTACAAAACGTTTTATTTGAACGGTTTATTGATAGAGTTAAACCCCATATCTTTGTTATTATTTTAAACGTCACCCCCACACAAAAAAATGTCTCCAGTATCTTGGGGGCAGTTTACAAACATAATTTGCATAAGGACAAACATCCAGACCCGAAACAATTATTTGTATTTTTTTTTTATTATTATTTGTTATTTGTGTTACTTGTTCCATGCGGGATTCGAAGTCCCTCCTTCCAACGCTGCAACTTATCGCTAAGGCACTGCGCTACGGAGTCTTTAAACCTTGCATTTTAATTTGCACATTTCCCACGGGACTTCTATCTTGAAACATACTCTAGCTTAAATATTGGACTGACTATAAATTACTTTTTGTAACAAAATGTTTTGTGTCATAAGTTAAACTAACGCAGAAGATTTCGTCAATACCCGTTTATGTTAAGCGACAAGCAATTCTGCACCTTACCGCTTTAGACATAAGCACATTAATTAATTCTAAATTGGAGTTCACATCACCTTTTACGGCAAGAAGATCAGTTAATTTTAAAAAATGCAACACAAGATTTACTTGATCATGTCAAGAATTGGTGCAGAAAAGTGCTTATAACTTTGTAAGGCACTAAATAAATCCACTAAGTTTTCAGTATGAGCAAATATAACAAAAATAGATAAAATACCACATTTACATAACAATCTTTAAGCTTACCAAAACTTCATAGAAGCTAAACTACTTAATATTTAAAATAACTTCGGTACCCACAATAGAGAACCCCACTAACCCAGAAATCCAAATGCAGCTAAAACACTCCCTATATATAAAAATTACTAGAAAAGTCATTGGCTATTCAAAATTCTAAATTGTCTAAAGCACCATATCTTCCATACACTTGCAATAACACCGATACAAAACACAGCAACAACTTCTAAATGTACAAAAACCAACTTCTTTAGTCCATTTAAAACTTCAAAAGGTAATGTGAGATTGCTACAGCTTATCTAACCCTTTCCCATGACCTCAGCAAATTTATTTAACATTACGAAGCCATCTTCTTATATACGAATCCATCTTACAATATCCAAAGCTATGAATGAAAAGCTTTGAAAGTACCCGAAATATTGTTTTAAGCTTTTCTAAATACTTGTTGACAATTCCGACGAATTCGAAATGCTTCAGAAGCAATTTTAAAGCATCCGAAACTCAACACCGCCTTTTGACCGAAGTCATCTGAAGTTTCTCACCGAAGCCGTCTCAAGTTGCTCACCGAAGTCGTTTGAAGCGTTTCGAAGTATTTCATGAGCCTTGAATCGTGTGCGCAAAATCACGAAGTATAGTTTTACTAAAGTCATATGTTGCAAAAGAGACGCCCACTGCGATCGGGCCTTTAACCCAGTTCATACTGAGACCCTTGAAGAATCCTCGCCAGCCGTCCACCCTGGGAACATTAGAAAATATCTCAATAAAATCGTAGTTAAGAGCTCGTAGTCCGGAATAGTGGCAGTGTAAGAATATCCACTACCCCGTATCTCTTCGTAGGTGCCCGTAAAAGGCGACAGAGATCAGGAGATGGACAGCAGCGTTTTCCTAATAACGATTAAAACTGTAGTTGCCAACCGCTTGCTGAGAGCGGCGAGTGGCAACTATAGCAAATACCCCCTGTGAGATAACCTATGGGGGAGGTCCATGTTCAGCAATGGACTATCTTGGTGTACTATGTCGTATGTATCTAAGCTCCTCCCACTACTATCGTGGTGTACTATGTCGTGTGTATCTAAGCTCCTCCCACTACTATCGTCGTGTACTATGTCGTGCGTATCTAAGCTCCTCCCACTACTATCTTGGTGTACTATGTCGTGCGTATCTAAGCTCCTCCTACTACTATCTTGTAATACTATGTCGTGTGTATCTAAGCTCCTCCCACTACTATCTTGGTGTATTATGTCGTATGTTTCTAAGCTCCTCCCACTACTATCTTGGTGTACTATGTCGTGTGTATCTAAGCTCCTCCCACTACTATCTTGGTGTACTATGTCGTGTGTATCTAAGCTCCTGCCACTACTATCTTGGTGTACTATGTCGTGTGTATCTAAGCTCCTCCCACTACTATCTTGGTGTATTATGTCGTATGTTTCTAAGCTCCTCCCACTACTATCTTGGTGTACTATGTCGTGTGTATCTAAGCTCCTCCCACTACTATCTTGGTGTACTATGTCGTGTGTATCTAAGCTCCTGCCACTACTATCTTGGTGTACTATGTCGTGTGTATCTAAGCTCCTCCCACTACTATCTTGGTATACTATGTCGTGTGTATCTAAGCTCCTCCCACTACTATCTTGGTGTACTATGTCGTGTGTATCTAAGCTCCTCCCACTACTATCTTGGTGTACTATGTCGTGCGTATCTAAGCTCCTCCTACTACTATCTTGTAATACTATGTCGTGTGTATCTAAGCTCCTCCCACTACTATCTTGGTGTATTATGTCGTGTGTTTCTAAGCTCCTCCCACTACTATCTTGGTGTACTATGTCGTGTGTATCTAAGCTCCTCCCACTACTATCTTGGTGTACTATGTCGTGTGTATCTAAGCTCCTGCCACTACTATCTTGGTGTACTATGTCGTGTGTATCTAAGCTCCTCCCACTACTATCTTGGTGTACTATGTCGTGTGTATCTAAGCTCCTCCCACTACTATCTTGGTGTACTATGTCGTACGTATCTAAGCTCCTCCCACTACTATCTTGGTGTACTATGTCGTGCGTATCTAAGCTCCTCCCACTACTAACGTGGTTTACAATGTCGTGTGTATCTAAGCTCCTCCCACTACTATCTTGGTGTACTATGTCGTATGTTTCTAAGCTTCGTTCCCTGCTGTCTAAGTATATTTTATGGTGTGTGTTGTAAGCACCTCCCCCTTGGTGTATTTGGTACCTGTATATGTGCGCGAGGGTTTGAACAATGCTGGGGCAGGGGTAGGACAGGTCGGTGTTGCGGCGCGCGGTCTGCATGCGGCGCCGCACGATGTCCAGCGGGTAGGACGCGGTCTGCGCGAGCGCACCCGCAGTACCGCCCAGCGCGATGTTCGTAAACCCGGTCGCGGGTGACCCGAAGTGCTCTAATACATTAGCAAATTTAATATCTTATATAGGTTTGTAACTGGAAAAATCGACACTTATTAGACGCTATATACACAGACTTTTCTGAAGCATTCGACAGAGTATGCCATTCAATTCTACTGTATAAATTATCCAATTACGGTTTCTGTCGGTCTATGGTTGTTTGGTTTGAATCGTATCTACGTAGTCGAACTAACTATGCAGTACTAAAAGGTTACAGGTCAGATAACTATATATCTAGTTTTGGAGTTCTACAAGGTTCTCCCCTGGGACCGTAGCTCTTTAACGTTTTCTTTAATGATTTGGATCAACAAATAAGAAACAGTAAGGTCCTCTTAATTGTTCCACCGATTCACAACTTTTACAAGATGATGTTCGTAGTCTAGTAAATTGGTGTAACATAAATAATGTGCAGTTAAATCCCAATAAATTTTCTCAGATCTGTTTCTCACGTAAATTATTTCCGTATAAAGTGAAATATAAAATAAATAATGAAAACTTGCAGATTGATGAACTTGTTATGAATTTCGGCATTCTTTTGGATTCAAAACCGACTTTTATTCCACAAATAGTCCGCACGATAAAGAAATCTTCAAGGAATTTCGGCTTCTTATTAAGAAATAGTAACACCTTTAAAAACATAACAACCAAAAAAATATTATTTAATACCTATGTCCAGAGCATATTAGAACATGGGAGCTTAATATGGTCATGACAATAGAAGGTCGATTAACTACGTATAGAAAGGATACTAAAACGGTTTATGGTCTCGCTTATTGTACTAAGTAGTAACATAAATGATAAGAAACTTGCCGAATATCATGAGAAGTTAAAATTCTTTTGCGTTGACAGGTTGTCAAACCGAAGAAAGTACAATGAAATGGTAATGTTTTATAAAATTGTGCACAGAACTAGGAACAGCGTTGAGCTATTGCCAAAAATAAAAATCAAAGTTCCAAGACGTTACCCGCGTAAGTCTGTACCTTTATTATGTCCACATCCTTCTAAATATAATCTAAGTTATAACAATAGTTTAGCTAAAATGTCACGTTCACTGAATTTGTTGTCATATTCTGTGGATATTTCTAGCAATTCTTTGTCCTCCTTTAAAAAAAACAGTGCTTCAGAATTTAAGAGATAATATTGAAGATGAAAAATTGAGATGGGCCTGTAGTAGTTTGCATCAATTTGTCAGGGAGATATGAATGCCCAATACACAAATTAAACAACAAAGACAAACCCCTTGGCAAATGAACTCCAGCATGCCGCAGGTGTTCGATGCTGAGGTGGTCATGCCCAGGCGATTTGCCCCTCACCATGCACTTAATGACTTTAGCCACATCTTTGGCGGTAAAAAATACACTAAGTTTCGGACTACCTGCCTCAGCATCAGACACCGGCCGCCCTGCCCGTCCCAGTGGTGATTCCACTCTAAAGTATTCTCTGAATACATTAGCAATATCACTAGGATAAATGGTTTTATTATTATTATTATTATAGGATCACAAGCTCCTGAAACACTGATGGGATGGCTCGACTTATGATTCATTTTATTGGTGGCTTTCTAAAATTGACCGAATTTCTTTCTTTTGTGGTATTCAGCTATTATGTCCATTTTTATTTGTGTCTGAATATTTTGACACTATTTTAATCTTGCTTTAAAAATGCGTCTCGATTCACACATTTCATTATATGCGTGACCAGAGCCGGGTCTGCCATGTAAGGTCCAACTTTGAAAACAAAGTCGAGCCCTCCCATGCGCCTCGCGAACGTGTTTGTTCCAACTAGGTAAATATTTATCTTTTTGCCCTGTCCTAACACTATAGATCCTAACAATATAGATAGTGGCTTCCGAAAGTATTTCATATACAATATGTTCATACAATCTGTCAAGCATTATTTTGTTGAAAATCGAATGTAATCATAAGAAGTATGAAATGCATTGAAATGTAAGTACTGTCTGGCCATTCAGAGAATGCGATTCTGACATGTCGAGATCGAACGGACGATGTAACTTTGAAGTAGCGTAGCATTTACGATTAAAAAATATATATTTTAATTCATCATTCCAATTAGACCATTATGTAAAGTACATTGTTGTATGTAACTTTTGCAAAGATTAAAATCTATACATATAATAAAACAGTAATGAAAGTACGTACGGTACGGCTTCATGCCAAAACTAATGGATAGATTGAATTAAAATTCAGCAAAAATGTTCTTTGTAAACCAAGGAAGGCTTTAGGCTACATATTATCACGCCGTATGTTATAGGAGGTAAGCAGTATTGATTTTAAAAGGTTTTTCTTCGTAATTGTATGCACAAAATAATTGAATGCACAAAATGACATGTTATTAGTTAAAATACAAATAAAAATGTAACTCTAGGAACATAATAATCACGCTATTTTTATAAAAGAGCGGGGCAGTAATATTGTAAATTGCAAGGGAACAGCTGTTTAACAGTATGTCAACGGGGAATTTAGCGATAAGGTAAGGCGACCGTTTACCGCATTAAATGGGGCGAATTTAAATCCCATAATATTATTTAGAAAAATCGTATTTTTTTTAAATTTTTACATTTTTTATGTGCATTAGTAAATCTGAGAACTTTACATGTCCTATCTAATTGTATGGAGAGTTTCACACTCATATTACTAAACAGATTGATTGGCGGCAATACAAGTTACACTATCATGAAGTCAAGTCAAACTTTTGGTTCTAAGTTATATCTTACCAAGCACATTTGTTGCAGGTAATTGATTTAAGTACGTAATTTTTAGTTTTGTTCCTTGCTGCTGTTACCATATCTTTTTAATGCAAAAATAATGTACTTGTCTGTTAAATTAACGACAATTTAGTTTTAATTCATAATTAATTCATTCGGGTAAATAATATGTAGTTTCCGTTTTCTAACTAGATGGCGTTGGCGTCGAGTTAGATCGCGCTATGGTTTCGTTCCCAAAAAGTGATGTCATAGGTGCCAATGGGCCACTCTCATCCTATAGAAACGGGGGTTACCTTTGTTGTATGTGTTGGTTGATGTGTTTAATTTTCCTGTGAAATAATTAATTTTCTACTTACTAGCAATTCTTATGTACATATTCGATTACTTTTCATTATTTTGAATATCGTTAGTATCGGATTAAGAAGGAATTTTAGCTATGCCTTTTAGAAAAAGATCAAATCTGTCCGAAAATCAAGGGTTTCTAAGATGCGCAGGTTAGTTCGATCTCTCGAAACCAACACAGAGCGTGAACAACGGCTCGGTGCTAATCGCGAACGAAATGCACTAAGTTTTTTTAAAGTTAATTTGCATTTGCTTAGTCGGGAATTTTTTTAAAGTTATTTGCAATATTATTGTTATAACTCAGTGTACCCTTGGGATCCGGTGCTTTCCGCACCGGATCGGTGAAATATACGGGATGAAAAGTTTTTTGTTGTATAGGACGTTAAGTCCAGGCAACATATATGCTACAATTTATTTTGGAAAATGGAACACCTGATGCAGAACTGCAACAGACCAGCTAAAGTATAAGAGATATAAAAATGGTGCCATAGAAAAAAATATTCCACGTGAAGAGTATTTTCAGCTGTGAGAATAAATTTGAAGATCTGGAACACCTGTTGTGGAACTCCAAAGCCCAGCGACATTATAACATATATAGGAATGACGTCTGAGCAAAAGTTGTTTAGTCTGATGGGCATTTCCTGTTGACTTACAAAAATGAAAGATCTGGATCGTCTCGAATCGTCTCGCGCATCACATTGTTTTCCCGTCACCGGGCTCTTAGAATTCAACATGAGACGTTTCAGATGTTCGATTTTGACGACCCCGTTGTCGCTGGCATAAGCATCAGAATCCGCGTACGAAGTCGCGGGCAGAAGCTCGTGTTAAATAATGAATAAAGCGATGTTATTTACAATGTTTAATGTTTATATTTCTAATCCATATTACGCTGTTACAAAGATAATTCAACCGTACGTTTTTGTAGTGATGATGCACCAAAAATAACGGGCAATAGTAACGTTGCCTATCATATTTCTAAGTGACGCACCAAAAATGACAGGCAATAGTAACGTTGCCTGACATATTTTTACACATATTAGTTTTTATTTCTAACAATTTTAAAATATATCATCAGAAGATAAATAAAAAAATATCTCGGTTTAATTTTTTTGATAGGGGTTGGCAACACTGGAGATGGGCCGCCATTTTGTAGTGCTAAAAGTTCTCTGTATGGAGTGTAGAAGTAAGGAGTACCAACTCCCACAGTAGAACAGTTGACAAAGTGGCCATCTGTAAGCAGTAAATAACAGTTCAAAAACTCTCCACAACAGCGTTGGAGTAGCTACTGGGATAAAATGAACTTAACAGTTGTCGACGGTTTAAGTGTTACTGCTAAACTACTCAGTAGCTCTAAAATCTAAAATAATTTTATTTCGTACATATAACCTCGGAAAAGTCGTCTATCCCACTAATATTTTTCGGTGCGTTCTTTAAAATTTACGCCGTAGTTACAGTGGCGCCAACCTTATTTAACAGTTTTCTATGAACACTTTTTAATACACAGTCTGTACTCCTTACTTCTACAATCCATAGTTCTCTGGTTCTCATCTCAGTCGTCTATTGCCGTATTTAGTTCATCAGAAGTATGAAATATATTGAAATTAAAGTAATGAAATGTATTCATAAGAAGTTCCCCCGCGAAATAAAAATACAAATAACTTTGTTGCACACAAAATACAAAAGTATTTTTACCGCCAATTTTAATAATTTTTTTTTCTTAGCCATAATAATTTGAATAGTTTTTCAAACTTTTACTAATGATGACGCCTCAGAGTATGCCGAAGTGTTGGCAACCTTTTTGTTTTTAACATTTACAATTTAACATTTTATATAAATGTCTATGTTATTAATTACATTATCCAAATATAAATATTGTTTTTCGCGTATTTTATTTTCGAATTCGATCAAATAGCCTATGAGTGAGAGAAATACGATTGATTTAGCTTTTTTTATTTTGGCTAAATTCTACACAATAATAGAGAAGTTGCATTTAAATTTTTTTGCTACAAATTTATACACAAATTAAAGAATATAATGATTTCTTAGTGTAATGAACCGAAACGTCGGGAATTATTAGTATTAGTTAATTAAACGCGATAAAATATAGTTTTATTCAATGAAAGAATAATTCATTTAAAGTATATTTGGATAATTATTTTTCCCTTGCCATTCCATTCTTTTAGTAGTTATTAATAAAATATAGTTAAATTTTTGAATATAAAAAATGATTTGCGATTGGTTGTGACGTCATTATATCCTTTGAGGTTGTGTACCAATCACAATCATGCTATACTATTGTATTTTCTATATTCGGATCATCAAGTGTCATAACTCATAACAAAACATATGCAACATGTAACAAAAACCCTGTGGTTCCCGTTAACTGCGTTATCAGAATCAGTATTCAAGCGTATAGCAATATTTTTTTTTCAAAAAAACACATTTGAAAAAAAATTAATTTTAAAGAAAATAAAATTATTTGCAAATTGTATGTGGTTTTATTTCCTCTAACTCACACTAGTATCGGTAATGCGGGGTCTTTGACAATCCTCTTACTCCTCCGCCAATGCAAAGATAATAAAACCACATTCAATTTGCAAAATTTTTTTTTCATTAAAATTATTTTTTTTTAAACGTGTATTTTTGAAAAAAAAAATATTTCTATACGCTTGGATACTGATTCTGATACCGCACTTAACGGGAACTACAGGGTTTTTGTTACATGTTGTATAAACTGTGTTATGCAATGATTTGTTTTTCTTTTTTAATTTTACAACGTAAACTGGATTGTTTTATCATTTGACCATGCGGTGGCGTTACTAAAGCGGTATAATGTCGTCACTGGCGTTTGAATTTACATTTTAGAAAAACTATTTTTAATTGTAAAAATAAAATGAAAAAAATCAATTTTTTTCAGTAATAATTTTTAGGAAACTCAAAAAAAATTAAATAACATGCAACTCTGTTAACTGTATTATAAAATACACTATGTACTGTAGTGTATAGCGAGATAGCTCAGGGATTTAGCGTTTGCTGTAAATTTCACAGTACGCAAGAAAAAGAAAAAATATTTCGAAGACATGTGAAGTTCGCCAACACGCATTAAGACAGCGCGGCGGACAATTCCTTGCCCTAAAATCCTTTCAGAAATGACAGGTCTGTGCCCAGCAGTGGGGCGTATATAGGCTGTAAGATTACTCTACTTTTAACTGTACCGTAAATAATTTTTTAATAATTGACGTAGTAATGTCTCACAAACAGTTTCTTAATTGAAATAAATCCAAACCAAAGAAAGACAGTTCCAATTATCATAAATCAATTAAATTAGAAATCAAGCAGTCAGAAATCTAAAAATATCCTCATAAATAGAACGAAGAATTTGGCTTTTGACATTTTAACCAATAAGACAATATCGTTTTTTAAATTAATAGATGTATGTACCACATCATTTACCCTAATTTATGACGTTATTTGGAGGAAAAAGTAGTAGTAAGGTAAAACTTGTGCACTTCACAACTGGCTCATGAAGACAGCCATGTACTATTATGCACCAGTGGGAACAATGGACACAGATGACAGACCTGGTTCGTGGAGACAGGAACCCAGTTCAAATTGTATTGCACATGTTGTGAATCAAGGTAGTAATTACCACCTCGGTTGGCAGAGCAAAGAAGAATAAATTATAAAAATTATTTCATTGGAGAAGGCTCCGTCCCATGGCAAAGTAGCAGAATATTTTAAGAATATCTGTTCTTATATTTTAACGTGACATTATAAAACAGCTAATAAATTAAATACAAATGTTTATTGTTTTATTATAATAAATAAACTTACGATATTCTGATAAGTTTTCCTGTTTTTTATGAGCCCAGATAAAAATCTGTCGGCGATTTCGTACCAAGCTAATGAAGGAACATACACATCATTAGCCCCTGATCCGGTCCCGGTAGATTTTTTAATTTTTACTTTTTCCTGCGTGTATGTGCTACGAATGTTATTTATTTTCATGTTCATCTCTTGAATTGTAACCTCCATATTGAGGTTATGTATAATGCGCTGAATAGCGGCATTCCGGGCATCTTTGTTTTTATAGTCTTTGAGTCGCACGTTCCACAACACTTGTTCTTCTTCATACAATTCCACGAACCTTACAGTATAACGTTCCGTCCACTTTTGCCTTGACGCCGCCATCTTTAATTAAAATGATCCGAGCTGAGATCCGAGTGAAAGGGGAAAATAGAGCATCATCCGATTCCACTCGGATTAGATGCCGACGTCCGAGTACGCTCGGATTACATGTTTACACGATACGAGTAACGTCCGAGTAGTAATCCGAGTTCACTCGGTCCGAGCCAACTCTTATCGTGTCAACCCGGCTTTACGACCGCGCAAGATTATACGACTTGGTTTTCTTATAGGATAAGGTTGACCAACGAGCACACAGTCCACCTGATGATAAATGGATGCTGTAGCCGAGAGACCTACATCTATACTCACCCCTGAAAACTATGGGATGGGATGAATTGTTGCTCGGAGTAAAAGGTACAAAAAAGATGACATTGACTAAAACAATTATATACAATTATTATAGTTTTAAATTAAGTTAACAATTGACAGGCGCTACTTATTATAATGATAAGTTATATTGAACATGGAAGTTAATAACAGGTATAAATATATTTTTTATTATATAAGGAAACAATAAACAATAATATAAATATAAAAGTACCTATATTACTGCTATTCGTGTATACAATCAGTTACCACCAGCTATTAAACAATTAAATGGAAATATGTTCAAAACAAAATTAAAGAAATTGTTAATTGAAAATGTTTTTACAATCTCAATGAGTTTTTTAATAAAATTAATGTTAGTAAGTAGTAAATTTTAAATTAATTTTCCTAATTGTTGCAGTAGACATGGGTAGACTGTTGGGCCTAAAACTATATGTTTTTGTACTAAGATCATATTGTATACAGTTATGCAATAATGTATCTCTATCTTTATCTTTATCTTTAATATTTATAAAGAATTATGACAGAGTGTTAGGTCGCTGGGGGCGGCGGGTGAAATCACGCACGAAATAAGTGTTATTTTTAGGTTTAGAAAAACGTTACCTGCATACAGGAATTTTCTCCTGTATCATGGGGATAGTTTACAAACATAAATTTCACAAGGATAAACATCCACACCCGGAACAATTATTTATAGGCCATACAAACATTTGTTCCGTGCGGGATTCGAACCCGCGGCCTATAGCGCCGCGACTCATTGCTAAGACACTTCATCAGTGTTTTGGGTCCGATTGTGTGCATGGATATAAGAAAAAAGTCTAAAGTGGTCGTTACACTTTTTTTGAATGAAATTTCTATTCACTGTGAGGTAAAGTCAAACTATAGTTTATTATAGTTTCAGTACGATGTGGCTTAAATCGACCTGGAAAGGATCTCACAGAATACCAACCTAAAATAACAGCTTAATGCTGCTGTCTTTCGTAGGAAAAACGAGAAACTGAAACTCTTTTTACTGTTCTTTACTTTTTTTTATAGAAGAGGGGGCAAATGAGGTACGGCAAACGAGCATGCGGCTCACCTGGTGTTCAGTGACTACCGCCGTCTCAGTCCTCAGGGGTGACAACGCATCGACATCCCTGATATAACCCATAAACACCTACATCTATACCCGCCATAGAATACCAGCGTAAAACAGTATTTCGTATAGTGAATGTACAGAACCGGAATCCCTTTTAACTGGAAACGAGGCATTATATCTTAGTACTCAGAGGTGACGATGCATCTGCATTTTGATTCTTAATCGAAGACAGACGTAGATGTCTACGGGCCACAGCATCCGCTTACCATAAGGTGAACAGTGTGCTGGTGTCACTGTTACCGTTACGTTTATCAAAAGTCCAATGATAATCACAGGCCTCCGCAAAATTGTCTCATAGGGTCGACATTTTCCATAGCTGGCACACGTGGCGAGCGAGCTAGCAGTCCAGTTGGTCGCCCTCTGTCGCTACTTACGACGTCCGCGGGACGATATGGTGTGCATGTTCTTACACCGCCACTACCGGTCAAACCAGTCAAAACATGTCACTCTTACTTCTATTGAAAAATACACAGTAATAGAATAGTATCCTAAACTATAAACAAATAAAAATAAAAGATGTTAAAAAAGATGTGTCTTACCTTGTTTGAAGAGCACCGCCCGCCCTGCCTTTAAGTGGTACACTAACTCGTTAGCGGATGCCGTTACTCTGTTATTGGGATATTTTTCATGTATAATTATAAAATCAATTTAAAAAAGAATCGTGTTCTCACCTGAATACCACCTCTTCAGCGTGTCGTACGTGAAAAATGAGACTCCCGCGTAGGGGATCACGCCCATTATCGTTGCTGGGTAGCCCCTAAATACAAAAATGAGATAATATTTATTTTTACGTAGTAAAGTCCTGCTGCAGTTATATTAGTAGTATAGTTGTAGCACGAATGGGTCGGCTCGACAGGGGAAGCACCACACTCTCACAGAATACCAGCGTAAAATAGCAACCTAATGCTGCTGTGTTTCGTATAATGAGTGTAGAGAACCGGATACACTTTTTGCTGGAAACGAGGCATTCCATCTTAGTCCTCAGGAGTGGTAATGCACTGATTTGATTTTTAATCGCCTACTTCGAGATACAAAACACGTGTCGTATTATCGAAGGTGTTGTATCTTTCCTAGTGGCGTTGGGAGAAGTGGTGGCGAGGACAGGGCACACATTCAGGGAGGGGGGGAGGTGCTCTTCAAACTAACTACACTAGTTTCTAATTTACTATTATAATACGTATATATTTTCACTAGTTTCTAATTGTCTATTATAATTTTTTAAACGTAACCTCCTCACTAGGGTTTCCACCAGTATCGTACAGACAGTATACATATATAAATTGCACAAGGACAAACATCCAGACCCGGAACAACTACTTGTGGGCCATACAAGCACTTGTTCCGTGCGGGATTCGAAGCCACTGCGCCGCGGACCCGTTACATTATTGAACTGAAGGAGTTATTTGTCATTAGCTTATTTTTATAGGATAGGGTAACAAACGAGCACACAGTCCACCTGATGGTAAGTGGTTGCTGTGGCCCATAGACATCTACATCTATCCTCGATTACGAATCAAAATGCAGATGCGTTGTCATCCGTGGGGACTAAGATGGAATGCCTCGTTTCCAGTAAAAAGGGTCTCCGGTTCTCTACACTCACCATACGAAACACAGTAGCATCAAGCTACTATTTGACGCTGGTATTCTGTGAGAGCGTGGTCCTTCCCCGGTCGAGCCGACCCATTCGTGCTACTACTATACTACTAACATAACTGCAGCATGGCTCTACCACGTATTAGTTATAATAGTATAGTATTGTAATGGTAATACAGCATTATCATTAAAGGCCATCACAAGGTCCCACGACCCCAAGCCACCTGTATCCATCGACGCCCTGCATCTCTTACCAGGTCATCACTTCATCTAGTGGGGGACTTATGATTTTCACACACAATTAAATAGTTATTATAGCTATACACATACATACATACATATACATAAAAGTGTCTGTCTGTAAATCGAAATACCCGCCTTATATTAAGCTGGGGGGGGAACCTTCGGAACAGCTAAAACGTATAATTTATTAATTCTTTTTTTTATTTATTCATTCCCTGAAAACAAGTGGTACTTATAAAATAATTTATAAAATGTATCTTCTGACCATTTGCATTGTATAAAAACTATTAAACTATTATGATAGATTAAAAGAAAAAAAAGTCAAATTACTAATAACTAAACAATAGTGGAGATGACTGAAACCTCAGTCTCATTTGTTTATCCGATAGTGAATTAATTATATGTAATCAAATAAAACTTAAGTACATTTCCTAAATTGCAATATATGTTTGATGTTCAGACATTCCATAAATTATCATGTTGATAATAATTTTATGCATTGCTAAACACTTTATAAATGTTCGCACCTAGTAGTTTTAACTTGTCATTCATAGTTAACTGCTGAGTTAACAAATCTGGAATGTTACTATTGCCTTTACAAGTATTCTTTGTAATTGTAATGAGTTCATTGAAGACTGGCAATAGTTTAACAAAGTGAATTTCTACTTTGTTCTTATGTAATAAAACTTCACGAACAGATATTGTGCAATACCAGGAGCGTTATAGGCTATATTATATGCGAAACATTTTGTTTTGAAACACAAAAATGTTTGAAGAAAAAAAAACGAAAAATTGATAAAACAAATCGTCTTTAATTATCTCAAAACTAAACAAGGCCACATTAATTGATTCCAGCCAGGCGAAACCGGGGCGGGTAGTTTGTATTAGATAAATAAGTATTTCTCACGACAGTTGGTAATTTAATTATTTTCGCATACATTTTGTCCGCGCCATTGTATTTAAATTTATTACAATTACTTATTTTAAATATAATTTTAAATGGTTTTTAAATTTGAAACAATGTTATTGCAAAAAAGTATACCAGTAACCGGCGCAGTGTCGAGTGAAGACTTGGTTACACGTGGTAAAACCACGCTGCGGCTAAGTTATAATTGTAGAACGAATGGTTCGGCTCGAAGGACCAATCTCTCACAGAAAGAGCGTAACATAGCAGCTCAAAACTGTGTTTCGTACGTTGAGTTGAGAGCCAGAGATCTTTTTGCCGGTAGTGTTGCATTTATCAGGGGGTGACAACGCATCTGCACTTCGATGCTGAACTAAAGATAGATGGAGATGTCTTTAGGTCACAGCATTCACTTACCACCTGGGGCTGTGTGCCGAATCACCCTTATTTTATTAAATAAAATAAATAAAAAAACGAAAGAAGTTAATTTTTATGTCGCGTGCGCTTCTCCGTGTTTGAAAGAAAGAAAAAACACCGATAGCTGCGCAAGAGGTGACGGCAACAAAAATATAACGGCGATAATAACAAAGCTAAAAAAAATCAGTAGATATTGCTACCAAAAACTGAGAAAGAGAATAAAATAAAGGGAAAAATTAATACTACATCATCGAGAACATTTCCTTGTCATATTTGTAAAACTCGACAACATTTCATTTTGCAAGAAATGTCAAAGTGCATGGTATGCAACAAATGGGTTTGCATATCGTGTAGTGGTACAACTTCGTTTGATTACATTTGTCCAGTGTGCTTAGGTGATTAGAAGCCGTAAACAGCATAATATTTTTTATTAAATATTTATGTCGTTAACGAATTCTTACTAAATACATATTTTTATAAAAATATATAAATACAAGTAGCTTAAAGGGAAGATTTGTTGTGATAACTTTCCAATTATAATTAGTGTTTTACCTTTCTTAATATTAAGTAGTTATTTTTTACTATTATGTAAAATAAACATGAATCGAGCTGAAATAGTCACTTAACGCTAAGTATTTTTAAATGATTACTTAGTTACTGGAATAAGCTTTAAAATTGATTAATTATAATTAATGTAAACTATGCCTTATAGTTCCTAAACGTGACGCCATTTTCCATTTAAGTCATTTGTCCTATTGTTGTTATATTTATATTTAATTATATATTTGCTTGGTATAAATATTGCCTCAACAAAAAAAGACATGTATCAATTAAGCCTTGTCATAAAATTAATTTAAATAGCATGTTATAAAGAAGAATGGCAAAGTAAAGACAAGACTGTGCAATAAAACGCACCATAAGTAGCGTAGAGGAATAGTTTTCATAGAAAAAAGACGTTTACATTAAAAATTTCAATCTTAGATTTTTGTAGTACAGTATGCAGTCCCTGTTTTTATATACATAAGAATAGAATTGAAAGAGTACAAAAGACATTCCTTAGGTCACTTAACTATCGTGATAATATTATTAACGAATCGTATAAAGATTTGTAAGTAAGTAAGTGTAAAGATTAATCATCTTTGCGTAGGTATAAATTACATATTATCCCTTTGCGATAGACGCAAATTGTTTGATATATATCTTTTTATATAAAATTTTGAATAATTTAATTGACTCTTCTCAATTTCTCTCAAAGGTATCATTTATTGCTCGTCTTCTGGTGCGATTCTCACGTAAAACACCACTTTTTGTTCCTCCGCGGTTAACGATGTTACCTTATTAAAACATACATTTTTCGCTAATTCATAGGTTTTTCATAAGTAAATTAATATATTCTATTAATTACTTAATTATAACGACTGATAAATAACATATTTATTACTAAATACATTTTTGATTTTGGTGGAATTCCATTACGCAACGAATAAACTTTTTGAAAAATACCCGTATGCGTGTCTGTGTTTGTATGTATATATATATATATATATATGTGTGTGTGTGTGTGTGTGCGTGTAGCACGAATACGTACGTGTGTATGTGTTCGTGAAACAGTGCAGCTCACTCACCTATATAGAGTTCGGATCCCCTCCTCCCTTGCGACGCGGATGAACACGACGCGTAAAGATCCGTATTCGCTCTTCGGCGACACGGCCATACGAGCTCGTGCGAAGTCAAGGGGATACGTAGCGCTCTGTGACGTGACCCCGGCCAAGGAACCCACGATCAGCAGGCGGATGGGGTGCTCCCTGGACAGAGACACCTTAGATATGATACTTGTGGACTCGATTCTCAATCGACTCTAAAGAATCAGTAATTCTTACAAAGTCCCAGAAAATATGCAGGACCTACCATCCATGTAAAAATCTAAAACTTTTAGTATTACCGTTATAGCCTATGAAAGTCCGTTGTTGAATTAGGCCTCCCCCATAGATTGCATCGTAGTGGGGATATTTAGGCACAGTTACAACGATTGGAACTAGAGCGGGTTGGCGGGCGCAGTTTTTATTTTAGTCGTTATTTTTATTATTATTTTTTATAGAAGAGCGGGCAAACGAGCACGCGGCTCACC
Organism: Parnassius apollo; assembly: GCA_907164705.1. NCBI lineage: Eukaryota > Metazoa > Arthropoda > Insecta > Lepidoptera > Papilionidae > Parnassius > Parnassius apollo. Next base: position 236,644 of record CAJQZP010000349.1, on the reverse strand, counting down.
AGTTTATACAAGACGCTGCCGCCCACGTCCAGGTTTGTTCCCTTCTTACGGGATGCTATAGGGCAGCGGATATTCTTACACCACCACTTAAATTTTTTTATTGATCAAAATTGTTTAATAAGGGTTATTATTATACTACTAAACGGTACATGATTGCTGATGTAAAAGTAAAAAGGTAAAGTTACAGCCTATATACGTCCCACTGCTGGGCACAGGCCTCCGCTCATTTCTGAGAGAGTTTTAGGGCAAGTAATTGTCCGTCGCGCTGCCCCAATGCGTGTTAGCAACTTCTCATGTCTTTGAAATATTTTTTTCTTATTCCTCAGACATGCAGGTTTCCTCACGATATTTTCCTTCACCGCCGAACACCCTTGGGAATGCGGTGATCCCTACCATGATGTTTCTAAATGTTTTCATGGTTTATTGTATAAAATTTTATACTCTAAATCATTTTTTAATAGTCCCGCTGGGTTTCTTGCTAGTTCTTTCCTGGACAGGGGGTTTTCCCGAACCAGGTGTAAGACTTACCATGACTTTCAATATTTAGTTTTCTTGTAATCTTTATAGAATAAAAAGCGGCCAAGAGCGTGTCGGGCCACGCTCAGTGTAGGGTTCCGTAGTTTCCCGTCTGTCACAGTAAGTGTTCCCGCTTATGAGTTTGTACAAAAACTGTTGTTTCCATCCAAGTTCAAAATAATTTTCCTAGAAAGTCCTTATAAAGTTCTACTTTTCAGATTTTTTTCATATTTTCTAAACTTATGGTTCAAAAGTTAGAGGGGGGGGACACATTGTTTTTTCCTTTAGGAGCGATTATTTCCGAAATTATTGACATTATCAAAAAATGATTTTAGTAAACCCCTATTCATTTTTAAATACCTTTCCAACAATATATCACACGTTAGGGTTGAAATTAAAAAAAAAATCACTTCCCACTTTACATATAGGGTTTACATATAGGGGGGCTACCCTAATAAAACATATTTTACCAATTTTTATTTTACCACTTTGTCGGCGTGATTGATACGCATATTGGTACCAAATTTCAGCTTTCTAGTGCTAACGGTCACAGAGATTAAGCGAGGACGGACAGACGAATAGACAGACATGGCGAAACTATAAGGGTTCCTAGTTGACTACGGAACCCTAAAAATGATGTCGGCGCCAATGAAATTGTTAATTGCAATTTTAAGTGCTGTTTACGACGTGGTGAATAAAAACATTGTGAGGAAAACCTGGTGTAATAAGAAACACGTGTGCAGTGCACACGCGGCGGAAGTGAAACCTTCAGAAAAGGAGACCGAACTAATAGGAAACACTGTACTATTGTATGTATTCTACCTCAATGTCTCGCAGGCTAAATCTTATAAATGTATATGTTTGTCTCTTTCTGATGTCGCTATTTCGTTTCATCGACTTTCAAATCACAGCGATTCTAAAGAAGTTTTCACTCAAATAAAAAATATCAAACACATATAAAGTTCTTTAACGTGTGTTAGAGCACCACGGTGGACATTTCCTTACCCTACAACTCCCCTCAGACATGAGGGTGCCCAACAGTAAGACGCACAGAAATAGTAATAATAAGACAATAGAAATAAATTAGCGCTCGATCACTTCCAAAACCGATATCGCCACATCTTAACACATACGCAATGTACAATGATACCTAATGTTTCACATTACATTGCTTGGCGAGTTTGTCAGTCACGTATTACGGTAGAAAAAAACAGCAATGGTAATTGTACAATACGAAAAGTAATAAATGAGTTTGCAAAGTAAATATCATAGTAAAGTATTCATCTAAATGTAAATTAGTTAAACCAATGATAATTAGTAAATAATCAACTTACCGGTGAAATGTTATGCCTTTATTAGTTAAATACACGTCCTTGACGAGTTTTTATTACTGATTATGCTGCAGTTCACCATTATATCATAAATTGCTTGACATAAATTCCCGTACGAAGTTCCCCGCGCAACTAAATTACAAAATGGTGAATAATTTTCGTCATAACATGTGCCCAGGAGTGGGACATATATAGGCTGTAACTATGTAGATGTCTATGGGCCACAGCATCCATTTAACATCAGGTGGACTGTGCGCTCGTTTGTCACCCAATGCTTTAAAAAAATGCCTCGTACCGGTAGGGGAAGTGTAAGGCGACCCCCGCTAAATGGAGTGACGACCTGGTAAGACATGCAGGAAGTTGATGCAAACGGCTCGCGACCGTGCCAGGGGTTGGAATTGGAACAAAACTTTAGCAACAGGTAAAGATCCACGCTAGGAATCATAGAACACACAATAGAATGGCTGTCAACTTTATTTTATACGAGGATTGGCGCCGCCAAACCCGATTTGCTGTGTTGACAGACTGAGTAATTTTACACATTTTAGACTTTTGATTAATGTTCAAGATCATCATTAAATTTTAATATATATTTACTTGTAAATAGCGAGCAATTTGTCATTTTCTACATAATTTACATGGGAAATTTGGAAACAATTGTAACGTCAAAACACATCTCGTGTTGACATTTATACGTGTGAATTGACATGTTAGTGACATTTTAGTGGCTACACGGGCTCCGCCCACTCCCCCGTTCTATTATGTATGTATTATAGTATTTTATGCTAGGAATAGATCTAGGCTTTATTTTTAGCGAAAAACTTGTAGATTATTTTTCAAAACGCAAAATTATTATAATATATGGTCTTCCATTATCTTAAAACTATTAATAACACCACATTAATAGGTCATATCCAAGAGAAGCCGGGACGGGTTGTCTGTAATAAATAAAACTCAAATAACGTAGCATACACTAACCACTTTTTTAAAACCTTACCATCAGTTACACTGAGTTTATTCGAAAATCGTAGTTTAAAAAAAACATACTACCCTACAGTCCAAACCTAATATAGTCCAAACTCACTGTGCAGCCGCAGGCGTGTCGATTCCGAACAACTTCTTCCACTGCTCGTGCGCCGCGAACTGAATACCGGCGTACGGAATGATTCTCGCCATGGTGGCGCTGTTGCCCCTCCACAGCGCCACCACACCTTCAGTCTTCGCACTATTCACTAGGAACTGCACAGCGGCACGTGTCGTGTAGGGGATTTCACTGGGGACAAAAGATTTTTTATGTATTACCAATGCTTATGGTGTTTTTGGTGTTAAAACTTCTTTAGCGGCGTTGTACACTATATTTTAATAGGTAAAAAATGTTAAACTCGCGTCAGGACACGTGACCTGATCGAAAATTCGTAAGTCGTCGTCGAAATTATGGATGGAAGTTGATTTTTCTGAGAGATAAACTTTTTAATGTAATAAATTGTCATGTTTGTGTACGATAGCGCAATAAGTAAATATTGTATTCTACCACATAAATGATAGTACTTTTATACTGATAAAGCAATTCGTGCAAAATTATTCCCTAAAACCATTCCAAAATATAAAAATGCATAACGTTAATATTTAAGTTTTCACTTCTGCCGGCACTCCCGGAGTGCAACCCATCGTTTTTTTTAAACGCTAGCTCTACAGCAGTATTTCCTCCTGTTTCTTGAGAGCAGTTTACATACATAAATTTAACAAACGTCCAGACTCAGAGCAATTATTTGTCAGCCATACAAATACTTGTTCCGTACGGGATTCGCACCCGTAGCCTTTAGTGCTAAGCCACTATACTATGGAGCCGTCAAATATGAATATTCCTACCACATAAGTCATAGTGTATATTCCTGTGCCGTGGTGTGGGTGTCGTAAACTGAAATAGGATATCCGAAACCACCGTCGTCCACCAACCTGCGGTTGGCAACCACAAGTCTCCATGAACTGTAAGTAACCATTTACCATCAGGTTTATTTTTATAGAGTAAGGGTGACAAACCAGCACACAGTCCACATGACTGTGTGCTGGTTTGTCACAGATTCGTGGGCGGCGGCGGCGGCCGCAGCTGCTGGCTGTGCCGCGCGGCCGCACTAAGCTGGTGACTGAAACGCCGTTGCGCCGACGTGCGCACTCCGTATCCTCAACCGTATAGCAGAAGACATAGATCTATTTTGTTGTACTCTGGGTAGCTTCATAGTAAGAGCTCTATTTGAAATTAGCTATGGTCCTAGGGCGACCCTTCCCGACTCTGCCGTTCACATCTGCCATACAAATTTGCTTTGTCACTCTTTCCTCATTCATTCTTTCTACGTCACCAAACCACCGAAGCATTCCTTTCTTAATCCTGGTCACAACATCATCTTGCATACCACATTTATCTCTTATCACGCAATTTCTCACCCTGTCATTCAGATTCAACCCTAGCATACTCCTTAAAGACCGCATTTCTACAGCATTTATTCTACTTTCGTGCTTCTTCTGCCACACCCAGCTTTCACTACCATACATTAAAGTAGGGACTAACACAGCATTATGAATTACATACGTGCCTTTTTTGATACATTCTGGTTCTTCACAATAGAGTGTAGTGCCCCATTCACTCTATTCCCTGCATTTAACTCGTCGTTCTATATCCCTATCATACCTACCATCCCTGCTAAATACACATCCCAAATACACAAACTCATCCACTTGCTCAATCAACTCTCCTTCTATTCTTATTTCACATACCGTTTTCAGCAGAGTCGGGAAGGGACGCCCTAGACAAAAGTTTATCGACCAAATTGGCGATATTTTGAAAATGGGCCACGTTAAAAGTACCCTTAACCGACGAGCATGTATGCGTAGATGTATGGATGTAAAGGAGGCGAAAGAGGTATGTCAGGATCGTGTCAAATGGAAGTCCGTGGTCTCTGTCTACCTCTCTGGGTGACAGGCGTGAGTGTTTATGTTTATGTATATGTTTATGTACTATGGTCCTACTGTGACATAGATACGGTGTTTGAAATAGCAATAAGTACATATTTATATTCGAAAATTATTAACTTGTAACGGTGTAGTTGGGGTTGGTAAAAATGTCTACATTATCGCATTAGGTGATAAACCTGTAAAGATAATTGTTTAGTGGGAAATAAATAAATAAATAAATCACGGTAAGTAGATGCTGTGGCCTATAGACATCTACGTTTATACTCGATTAAGAATCAAATCACAGAAGCATTGTCACGCCTGAAGACTAATATGGAATGCCTCGTTTTCAGTACAAAAGGGTCTCCGGATATCTGCACTCACCATACAAAAACACAGCAGCATTAAGCTACTATTTTACGCTGGTATTCTGTGAGAGCGTGGTTCTGCTCCGGTCGAGCCGACCAATTCGTGCTACAACCATAATATAGCAGCAACGTGTCTCTACCACGTATAAGATGTGGTGGATTATGAGTTCGTTTGTCACCACAGTTTCAATAAAAAAGTGACTCTTCTGTGGTTTGTGATTCGATTTAATTCGAATAATAATAACACTGAAATAAATTTTCCGTCACTAATTACAGTTATTTTTTTCCATTTATTCTTGAACCTATGAAGGCTGTGAGATATTTTCATTCTCAAAGCGATGGTATCTCAAAAGCAGACGGTAAGCACTTGCCGTACATGTCATTGCACCCAAGCAGCCTGCACTAGATTCCCACTGGCTGTAATAAAATTGCTATTTGCAATTTTAACTACCAGTGAAGAGACACGTAAAATTAAAATATTTCCAAGACATATGAAGTCCACGAACACGCATTATGCCAGTAAAGAGGACAATTCCTTGCCCTAAAATGTTTTCAGAAATCAGAGGAAGCATGTGCCTAGCAATAGGACGTATAAAAGCTGAAACATTAACTTTAATAGTCACTTACGTAGTCTGGAATCTGATCTTGGCGCGGTCGAGAGGCGCGATGACAGTCTTGGCGACTGCGCCGGCCGTCGCGCCGGCCGCCAGCGACGTGATCAGCACCACAGCGCCGCTTAACGGACGCGGAGTCTCTGTACCAACAGCACGAAGTTACGAGGTGCATTTCGTAGACCCAGGGTGAAATCAAATAATAACGTTATTTTCGCAATTTTTAGAATATTGAATATTTTAAAGATGCCTTCCCATAACTAATGAAAAGTGTCCAACTAGTGCATGTTGTCAATAGGGTTGCCAACGTTTTTTATGTTAAATAACCTATAAAATTTTCATACAGACATTACAGTATTCTATGGCAATTTGGCAATTGTAGCCAAAATCCTACGAACTATGGCAGCGTGGCCAATGCCTTACCAGAATCTACGAGTATGTCAATTGTCTGACATTTCCGTCATACTTGGTAGAGCCATGCCGCAGCAATATTAGTAATATAGTTATAGCAGGAATGGGTCGGCTCGACCGGGGCAGGACCACGCTCTCACAGAATACCAGCGTAAAATAGCAGCTTAACGCTGCTGTGTTTCATATGGTGAGTATAGAGAACGGAGACTTTTTTTTACTGGAAAAGAAGCATTCTATCTTAGTTCTCATGCGTGATAACGCATCTGCATTTTGATTTGTAGACGAGGATAGATGTAGACGTCTATGGGCCACAGTAACCATTTGTCATCAGGTGGATTGTGTGCTCGTTGGTCACACTTATTCTATTCAAAAGAAATGTGTTTAATGGTATAATTTTTATTAATTCGTAGGACGAAATTATCGACTTAAAATCGTTTGGGTCAAGTAATAGGACCGACTCATGTCTAAAGTCATGAATGTCGTAAAAAAACGACAGAGGGAAATATACCAGGAGATATGCGCCTTTCTTATACCAACTAAAAAATAAAACGCTGCGGTTGGCAGCCCGCCTGCCAAGCGGAATGCTTAGCAGTGGACTTCGTAAGACTGTAATAAATAAATTACTGGTCTGTTTTGCAAAAGACAGTCGATGTTATATTTGTAAACGTGTTTGTCTTATTTTTTCCCTTTTCACGCTAAGGACATCGAAAGGCAATAGCGGCAGTGTACCTTTTTATAGCATTGGGTGACTCGTTTGTCATATTTTTATAGAATAAGGGTGACAAACGAGCACATAGTCCACCTGATGATAAGTGAGTATTGTGGCCCATAGAAATCTACATTTATCCTCAATAAAAAATCAAAATGCAAATGCGTTGCCACCCGTGAAGTCTAAGATGTAATCTCTCGATTCCAGTAAAAAATGATTTTCAGTTATCTACACTCACCATACGAAACAGTAGCATTACGCTGGTATTCTGTGATAACGTGGTCCTGCTCCGGATGAGCCAACCTATTCGTGCTACAACTATAATACAGCTGCAGCGTGCTCTACCATAGAAAGCTTACTTTTTTATAGAAGAGGGGGGCAAACGAGCATGCGGCTCACCTGATGTTAGGTGACTACCGCCGCCCATGATCTACCGCAACACCAAGGGAATTTCAGGTGCATTGCCGGCCCTATAGAAAAGAGTAAGCTCTTTTCTTGAAGGTCCCCAGGTCGTATCCTACCTACCTAGCCTACCTAATAGCTTACCGAACACGGTAATTGAAAATGTGTCTTTAGTAGCACCGAATCATAACTTCCTATTCGTAGAAAAGACTTTCACCATTGTCTTTTTTGAAGCCATTGTCTTTTTCTTTCAATTGTCACAGTGTTTTCCTTTCCGCCATTGTCTGCCTCGTAGGTTTAATGGTCGTAAACGCGATTACAGTAATTTCTCAGTAACAGCCCGGAGTCAGGAAGTTGGCGGTGTTTCATCGCAGTGAAGACAGCCAGGAAGCACTTAAAGCCGTTGGTCCTGCGCGTGATCTCTCTCCGGTCGTGTGGAATTACCGTTACATCGGACTATGAACGTGGGGAAATGTAATGCACCTGTGCTTGCGCATACACTCGTGCACTGTAACCCTGTCCTGCGCAGATGTCTAATCTCCGTTGAGACGGGCCGCCGTGACGGAAACTCGTTTTGGAATACATAGCTTTGGAGGCGGAACAACAAGTACAACACGATCATAACACACTACAAATTCTCCAGTACTCACGTCTCGTTTGGTGCGGTCTCTCTTCCTGCAGGAACGCGCCTCTCGCCTCCCCCACGGCGATTGCACCGCCGCCCATTTTATCACTGGTCGCACACCACCTCACATTCCTCGTTTACGGAGCTAAAACAAACGAATCTGATCAGTTCTTGAAACTTCAGTATTAGTTTTATACGTGGTAGAGCCACGCTGTAGCTTTATTGTTGTTGTAGCACGAATGGGTCGGCTCGACCGGGGAAGGACTACCTAATAACATACATAAACACTCACGCCTGTCACCCAGAGGGGTAGACAGAGACTACGGACTTCCATTTGGCACGATCCTGACACACCTCTTTCGCCTCCTTTACATATTTAAATTTATTATCGGCTTCCTTCCATAATTTGTTATTATTCACCCGAAAATTCACAAAACATTAACTTTAAAATGAATTTACAATTTTATTCACTTTAAACGTAGAATATTTAATGTATTGAAGACAGTATTATTAATTCATATAATACGAAACGTAACAGGCTATGAGAGAAAGAGAGAAAGAAAATGTGCACGCACTCTTCGTAACGCTTTCGTCACGCGTTCGCCAGTTTACTCCCCAAGTCAAGCGTGCTTAAAGAAGTTATGCTTTAAAAGTAGCTTATTTAAACATATTGTTTAAAATACATTATAATATATATATATATATATATATATATATATTGTTAGTTTAAATAAATATTCAATTACATTGATATACCAATAAAGTTCTTAGAATATACGTAATAGTAATAATATCCTCCAGACGGAATTTCGGTCTCGGAGACCAGCCTCAACGGAGACTAGCCATTTGCGCAGATAAGGATAATAGTGCCCAAGTGTATGCGCAAGCACAGGTGCACTATCTATTCCCTCACTCTCATAGCCCGATGGAACGAAAAACCGACACGACCGGAGAGATCAGGTGCAGGAACAACAGCTTTACGTGCTTTCTAAAGTACGGGGGTGAGACACCGCCAACATCCTGATTCCGAGCAGTTACTGAGGATTTCTTGATAGATGTACGTTAGGTTAGGAAATAAGGATTAAAATGCTTCTCGTTTAAAGACCCATTTACACTTCGACAAGTACAGTAACGAGTTAAATTACGAACTTATGAAATCTCGTATGAAAGGCAATTAATGAGTTAAGGCGACACCGTGAAAAAATGCACCTCCTTTCATCGAATAGTATAGGATTATGACACCACTAACGAAAGTGGAATTTTGATGTAGGTAAATTCATGTCTTTATCTTGAATTTGATTGTTCAAAAACACGATTGTATAATTTTGACTCGATCATAATTATTTTCGAAAACACCTCTAAAAAATCACTATAGTTGAAATTACAACGAACACTTGTGAATCACTCAAATATATTCATAATTTACTTGTTCATTATTTTGATTACTTAAATCAATAACTAAAAAAAAATATTTTAAGATTCGGACAATTTCTAAGCGCTTTTAATCGTCGCAGGCGCTACGCAATTTTAGACCTTATGACGGCGTTTTTTCAAGTTTTTATAGAAATTATGTATTCTCTCGGATCAGTACGGCGATACCCTTTTCGATGTGTTGTCTTAAGTAGCAAGATAACAATTAAATTGAACGGGATAGCCGGTCGGTCTATTTTTCGGCGAGTTAAGTTCGAAGTGTTGCTCTTCGGCCACCCGCAGCTAAACTCGTCGTTCGTGTGAACGAGCGAGTTTAGTTCAGTGCGTAAGTTGACAGGACGCAATGTGTTCGTGTTCGACCCAAAAAACTCAATAATTGATTTTTATGGCGCGAACCAGGATTCGAACCTGGGACCCCATGATCAACAGTCGCACTACTACAACCACTACGCCAACGAGACAGTCGTATGGGTACTGTTATACAGGTAGATTTTTTACCGTCTGGAAAAAATTAGGTTGTAACAGGTGAACGGAATAAACGCATATATGGCACCTATATTTTATATTTTTTTTACATTTACATTAACATATTATGAAATTTATCTATCAATAAATAAATACTTTATTTTCCGAATCGATACGACCTGGGGACCTTCAAGAAAAGAGTTTACTCCTTTCTAAAGGGCCGGCAACGCACCTGCAACTCCCCTGGTGTTGCGGTTGATCATGGGCGCCGGTAATCACTTACTATCATGTGAGCCGTATGCTCGCTTGCCCCCTCGCCTATAAACAAAATACTACCAATTTAAAATACACTTTCGGTACTAAAAACAACAACAACATTTTTGAACTAAATAAATAAATCCCTTAACACTATCGATATAATAAAAAAATACTACGTACCCAATAAGTAGTTGTTTTAAAAAAATATAGAATAAGGGTGACCAACGAGCACCCAGTCCGCCCGATGGTAAGTGGATACTATGGCCCATAGACATCTACATCTATCCTCGATTAAGAATCAAAATGCAGATGCGTTGTCACCCGTGAGGACTAAGATGGAATGCCTCGATTCCAATAAAAAGGGCCTAGAGATAAGATACGAAACACAGCAGTATTAAGCTGCTATTTTACGCTGTTATTCTGTGAGAGCGTGGTCCTTCCCCGATCGAGCCGACCGTATTCGTGCTACAAACATAATAAAGCTGCAGCGTGGCTCTACCACGTAGTCTACAATTTATTGGTAGATCAATTTCATAATATGTTAATGTAATAAAAAATTGTAAAACATCAGTGCCATAGGCTTCTATTCCGTTCACCTGTGACGCCGTATTTTTTTTAACAAGACCACCCAGTATAAGTAGCATATGAAATAACAAATACATGTGGTAATTATCCATCATTGTATCGCAGTACTCAGAGCTGACGACCCGTCTGTAGCCTTCTTTAAGAGTTGCCTGCAGGTGTCCTTGAGCAGCTATAGCTATATCAGCTGGACAGAACTGACTTACAATATGGGACTTCAAATTTTATTCAAAAAACTAGAATACAGCTAGAGTAACATTTTCTAGCAAGTGACCACACGTTTAAAGTTAAAGTTACAGCCTATATACGTCCCACTCTTGGAGCACAGGCCTCCGCTCATTTCTGAGATGGTTTTAGAATAAGGAATTGTCATCCGCGCTGCTCTAATGCGTGTTGGCAAAATTCACATGTCTTCGAAATATTTTTTTCTTATTTCTCAGGCATGCAGGTTTCTTCACGATGTTTTCCTTCACCGCCGAGCACGTGGTAACTCAGCACTTAAAATTGCAATTAACAATTTCATTGGTACCGGCGGGGATCGAACCCGGTTTGCTCACGTACCTTGAAATTTACAGCGAGCGCTAACCATCTGAGCTACCACGGCTCTACCACACGTTTTAACATCAGATGAAAATATTTTTTATTTACTAGCGACCTGCCCCGCTTTCACCCGGCTTGGATCTATTAACGTGGTGTCATTTAGGATTTAAAATATATTTTTTTTTAAATTCCCTTGGAATTTTAGATAATATTAAGCGACAGTAGTCTAGTGGCAGGGTGCGGATCCTCGATCGTGCAGGCCTGGGTGTCATCACCGGACAGGCCTGCCGACGTCAATGATGAGGCAGGGTGGTTCCAGGAGGCCATGTCCGAAATATGTGACGTGGCAATGCCCCGCGTCCGGCCAGGAAGCGCCCGGCGTCAGGTGTATTGGTGGTCGCGTGAGCTGACGTCTCTGCGCGAGGCGTGTGTCGCCGCGCGGCACCTGTACACCAGGCATCGCAGGCTCCGCATTCGTCCACCGAATGCGGCAGCCATTGAGGCGGAGCTGTACGAGGGATACAGAGCGGCGAAGAACGCCCTCCGGGAGGCTGTCCTGCGGGCCCGGGATCGGGCCCGTGAGGAGATGCTGGAGACTCTCAACAGAGATCCGTGGGGGCGCCCTTACAAGATGGTGCGGGATAAACTCCGCACCTGGGCCCCCCGCTGACGCAAAGTCTCCGGCCCCAGCTCGTGGAGGACGTGGTGAGCGCTCTGTTCCCTGCGCGACGTGAAAATCCGCCCCCGCCTATAGCTCCGCCACCTGCGGTGCCGGAAGCGGACCACCAGGACGACGACGACGACATCCCGGAAGGGACCGGGGTAGACCTGAGAGTGGCGGTACGTAGGCTCAAGGCCAGGAATACCGCCCCAGGACCCGATGGCTTGCCTGGCAAAGCCTGGGTCCTGGCCTCGAAGGCTCTCGGGCCCCGACTGGAGGGGCTCCTAAGCGCATGCTTGGAGAGAGGCCAATTCCCGCTTCGCTGGAAGACGGGGAAGCTTCCTCCTCATTCGGAAGCCGGGGCGCCCTGCGGACTCTCCGTCCGCATACCGGCCCGTGGTGCTGCTCGACGAGGTGGGCAAGCTCTTTGAAAGAGTCATTGCAAACCGCCTCGCCGAGCACCTTGCGGAGACGGGGCCGGATCTTGCGGAACACCAGTTTGGTTTCCGCAAGAGGCGCTCTACGGTGGACGCCATCATGCGCGTGAGAGCCCTCACGACGGGGGATGCAGTGGCCAGAGGGGGGGTTGTCTTGGCGGTGTCTCTCGACATCGCCAACGCCTTCAACTCCATGCCCTGGAGCTGCATTAGGGAGGCACTCCGGTATCACCGGGTGCCGACCTATCTCCGTCGTATAGTCGGGGACTACCTGACGGACAGGGCCGTCATCTACCCCGGTCGCAACGGTGAGTGGAACCGGCGAGAGATGTCGTGCGGTGTCCCACAGGGTTCGGTTCTGGGGCCACCTCTGTGGAACATCGGTTACGACTGGGTGCTGCGCGCCGACCTCCCTACCGGCGTCAGCGTACTACGCTGACGACACGCTGGTACTGGCACAAGGGGGGTCGTACGAGGCGGCGGCGGAAAATATGACACGCGGGGTTGCGATAGTCGTTGAGAGGATTCGGCAACTGGGTCTCGAGGTGGCTCTGCACAAGTCCGAGGCCATGCACTTCCATGGTCCTCGGAACAGGCCACCACCGGGATCCTCAGTGATGGTAGGAGGGGTATCCATCGACGTCGAGTCGACGCTGAAGTACCTAGGACTCGTCCTCGACGGCCGATGGAACTTCGTTGAGCATTTCCGACGTTTGGCTCCCAAACTGGAACGGACCGCGGCTGCCTTCAGGCGGCTCCTGCCGAACCTGGGAGGGCCAAACGCCTCCTGCCGGAGGCTCTACGCGGGGATCGTGCGGTCCATGGCCCTTTACGGGGCCCCGATGTGGGCGCGTGGTTTGGCGCGGCTTGCCGTCCACCACCTGAACGCGCCCCAAAGGGTGATGTAGCCGCGAACATGGTTCGCGGCTACCGCACGATCTCCCGCGAGGCGGCGAGCCTCCTTGCCGGATTGCCGCCATGGGATCTGGAGGCGATAGTCCTCGCGCGCCTGCACGAATGGCGTGCGGAGGCACTATGCCGTGGGGAAACCCCGCTGCCGCGGCAAGTTGTCGCGCAGCGGACAGACTTCCGGCACGATCTCATGGCGACATGGAGACAGCGACTGTCGCAACCCCGTGCTGGGCACGCCACTATAGCGGCGATAAGACCCCTCTTTGAGGAGTGGCTTGAGAGACGCCACGGCATCCTCACCTTCCGCCTGACGCAGGTCCTCACCGGACACGGTGTGTTTGGGAGGTTCCTGCACCGAATCGGGCGGGAGGAAACGCCCGGGTGCTCCCACTGCGAGGATGGACCGGAGGACACGGTGGAACACACCGTGGAGGTGTGCCCTGCTTGGGCGGAGCACCGCCGTGTCCTCGTAGCGGCGATAGGCGGCGGCGACCTCTCGCGTCCGGCCCTGGTCGAAGCCATGGTCCGGAGCGAGACGGAATGGGATGCCGTCACCACTTTCTGCGAAGCAGTGATGCTAGCGAAGGAGGTGGCGGAGCGGGAGAAGGAGAGAGCAGCAGCTTTCCTCCCCGGCCGCCGCGGGAGACGCCCCGGGCGTCGGGGGCTACGTCGTGGCCCCCGGCCACCGTAGGCGCGGGCCTGTGGACGGCGAGCAATGGGTAGCTCGTCGTCCGTCCGTTTAATGGCGACAGGCCGTGTCGACGGCGCGTTTTGTTCCACGCGCGCCTCAAAGAGCTGTCAGCAGCGTGAAGGGGCCCGCAAGGGCCGACGCCTGCCGGGGCTGCGGGCTGTTCGAAAGAGATACCGCGGCTCCGGAACGTAAGGGCACTGAAGGAACACGGATGGTTTTTAGTCAGTAAAAGTCCGACACTCCCTTACGCTCCACCCAGAGCGAAAGGGGTCATTAGATGATTTTCCATCCGCAAAAAAAAAAAAAAAAAGGGTGCGGATCGCTAACTCTAACGGTCTTGGGTTTGACTCCTCACACACGCATTTCAAGCTTACCAGGAGTGGTTGAAGGGAATATTTGCAATGATAATAACATTGTTATGATTTTTTTTAAATATAGCTTAGATCCCGACATTGGCGATATATCGATTGGTGGGGTTTCATTTCAAGTGCGATTTATAAGAAATTTTCTTCCTCGCAAACTTTATCGTGGGATCGACTACCACCAGCGATTTTTCCAGACCGATACGACTTAGGGCCCTTCAAGAAAAGAGCCTACTCCTTTTTAAAAGGCCGGCAACGCACCTGCAATTCCCCTGGTGTTGCGGTTGATCATGGGCGGCGGTACCGGTAGCCACTTACCATCAGGTATAAAAAAAACAATCGGTTCATCGACCCCGAAGCTTAGCGCAGACAGACAGGCAACATATTTAAAAATGGTCATTTATATCAATGCCATGCAAATAACACAAGCTCGGTAAAAGGAGTTATTTCAATATTAATGACACAGCCGTAGTTCAGGGGCTAAGTGCTCGCAGTAAATTTCACAGTACGCATGCAAACCGGATTCGATCCCCGCCGACATCAATGAAATTGTTAATTGATTTTTAAAAGTTTATTTACCACGTACTCGGCGGTAAAAGAAAACATCGTGGGGAAGTCAGCGCGTCTGGTAAATTAGATAAAAAATATTTCGAAGACATTTGATGTTCGCCGACACGCATTGGGGCAGGCGGTGGACATTTCCTTGCCCGAAAACCCTCTCAGAGATAGAGGCGGCCTGTGCCCAGCAGTGGGACGCACATAGGCTGTAACTTTTAACTTTTACTGATAGAAACTTCAGTTTTATTTATACATTCGTATATAGATACAGATACAGTAAACATTAAAGTATGTAACCTTATCGTATAATATTTAAGGTGTGTTCTGAAATAGAACCCAGTATACTGGCGAATACAAATGACGTCTTTAATTGACGCCATATTATAATGGCATGCCGCCGCCATATTGTGCCAGATATCCCGCCATATTAAAACAACTTTTTATTTATTCAAATACAAAAAAATGGCAGATCTTAAACAGTTAAATCTGTACGATGTAGAGAATGAGAAATCATACTCATTCTTTGTTACTGAGGAAGAGTGATCAAGAGCATGTATGACGTCATATACTGGCAATGTTTTGAAACGAATCACCAGTATGGCGTAGATTTATGACGTCATTTTCATTGTCCATTATACTGGGTTCTATTTCGGAACACAGACTTAATACCGCACTCAAACAGATAAGATCTATCGTTTATCAATAAATAAACAATAACGTGCGGGGCACGTGGACCACCGTGTAGATATCTGTTAGATAGAGCCCCGCTGTAGCTATATTGTACTTGTAGCACGAATGGGTCGGCTCGACCGGGGCAGGACCACGCTCTCACAGAATACCAGCGCGACATATTTTTATACAGTACCTGGATGACCGAGCTTTGCTCGGTTTTTTTCTAATTATATTTAGATACATATTACATACTGTTGAAACTTAAATAATATATTTTGATCTTATTGACATAATAGAAAAAACTGAACTGGTTATTTGAATAAAAAATCATGAGTGCAATTAGTTTAATTAAAATTTTAGTTTTTTTTAAAAATACTAAAAAAGGGCTCGAAATAATAGATTTTCTCACAAAAGAAGGGAACTTGAAAAAAAAGGAATAAGTCGGACCGAAGACAGGATGCGAACCAAGGCTTTACGATTTCGCGACCGCTCGATATCCACTTGAGCTATTACGATCTTTAACACAGCGTCAAAATTTACCTTCTTATAATATTGTAGCAGTTTTTTATTGCCCGAAAACACGGACAAAAAGACATTTTCTAAAAATAAATCCTATCTAGATCGATTTATTGCCCCCGAAACTCCCTGGACATATATATATATATATATATATATATATATATATATATATATATATATATATATATATATATATATATATACAAGAAGTGCTCGTTTAAAGGTATAGGATTATTGTGCAGTCTTTCAACTTCTTATAAGCTAGTGCTCGACCACAACCCCACCTGGTGGTAAGTGGTGATGAAGGCTTCGATGTTAAATCACACTGTCTTAGCGTAACAAAAGCGTATTCACTGTTGCCTTGAAGACGCACAGATTGTATTCGGACGGAAAGCAAGACGCCGGCAAGTGATTCCACTCCCTGGCTGTATGTATAACAGCAGACGAAGCATTCCGTTTGGTTCTGATGCGTGGAGTATCAACAACAATATCAACAACAATATCAACAACAATATCAACAACAATATCAACAACAATATCAAAACATTCGACAACAATATCAACAACAATATCAACAACGATGTTGGAAAGAAGAGGGAGGAATTCAAGCATGTGATTCCTGTGTGCACGCTCCTAAAGTGTAGACAACTGGAAACCTTTTTTACTGGAAACGAGGCATTCCATCTTAGCCCTAACAGCCTGGCCACGGGACATTCGCTGTAGCGAAAATTCGCGCGGCGCGAACGGCGAGGCGTCTAGCGACTAAAACGAAATGTATGGATCAAGCCACGCGTAGCGGCGAGTGGCAACGCGACCGGCGAAAGGGGGACGCCCATTTTCGGCCATGGAACGCCCAACAATGTGAATTTGTTAAAAATTATATCTTTATTTATGGTTATTAATCGCGGTATTCATTTATCCTCAAACAATGGGAATATTTTTGCACAAATTAAAAGTACCGGAAACATAATAATAAAAATTAGGTAAATCATTATGTCATTAGTTTGTGAATAAAAAAAAAGTGTTGCCAATCACAAAACACATTTAAAAAATAGCTTCTCGTTTTCGATTGATTATTTACGGTGTCATCATTACAGTGCTAATATAATTTTTAAATAATTATGATGTTACGATAATTAAACAAGCGAATTACTAGCTGATTTCTAATGAATTCTTTAGAGAGTAACAAATGCTACGGCACAATTTAACTGTTAATCTTAACCGATCTTCTTTGAAAACAGATAAGAACTGTTATTCTTATCTGTTTTAAAGAAGATCGGTTAAGTTATTCTTATCTGTTTATAACAACACATTTAAAATAGAATCATGTTATGATAACGAAACAAGTTAGTTTCCAGCTGATTTACCATGAATCCTTTAACCTTTTGAGCGCCAAAGTCGCCTATACTTGACCAACACCTGCGGGCCCTGAGCGCCAACGACGTCTATAGTTGACAAAAAACCCGGCTCCGAAAAATATGAAATATAGATATTGGAAAATTATTACAGGTATTTTAATTCTACACTCCTCAAAATAGGAATAACCCAGCAACATGTGAGTATAAAAAACAAGTCTTCTAGAGCCACAAGTACTAAGAAACATTGAACTAATAAAAATGGATTTTTATCTAAGCAAATATTATGTCCAGCACGCCAAAGTCGTCTATGGTTGGCCGCTAGTGTCAAACGCGGGAGGCATAGATTTCTTGAAAACTATCCAAAATTCAGCTCAATGGTGTTTTTTTTCTATTATTATTGATATTTGAATAAAATTAAAGGTTAGAAACATAAAACTATAATTAGCTACATGAATAAAAAAATGTTATCAGATTATCTTCGCATAATAAATCTAATATCTCAACTCTAGCGCATCTTTAGCGCGTCATCGAAAATCAGTTCACTGGGCACCGTGATCAAGGATAGACGACACCCTGATGACGTCATAAGTGATTACCGAGAAAAGTAGAGCAATGCAACATGAACGATTCCTCAGAACTCATTCGGATTTTGGAAAGCGTCGATGATGATGAATTTTGATTTTTGATTGATGAATTGAATTTTTGATTGATTGGTGAACAATTATGTTTATTTATTCCATGACCAAGATTTTAGTATTATAAGGCTGATTTACCTAGTGCGAATAATTATATACAATTGTTGATTAATGAATAATTATGTACCTTTTTTAATAATAATACAAAATTACAATTAATGTTTTTTTTACTTAGGGTGTGAAGAGCAATTTTTCATTTTGTGTTGTGCCATTTTCTTTCTCAGTCTCAAAATCATCTAGCAGCATCAGCATCATATCAAATCCCCATTGTCATAAGAGTGTAAGACTTTTCTTCTGTGCGTCACTTGGCCTACGCCTTCCCCGACACATAAAATATTATGAATCGATGTCTGTATATTTCGGTTAGATCGATTTTGAAATCGATACACAACATTCTAAGAATGTTTCAAAAGGGAAGGTCAGCTACGCCGTTGTCGTCCAGTCGCGACAGTGTCGTCATTAGGATGGAGAGTAGTGCTAATGTTTTCTACTATTTTATTGTTATTGTTTGTTTTTTGTTTTTGTACAAAGTACATATATAAAAAGAGTGGAAGACGGCACAAGATTAAATAAAACATACAGTTTATTAAGAGTCATTTATAGCATAAAAAACCAACAAAAACAAGTTATTTCACGTTATCGATATATCAACTCTTGGCAACACTATTTTGTTTTGGCGCTTTGGCGTACAGGACACGGTAATGCGTTTTTGGCGTGGCGCTCAAAAAGCTTAAAGCTAAACAAAACGCAACTGCATGATTTTTATCAATTTCAAGACAAAAACAACCGTTGTTATCGGCTTGGTTGAAAACGTTAACAACCGCCTTCACATCTGTAGTTATGATAATTAAATAAGCGATTTAATAGCTGATTTACAATGAATTCTATGCAGTATAACATAACGCTACTGCACAATATAACTGTTATTCTTATCTTTTCTTAACAATACATTTAAAATGAAATCATGTTACGATAATTAAACAAGTGAATTTCTAGCTGATATACCATGAATTTTTTAGAGTTTCATAAAACACTACTGCACAATTAACTGTTCGTAAAAATACACTTAAAATAGAATTTAAATAAAAAAGGAAGATACATTTTAAAAAGCGAGCAGAAGTTAAAACACCTCCAAGATTATTCTCTTTTTATGAAATTATTAATCGAATAATAATCGAATCGCTATGTTATGATAATTAAACAAGCGAATTACTAGCTGATTTACTATGAATTCTTTAGAGTACAATAAAATGCTACTGCACAATTTAACTGTTATTGTTATCTGTTTTAACAATACATTCAAAATGGAATCATGTTATGATAATTAAACAAGTGAATTTTTAGCTGATTTACCATGAACTGTTTAGAGCATAACAATACGCTACTCCACATTTTAACTGTTCTTAAAAATACGTTTAAAACATAATTTAAAAAAAATAAAAGAAAATATATTTTAAAAAGCGTGTAGAACTGAAAGCGAAACTCAAATATTATTATTTTTTCATTAAATTACTAATCGAATACAAATCGATATCGTTTCGTTGTATTTATGTTAGTTATGTGGCAACATCAAATCTGACAGCTATAGGAAATATGTCATGCGAAATGAAATCACAATTCAACAAGTAAAAAGGTACTAGTGAATTCACAACTAAATAGTTGCCATTGTGTTATTTTGTTTGTTATTTTTCAAATAAATTCTCAAGAACTCATATGGAGTGAGATTGTCGATCACATTATAGTGTGACAACAGTTAAAAGTAAGTGTTCAACAGTTTTTAATTTATTAATTCTAGTGCTGATATTTGATAGTGATGAATGTATAAAATGATGAAGTTGTTTTATTTTTTAACATATGCACAAGCTATACCTGACAAACAAAATAGCTTATTTGTAACACGGCGATAAGATTAGCTAGCTAACACCAGATAGTTACGAAATGGACAATTTTTATCAAATACCAAGAAATAAGACAGTCGATTTTTAATTGTTTTTGGACTACTGGTAGGCAGTCAGTCCTTAATTATTAAATAATATAGGGCATTAAGTTTTAAGTAACATTTACCTATATTACTTGTACGTGGTAGAGCCATGCTGCGGTTATATTGGTAGTATAGTTGTAGCACGAATGGGTCGGCTCGACCGGGGAAGGACCACGCTCTCACAGAATACCAGCGTGAAATAGTAGCTTAATGCTGCTGTATTTCGTATGGTGAGTGTAGAGAACCGGAGACCCTTTTTACTGAAAACGAGGCATTCCATCTCAGTCCTCACGGGTGACAACGCATCTGCATTTTGATTTTTAATGGAGGATGGATGTAGATGTCTATGGGCCGCAGCAACCACTTACCATCAGGTGGACTGTGTGCTCGTTTGTCACCTTATTCTATAAAAAAAAAAAAAAAAAAAAAAAAAATTTGAGTTTAAAGTAAACAAATCTATTTTATTTTGTTCACTTTGTCTTATTTTTTTTTTATTTAATATTATTTCAGTTGCCATCGTCATCGCGTGAGTGTCATGATTGCGAAGAATTGATAAAGCAGCAACACGTTAAACTTTAGAACGGGAACCATCTGAATCATCTAGTCCATCCTTGTAGCAATCTAAAGTGAGTAATGTATTGAACCTAGAACAACAAAGCTTAGATCATACATCATACAATATACTGCTGCCTAATTTTGTAAGAGCACCACTCACACAAAATCAATGTTTTTTCCTGGTTGTAACAATTCCAATCAACTCACTGTTCCATCAGCATTGCGGGTACAATTCTATTCAGTAATTATGATATTATATCTGAGGCAAATAATTTCTTAGCTTTCCTAGATGTTTTTGTTATCCAAAATCCTAACAACATCATAGGTCACACAGTGTATAGAAAAAAGACCCATACAAACTGATATTTAAGCGGTGAATCTCACCATAATCCTTCACAGTTAGTTACCATGAGCAAATCTTTGTTACAGAGAGCATATGGGATCTGTGAGAACAAGCACCTGGCCGCGGAGCTTCAGCACGTCAAGCAGGTTCTGCACAAAATCAAGCTTCGGGTCCCACGTCTTCGTCACAGTGACCGAGTGAAGCCGACCGCAGTTGAGCGTGTGCCTGCTGTACTACCGTATGTCAAGGGTGTCACCCCAACCAGATAGACATACATCAGATTTGATAGACCACAAATCCTCGTTAAAGAACATTAATTCCTACCAAGGATGATATGTGAGGCTACTGAAATTAAAAAACATCCTAATTTCAGTAGAGAAGGCGGTTGGGTACTACCACCTGCTTGGGACACTATAATAAAATTAAAACAAACCCCAAGCATACCACTGCAAGACTTAAAGATAGAGTAAGTTCAATCTGCGTAGATTGGACTATAAAAATAATAATAAAAAGCTGAAGGTACTCCATGTCCCAATACTGACATTGGGATGGCAGTCACCTCAGTACCCCGTGACCATGGGTGCTATAAAGCACCTGAAACGTCAGGAATTAATAATAATAATATAACCATTTATTTCCGAACTTTGGGGTTACATAATATTTGTGTTTGAGTTCCTATTGTAATACTAGTTAAAGTAAGTCCCTCTGTTCGGTGTGCCTTTTGGCATAGGCCTCCAAAAGAAAAATCACGCGTCGGGAATTAAAAGTTAAAGAAATTAAAAGCAATAAAATTGGTAAAAGTAGTCGTTAAAAAACTGTATTTGTGAAAATAAAAAGCTTTATATCATAAAAATCCCGACTTTTTTTAAACCAATTCCTTAACCATTTCATTATTTTAATTGCATATTATCATTTCCATATGCTTTTATATGTGGGCACCCATGGCCGAAGTGTCTATGAACAGTGGGCATCCTCCTTTACCGGGCGAATCGCGCGGGCGACTGACGGCGCGGCGGGCGAATGAAACAAATTTATGAATCAGTACGGTGCAAGCCACGGAGTCGGGCGGCAAACGCGGCGATAGACGCAGCGAATAGTATAGGAACAAAATATTTTAGTTGTTTTCGCCGCGAAAAATGCCGGGCCGACAAAAACAACTTAAAATTCTATCCGCATTGACTGACTGATTCTGGTTCAATATTAACAAGAATATAATCGCAGGTTTCGACACTCATTCTGGTATTTACTCGAAATTTTTTTCTAGATGCATTCTATTTGTTGTTGAATTTTCCATTTATAACCCGATTCCTATTCAAATCATGTACTCCGCAATCTTTTCCAAATATTATGTCTTGAATCAAAAAACAATTACTTTCTAAGCAATATCGAGATAACTTTGATAAAGACATTTCACTCTCGGCCTATCTGGTCGCGGCGACAAACGTGACTTCCCGTGGCCCTCAAATCGCGCCGCTCGAATTTTCGCCCCGCCTGTCGCTTCGCCGTTCGCGTCGCCGTTCCCCGTGGCCAAGCCGTAAGGGGTTGGAGTAAAGTTTTACTTTTTCATGTTGGCGTATTTGGGCGTTAATTAAATATACTCGTGTATTTTTTATATAGGATCAGGGTGACAAACGAGCACACAGTCCACCTGATGGTAAGTGGTTGCTGCGGCCCATAGACATCTACATCTGTCCTCGATTACGAATCAAAATGCAGATGCGCTATCGCCCTTGAGATGGATTAAGATGCAATGCCTCGTTTTCAGTAAAATGGGTCTCCAAATCTCTATGCTCACCCTACGAAACACAGCAGCGTTAAGCTGCTATTTTACGCTGATATTCTGTGAGAGCGTGGTCCTTCCCCGGTCGAGTCGACCCATTTGTGCTACAACTATAATATAGCTGCAGCGTAACTCTACCACGTAAATGCTCGTGTATGACGTCAGCTAAGTAAATAAACTGTAGAAACACTTTGTTTGTCGGTAAACAGTGTTTTGTTTGCACCCTACAGTCTCAGTATTTGAGTTGTACTTACTCTTTAACACAAATGACTTGCATGGCATTGCATAATATATTCGCATGGATAGTTACACACGTATCATAAATAAATAGAAACAAATAAATATTGTGAACATCATAATTTATAATACACTAGATGTTCCCGACTTTGTCCGCATGTAATTTATTACGCTTACATTTCATGGGTTTCATTTTTTTTGCGCGAAACTCTTAATTAGTTTTCCAAAATAAAAGTAGCCTAAGTTACTCCTTATAACATCAGCTATGTGCAGCTATCTGCAGCTATTCGCCAGCGAAAGTCCCGTCAACATGGGCAGGCATTTAGATTAGTCGGAACAAACAGACAGACAAACATTTTACAAATAGTTTTTTTTATTATAAGTATCGTATTATCGTATATATATATATATATATATATATATATATATATGTATACATTTAGTAAAAAGCTCTCACTACTTTGTTTATTTGTATAGATATATACAAAAACCGTGTCTGTTAGGAACTCATTCTTCTTTCTTCTTTTAAAATACTCTTCCTTTCAAAAAACGTTATGCCCCCTCCCCCACTGCCACAGGATTTTCTCCTGTATCGTGGAGGCAGTTTACAAACATAAATTGCACAAGGATCATCCAGACCCGAAACAATTACTTGTAGCCATACAAATACTTGTTCCGTGCGGGATTTGAACCCGCGGCCCTCAGCGCAGCAGCTCATTGCTACGTCACTGCGCCACGGAGCCATCAAACTAACTTGATACAGGTTAGAACTAACTTGATATTAAAGTGCTGACTTTTTTATAGAAGAGGGGGCAAACGAGCATGTGGCTCACCTGATGGTAAGTGACTACCGCCGCCCATGATCAACCGCAACACCAGGGGAATTGCAGGTGCGTTGCCGGCCCTTTAGAAAGGAGCAAGCTCTTTTCTTGAAGGAGACTGTGGTTAATGCACATTTAGTACACGAAGTAGATACATTATGTACATTGTGTTCATAGTGTAAATAAGGCCCAAGTAACAAAAATCGTATTTATAGTAACAGCAGTCGTAGTAATGCAACCTCTATAGTAATGCAACTCTGGTGGTCGACAGCACTGCACCAATAAGAAAAATCACTCTAAATAAATCGTAGGTAGTTGGGTAATCTTCATATTTATGAATAAACCTTTTGATCTTGAAAATTTGGATAACGTATAGCAGTCACATTTTTTTTTAAATTTGGTTTTTCTTAAATAATTGGTCGGCAGTTATTAAGGACTAATAAATTTCACCATAGACCTTATTAAACTCCTTTTTCTCGTGCAGTTTATTATTGTTTCATGATGTACTTTATATCACTTTTAAAATGTTATTAATGCAGATAAATCGTAAGCTTTTTTATTAAACTAATGTCGTAGTCAGAAAACGACCTGGTGCCAGCTGTTCAAACAGTGCAAAGACAAACTGTGTCGGAGAATTAAGGCTTTCACATTAGAAGCTATTAAATTATGTGCAAATTGTGGGTCCTGCGCATAAGCTCTCTCGGACCGTGTCGCATTACGATTTGATGAATGTGATGCAGATACATTGCGCGTACATTAGGACACTATAAGTCTTTACTGTGCAGATAGGCCAGGCCCCGTGGAGACTGGCCGCTGTGACAGACATTCCGTCGAAAGGAGACTCAACATAACAATCAACTCAATACTCAACTCAATCTAACACTCAACTTCAGCACAACCCACGCAAAACATGACAAGTGAGCTTTTTGTCAGTTTGTTCATCATAATACTAATGACTTTAAGTGCTGGTAGGCGATGCAATTTATATCTTTTTTAGAATTTTAAGTCTTAATTTACTGCATTCATGTGTTTATTGATCACAAATATTAAATATATTACGTATAGTTTGATTATTGGAGTTCGTTAAAGCAGTAGGCCTAATTATCCTACTAGGTATAGTAAAATAAGGCCTATTAGCAAGGTATTTAGAAATGTTTAATTTTGTTTAGTTTTATGGCAAATGTTACAATTTTTCGTTCATTTTATTTCGAACTTTTTCTTAGCTAGGCTTTATTATCCGTAGGTACATTACATTAACGTATTTCGTACACGTAGTACATTAATGTACACTGCACACAGCAGTCAAACTAATAAAAAGCGTGTATAAATACACACTGGATACCTTAGTTCTAAATTATTTAGGACTCTATAGTTTAAAATCTTTTTAGTTTCCATAAAAAGTTTATATACCTACAGATTGAAACCTCTTTTATTCTATTTTCTTTAAAATTAATACTTTTATAAGAAGAAATGAAGTTTTTTTATTACACAAATTTTTCTACAGCGCTTAAAAAATTGATATTTCTATTTAAAACAAAAAAATTAGGAAATATTTTTTATTTTTTATTAAAGACCTTAAAATAACCTATTATTGAATAAAACTATTATTTACGTATTTTATCGCGCAATAAAATCCGTAAATAGTTTTATTCAATGTGTAGTGTTCGCGTAAATTTAAGAAATCATTATGATAACCTATCATTCTTCCTTTTACTATATCTGAAGATTGTTCATTGATTTTTAGATATTTGATGAAATATAAAATATCCCTAGATTTTGTTGATGATGATTAGTATCTCATTGTATCCATCATCGTCACACGTCATCCAGACCGAATTTCGGTCACTGCGCCCAGTCTCAACAGAAACACAGGACAGGACTATAGTGTCCAAGTGCGCAAGCACAGGTGCACTCTCATAGTGCGATGGGACGGTACGCCGACACAACCGGCGAGAGATCACGAGAGGCCCGGGGGCATTTTTTATACAATAAGGATAACAAACAAGCACACAGTTCACCTGATGGCAAGTGCATGCTGTGGCCGATACACGTCTATATCTATCCTTCTTCTTCTTCACTTACGGCTTCTCTTAAAAGAATTCTGCCAATGGTAAGTCACTCATGGGAGTGAGAACAAAGTAAATAAAATCATTAAATAATTTTTTTTTGTGATAGGCTTCCAATCTACAACAAAGGACATCACGAACATTTATAATTCTGCCACCAACAATTATTAGTATAAAGCTACAAGTTAATGTTATTTGTATAGATAAAATCACATAAAATATAAACAAATGAGGAGAACACAAGAGACAGTAAACAGGTAGAGTTAGTAGGACGAGGAATGTCCTGAGGAAGGATAATAACATACAAGGAGAACTTGAGTCGTGGACATTTGTGATCGGTGGAACCTTCGTCATCACCACATTGGACTATCTCCGTGGTCTAATGGTCATAAGCGCGGTGGTTGATCTCTATGACCCGGGTGCGAAGCCCGGGTCAGACCAATATCAGTTATTGGGTTTTAAAGAAATTCTCAGTAACAGCCCGGAGCCAGGAAAGTGGCGTTGTTTCACCCTTTTGTCTTGGAAAGCACGTGAAAACCTAAGTTCTGCGCTTGATCTCTCGCCAGTCGTGTCGTCTACCGTCCCATCGGATTATAGCCTAGCCCAGTCCAGTGCAGCACAGGCTGGTCTCCGTTGAGAGATTGAGTATCAAAATGCAACTTCATTGTCATACCTAAGGACTAAAATAGAATATCTCGTTTCCAGTAAAAAGTGTATCCGGTTCTCTACACTGACCATACAAAACACAGTTCTGTGAGAGCGTGGTCCCTCCCCGGTCCATTAGCGCTACAACCAAAATGTATCTGCAGCGTGAATCTACCACGTACAAATAACAGTCTATCAAAAGTGCACAGCTAACGTAGTCACATAGGCCCC
Organism: Parnassius apollo; assembly: GCA_907164705.1. NCBI lineage: Eukaryota > Metazoa > Arthropoda > Insecta > Lepidoptera > Papilionidae > Parnassius > Parnassius apollo. Next base: position 209,922 of record CAJQZP010000349.1, on the reverse strand, counting down.
ATGTTTGTCTTTGTGAATTGTTGTCATAGGGATAGGATATTAGCCACGGCGTTACGGGCGCTCGGGGCGGAGGACCGCCTAGAGATGTAACCTCAGAGATGGACGATGTTTCGGAAGTGGTCCTGAGGAAGTATCTATGCGGATGGCTCCATGAAAAATAAAAGGGTATTTGCCACAGTTGCCACGCCTGGGAGGAAGACGCTGCCGCCCGTCCCCTGGTTTGTTTCCCCTGTCGCGTCTCACTACACCCACACAAATGTATGTGAGACTGTGGCGGCGCTGACGTCGCGCCGCAAGCGAAACACACCGAAGCCTAAATCACGCTATCAAAATTCCGAATCATAAACAGTATATATAGAACATCTCCGAACTAACACATGGAGTGTTGGCCGCTCCCGGGGCCGAACACCCCTTTCGAGATCTCCACTTTTCCTTCCACCGGCCACAAGACCGATTTACACTTTGACAAGCACAACAGCGAGTTAACTTGCGAACCTGGCGAGTTAACTTGAAAAATCTCGTTTGAACGGCAATTAGCGAGTTAAGTAGTAAATTATCAATTAAGTTGAACGGAATTGCCGGCCGGTTTATTTTTCGGCGAGTTAAGTTCGAAGTGTTGCCCTCGCAACTAAACTCGATGCTCGCTCGTGGTATGCGTTCAACCCTCAAAATATAAAATAGTACTTTTTTTAACTAAACTCGCCACGAAGACATTTGAACGCTACTGCCCACTAACGATTAAGTGTTACTGTCATCTGCTCTGTAACTAAACTCGCTACTGTACTTGTCGAAGTGTAAATCGGCTATACTGGATGATATGGGACAGTGAGGCACATATAAATTAGTCGAAATAAAATTATTGTATAGCCTCTTGATAAGTCAGCAAAATTTCCAATTATTGAGACATCTGGAAGTATATGAAACTGAATTATAATATTATGTGAAGTTAATAAAAGAATGTTATTTATTCGATATTTTTTTAAAAATACCACATCTTTAAAATGGACTGCAAAGGATAAAAAAATTTCTCGTTTCTTTTTGTCATTTTTTTTCATATACTTACATTGTCATACGATTCAGTTATGTTCAAATTTTCAAATCTCTAGCGGATTGGAAAGTTAGTTTAGAATTAATTAATAAATAAATTCCACCCAAGCAGATATATACAAAAATAAATTAATAAAAATGTGTTAAAATACAATGGATTCATGAAAAAATATTTACAATTAAGTAAGGTATTTTTCCACGCTCCAAATTTTTATTGTCTTTATGTAACATGTATATTTTAATTATAAGAAACTACTTTAAAACAGTATTGTCCAGTTGAAAATGTTGTAAATTATTAAACGTAATTTAATAGGTAGTATTTGTAGATCACTTGAAAACTATGTTATCATGTTTCATGGTGTTACATATAAACCCTGTAATCTTTGATCTACCCAGCTACTTTATTAATGACATTTGATGGCACAAAGTTAGTGCATAAAGTTAAAGTTACAGCCTATATACGTCCCGCTCCTGGGCACAGGCCTTATCTCATTGCTTAGAGGGTTTTATGGCAAAGAAATATCCGCCGCACTATCCCAATGCGTGTTGGCAAACTTCACATGTCTTTTTATTTCTCAGACATGAAGGTTTCGTCATGTTGTTTTGCTTTACCATCGAGCACGTGGTAAATCAGCATTTACAATTGCAATTAAAAATTTCATTGGTGTCGGCGGGGATCGAACCCTGGTTGCTCCCGTACTGTGAAATTTACAACGAGCGCTAACCATCTGAGCTACCACGGCATGCATGCTAATTTATAACTTTTAAAATAAAATCATTAACGTTATCATCTCTTATATCTACCTAAACACTATACATTGAATAAAACTATTGTTAATGTTTTGTGTTTAAAACGTTTAGTTTCTAAAATATATAGTTTTGTATAGTTTACAGTCATATGCAGTTTGACTGACTGTTGACAGAGTTGGAACCCTGTCTAGAATTAACTTCAAACAAATAAGGCAATATGTTATATGCACTGTCACTTCACAGTCTGTACAACATCACAATGGATGCACCACTGGTACACGCGCAATATCCATGCGAATACACTACCTTATACCATGGCATTGGTATTATAAGAAGAACAGAGAGTAAACTAATATAGGTTGCAGGCAGCAGCACCTTCATGATAACGACTTAACAATAATAAAGCTGCAGCTCCAAACCACTTGCCAGGTGTAGCAACTGTGGCAAATATCCCCCTTGCGAGGCAATACGTGGTGTAGGCCTACATCCAGCAGAAACATTTTATGGCTAGCAATGAATTTACGAAAAAGAGGGCAGATAAACTTTTGGACAGAAATAGTATATTACCATTTTTTCCATCCATTACCGTATGGGACATTTGTAAATGACATCGCAAACCGCGTGGTATTGTTCATTTTCTTTTCTTTTTTTAAAAAAAGTTACCCCACACTAGGATTTTCTCCTGTATCGTGGGGGCAGGAATCATAAATTACATAAGGACAAACATCCAGACCCGGGAGAATTGTTTGTAGGCCATACAAATACTTCCGTGCGGGATTCAAACCCGGGACCTCCAACGCAGCAATTCATTGCTAAGCCACTGCGCCACGGGAATCGTCACTCGAGCCGAAGGCGAAAGTGTTAAGAACGTGGGTTGCGATTTCATACTTTCTTCCCGTTGTGCATACACTATTTTTATCATACCTTGTTCGAAATGAATGTACCTTAAAATACATCGTGACATATACTTTTGATGTTTAGAAACAATAAAGCTAGAAATATGACGCATGCGTACAAAATTAATGAATTGTTGAATCGGGAGGCAATGTGGTACTTTCGTCCCTGAAAGTAGGCTCGAAATAAGAACTTTCTATGAAAGAAAAAAGAGCTCCAACACCTAGAAATATGTATATCATGAAAATTATAATAATGTTCATACCAGTGTCACAGTGACTAGTCTCAATGGAGACTAGCCATCAGGACATGATTATAGTGCTGGAGAGCATTCTCTATTACCTCCCTGTCTTAGTACGAGTATGGTGGAATGGCAATCTAACAAGACCAGATAGAGATCAGGCTCAGGCATTACAGCGTCATGTGCTTTGCCAAGCATGGTAGTATAGGCACCGTCAACTATGTGACTTCAGACTACCTTTGACAATTTCTTGACAAAAAACCCAATAAATACTTATGCCCTAAAATGGGATTTGACCCCGGGACCATATGACCAGTAGTTATGCTTATGGCCGGCCACTAGGTCAATGAGGCCATCATGCATATAACATATTTTTATATGATACATTTTTTATAAACAACATATTATGAATTTAATGACTTCAGTTAAATAACGACGATTTTATTTCAGTAATCTTGATTAGAACACATTGCTGAGCTCCCCAGTACATTTATACGTGGTAGAGCCACGCTGCAGCTATATTATGGTTGTGGTACGAATGGGTCGGCTCGACCGGGGAAGGACCACGCTCTCACAGAATACCAGCGTAAAATAACAGCTTAATACTGCTGTGTTTTCTATGGTGAGTGTAGAGAACCAGAGACCCCTTTTACTGGAATTGAAGCATTCCATCTTAGTCCTCACTGGTGACAACGCATTTGCATTTGGATTATATTATATATTAATTGAGGTTAAATGTAGAGGTCTATGGGCTACAGCATCCACCTACCATTAGCTGAAGTGTGTGCTTGTTTGTCACCTTATTCTATTAAAAAAAACGACGGGTTGCACTCCGGGAGTGCCGGCAGAAGTGAAAACTTGAATATAATCGTTGTGCATTTTTATATTTTGGAATGGTAAGGGAATAATTTTGCACGAATTGCTTTAATTATCAGTATAAAAGTACTATCATTTATGTGGTAGAATACAATATTTATTTATTGCGCTATCATACACAAACATTACAATTTATATTGCATTAAAAAGTTTATCTCTCAGAAAACGCGGCGTACTGTCTACTCTCCATCCGTCTTACGAATTTTCGATCAGGGTCACGTGTCCTGATGTTTAGATTAGTTTAATGTTTTTTACCCATTACAAAAAAAGCGTACAACGCCGCTAAAGAAGTTTTCACTTCAAAAATCAGAAGAGACTCATATTGTTAATGACCAGCTACTTCCTGTGAGGATGACAGTTTGATTACAAAAAGTCTATCACATAAAAACTGGTAGCTAGCTGACTTGCTGTAAAGTTTCTAGCACTCATACTTGAAACATAAAAAGATGGTGCGTGGCACCAATGACATAGGAGTTGTCTTCATTTTTAGTTATTAAAATGATAATTTAAGATGATAGCTGATAGTAAATAATTAATAAATGATACCACCCTGTTCAATGGAGTGTTAAGTAGATATTAATTTTATAAAAGCAAAACATTTACAATTTTGCCGTATTTACAAAATGCCAAGTGTTACAAGTCCTAAATATTTTCACTTAATATATAAAATACTAGCCGTTGCTTGCGACTTGCTCTGCCTCAAAATTATTACAATTACATTTCATGGATTTTAATTTTCTTGTATGCAAAATACAAGTAGCTTAAGTTACTCCATATAACATCAGCTATCTGATTGTGAAAGTTGCATCAAAATACAAGTAGCTTAAGTTACTCCATATAACATCAGCTATCTGATTGTGAAAGTTGCATCAAAATACAAGTAGCTTAAGTTACTCCATACAACATCAGCTATCTGATTGTGAAAGTTGCATCAAAAAGCTATTTTGGAGATTAGCTGGAACAAACAGACAGACAGCCAAAATTTTTATAAATGTTTTTTTTTGCTATAGGCATCGTATATGCTTTATGCATTTAGTAACAAGTGAACAAAATCAATAATTTTGTATGACCGACTTCAATATTAATAAAATGAGAACATCATCAATGTAGGCCGAGTCAATTAAATATGCATTATTAAGGATAACTCAAAAACTACTGGGCAGATCTTGATCAAATGTACTTAATATGCTTTCATTTGGTTACTTTTTAGTTGATTTGTATACAATCTTCTTACATACACTTTCTTAATCCACTAACACATACAAACACACCATATATATCATAGAAATAATTTTAAGCAATCTCAGACATCTTGGAGTTTTCTCAAAATTTCATGAATGATCTAGGGAATTCTATCATATAACCAAATATTTCAACAATTTTATCATATTCTACAACACCTCCACACTCACATTTACACACTTCTTAATATACACATACAAATTACAATTTCTTTAGAGGTTTTGGTCTGGAGTACATTACTTATGACGAGGTTAATCACTGCATAATTTTGCGTACTTTGTTTTAATGCACTACCAAAGAATTGTTTAACCCTTGACATACTTCTACTATTATTAAAAAATATCAGTGTATATTTATTAATATTTTATGCATAAAATGGCTTAACATTCTAACAGAATAGAGTTTTATTTATATATTATAATAATATTATTAAAGGACAATCTAAATTAAAAACGAATGTCTGTTCTTTGTTAGATAAGCCAGTTTATATAAACAGTATAAAAATATAACAAATACATCATACCTACGTAACTAACCTATGTTTTATCTTTTTATTATTTACATTATTATTGTAAAAAAAAAACTTTAGTTTTAATTATTGATTTTAAATAATATTTTAAAAAAATCTACGTTTTAATGTTGTTTAAAAGACGCGTTTACCTCCGTTTCAAATGTGGTTACAAATCTACGCGACGCAGTAACGAATATAGTCCAAAGTCTAGGTCGTAACATTGAATAAACCCTACCAGGGCTATGTTCAAATAACACTGAATTCTAGATCTATATTTAGACTATCATACATCAAACAATTATTATGTCTCACTTACTTGTATTATCAGAAAGGCATTTTATAACCGCTACAACTTAATATGTTCAGAACTTCAGATTTCTAACTAAAAAGTTGCACTTTGATGATCTCCAAATATCACACTAGCACTAATCTCGTGGCTTAAGTCGAAATATTCAAATCTATTGTTTACGAACATGAAATTTGCAAATTAAAAGTACACCTCACCCCGTTTAGATTAATTGACAAACTGAATGGAGAACAGATTGGCAAATATAAATATAAGCGAAATTGTGACAGTTGACAGCCGCTGTCCAATACAGCTGTTCCATGTATGCCAATAATGAGTTTAACAATTATAACCAAAATAGCAAGTATATATTTTTAGGGATGCGGCCTAATCAAGGGTGACAACACGATTTGTTGTTTCAAGGAAAAAAAGACAGTGTGATGTTAAGGGATTCTTCTATATTTACATACATAAACACTCACGCCTGTCACCCAGAGGGGTAGGCAGAGACTACAGACTTCCATTTGGCACGATCCTGACACACCTCTCTCGCCTCCTTCACATCCATACACCTACGCATACATGCTCGTCGGTTAAGGGTACTCCTAATTTGGCCCGTTTTCAATGAATCGCCAATTTGGTCGATAAATTTTCGCCTAGGACGTCCCTTTCCGACTCTGCCATTCACTTCTGCAACATAAATTTTCTTTGTCACTCTTTCCTCATTCATTCTTTCCACATGACCAAACCACCGAAGCATTCCTTTCTTAATCCTGGTCACAACATCATCTTGCAAACCACACTCTTCTCTTATTACACAATTTCTTACCCTGTCATTCAGATTCAACCTTAACATACTCCTTAACGACCGCATTTCTACTGCGTTTATTCTACTCTCATGCTTCTTCTGCCACACCCAACTTTCACTACCATACTGTTACGAGCTTAGGGTTCGTGAGATCGAGATCCTTGGGGCTCTTTTAACATCAGCCAGCACCCGCCCCGCAGTTCTGACTTTTACTCGTTTCCCTGCCGCTGCTGGGCGGTGCTGTTGGCCGCACTACCCTCCTGAGATCGTTCAATTTCCCTTTCTAGGGTTCGCTTAGGGCAGCTGGATCGAAGATGGCCCTTTTCCCCACAGCCATAGCACCTAGGGCTGTATCCTTTGTTGCGGTCGCGAACTGTAGCTGCTGCAACCTCCCTGACGCGATGGGAACGATGATCCTGCCGCACGTCTTCCACTTCCAGTGCATGGGCCAAGGCGTCCTTAAGCGTCTCGTGGTGCCCGAGCCTCACAGCAGCTCTAACTTCCAGGTCGCGGATGCCGTCGATGAATGTCTGCACCAGGTTCCCTTCAATGAGCGCAGGTACAGACCGGTATGCTTTTCGCACCAGCTTCTCCACTTCTAGAGCCCACTGCTGCAGGTTTTCGTTGATGCGCTGCACACGATCTTTAAGCTGCGCACGAAAGACGTGTTCCAGGTGAGCGTCGCCATATCTCGCCTCCAATGCCTCAAGGAGTTGCTCATAAGTCACTTCCTCACCGAGAGCTTCCAGAACTGTTAAGGCCTGGTCGCGCAGGCCTAGTGTGAGAGCAGTCATGGCCTGACTTTTATTCCAGCCGTTCGCCTTCATAACAGCCTCGAACTGGATTTTGTAGGCTGACCAGGAAGAAGTCCCGTCGAACGGTGGCACCTTGAATCCACGTAGCGAAGGTGCTGTAGCTACTACGGGAGCTGTCGTTCCATCCCCAAGTTTGAGGTCCTTCAGCGTTTTCTTCACGTCAGCCATCACGTTGTCAACCCGATTGTTCACATGGTTGATTCGGGTCTCATGTTCTTCGATTCGGGTTTCAGCTTCCGACAGGCGGTTGTCATGTTGAGCAACCCTATCCTTCACCTCCCTTATCTCTTTCCCAAAGGTAGCGTGAAGGTCCTTCATGAGGAGCATCTGCTCTTCCAACCGACGAGCCTGTTCCGCCTGCTGATCTTCCAACCGACGGGCCTGTTCCTCCTGTCGGCGGGCCTGTTCCTCCTGTCGGCGGGCCTGTTCCTCCTGTCGGCGGGCCTGTTCCTCCTGTCGGCGGACCTGTTCCTCTTGTCCGCTCTGCAGTTGCTCTTTTAACTGACGGACCTGTTCCTCCTGTCGGCGAGCCTGCTCCTGCAGCATCACCATCAGAGCACCTAAGTCGGGTGCTGCAGATGTAGGAGCTACTGACGGGCCTGCAGCCGGCGACTGTCCCTCCGACGTCTGCGGCGTTGCACCACCAAATCTTCGTTGGTCCGTCTCCTGCTGGCGTTGACTTCGGGTACGGACACCCTCCGTTTCCTCTTTAGGGACAACCATTTGTAAATGACAGCTGTCTCCCCGAACATTTTCCCATTTACGGCACAAAACTCCATCCTGAAGCAGCAAGCTGTCCCACTGGGCCCAATAGCTTTTAGTGGTCGAACTCATCGCTGAGACGTCGCTCCACTTGGGCTTGGGAGCACTGGCCTTCATCCATTCCAGGATCGGCTTGATGTCCGGATCTTCCTGCTGTGCACGTTGTAAGCTGTCCTTCCACTCGTTGCTGAGGTGGTCTGCCCTGAGCATCCTCACGGATATCACTTCCTTACTCTCTTGCCTAGTACAATGTTTGCAATCTTCAGGACAAGGTCTTCTTGACAATGCATCTGCGTTGCCATGAGATTTCCCGTTGCGATGTTCGATCTCGAAGTCGTATTCCTGCAGTAGTTCAATAACACCATCCTTCACCATTCCCTCAATCATGGTTTCCACTTCCTTTTCACGTGCTACCGGCAATCGTCTTGGCCGCTGACGGATAGGCAATTCTTCTCCTGTGTTTATTTTGTGTTGAACTAAGCCAGTCTTTCCTATGTCAGCATCGTTTGATGAGAATACATCGGCGTACTTGAGTAACAACTTCTTCGCCTTGACCAATTCGTTCGGGGAGAGAACACTGCGACAGTCTTCCAAAAGTGTGGTCACTCTCGTTTCTGCATTATATCAGCCACGATGACATTATGCAGGTAGATCACGTTGCCTAGCTTCAACTCCATCTCCTTCTCTCCACGGACGGGTATACGCTGACCGGTGGCTGTTACCAAATTAATGCGTTCTCGGTTGTATGCGGAGTCCCCAAGGAACTGACTTATAAGTTGGGAACTAACAACCGTACGAGAGGCTCCAGTGTCTATGGTCAGCTTACACGGCATTCCGTTGATCTCGCCCTTTATGATTAGGCTGTTCCCATCATGGGTTTGTGCAGAGGTTTGGCTATATCTGCAAAGTTCTTCACAAATCGCCGGTAATAGGAGCACAAACCCAAAAATGCTCTAACCTGCGTCTTGTCTTTTGGAACCGGCCAATCCTTGACAGCGGCGATTTTCTCTGGATCTGTGCGGATACCTTCTTCCGATACTACAAACCCCAAAAAGTTAACTTGCCGTTGGAATAGTGAACATTTCCTTCGGGCTCAACTTGAGGTTGGCACTCTGAATCTTCATGAGCACGCGTTCCAGGTTTTGAAGGTGTTCCTCAAACGTACGGCCTATGATGATGATGTCATCCAAGTAGACCAGACAGGCATCGCCAATTAGTCCGGTAAGTACAAGTTCCATCAGCCTTTCAAACGTTGCTGGCATTGCACAACCCAAACGGCATTACTTTAAATTGCCACAGACCCTTTCCCGTCGAGAACGCAGTTTTCTCCTTGTCCTTAGGGTCAATTTCAACTTGCCAGTAGCCACTTTTTAGATCCAGCGTGCTAAACCACTTTACTCCTGTAAGCATGTCCAGCGTGTCATCAATTCTTGGCAAGGGATAGCTGTCCTTCTTCGTAACGTCGTTCAGACGGCGGTAGTCAACACAAAACCGCATGCTGCCATCCCACTTCTGACAATACGTTAAAGTAGGGACCAACACAGCATTGTGAATTGCCATACGTGCCTTTTTCGACACATTTTGACTCTTCACAATAGAGTGCAAGGCCCCATTTACTCTATTTCCCGCATTCACTCGTCGTTCTATATCCTTATCATATCTCCCATCTCTGCTAAATACGCAGCCCAAATATACAAACTCATCTACTTGCTCGATCAACTCCCCTTCTATTCTTATTTCACAAATCGTTTTACTTTCTTCTCTTTCAAAAACCATAACCTTCGTCTTACTTGCGTTTACTTTCATACCCCTTTCTTTTAATTCCCAGTTCATTAAAGTAACCATCATTTGCAACTCGGCCGCTGACGACGCAAAAATAACTTGATCATCGGCGTACAAAAGGCATTTGACGGTTAACTCACCTATTCTTAATCCGCATTCTTCAACTTTCAAATTTTACAAACAACTGTCCATAAATAGGTTGAACAGCCACGGGGAAGCCACACAGTCCTGTCTGACACCTTTATGGATGTCAAACCAGTCCAAGTAGACCCCGTTGATCCTAATACAAGCACTAGAGTCCCTATAAAAAGACTCCAATGCTTGTACCAAGCCAGCGCTCAACCCAAATGAGTTCAGTGTTTGCCATAGCAAATCCCTATCCACTCTGCCATAGACCTTTTCCAAGTCCATGAACGCACAAGAAACCTTTTGGTTTTTGGCCAAAAACTTCTCCGCGATCATACGCATGGAAAAGACTTGATCTGTACATCCCATTCCCTTTCTAAATCCCGCTTGCACATCCCAAATTTTACCATCAGTTTCTTTCATGAACCTTTCAATCAGTACCTTAGCATACAGTTTTCCCACAATGCTAAGAAGGCTGATGCCACGGGAGTTTTTACAGTCCTGCTGCGACCCTTTTGCTTTATATACTGGGACTATCACGGCTTTGCACCAGTCTACCGGTACCCGCTTTAGTTCCCAGCATAAATTAAACAAGGTGTGCAGCAGGCCTGCCACCAATTTCTCTCCAGCCCTTAGCATTTCGAGTGAAACTCTATCATATCCGGCAGCCTTACCTGCTTTCATGCTTTTCATTGCTTTCATTATTTCATCTATACTTATCTCGCTACCTCTTTCCTCTTCTGTCGGAGTTTCTACTTCACTTAGTACACACGTTGTCTCCTCACTCATAAAACACGCTTTCAAAATATTCCTTCCGTCTCTTTAAACTCAAAACTTCATCATTCAGAATATAGCCATTCTCGTCTCTTATAGCATTCATCATAGGCTGTTTTGAATGGCAGTTCTTACAAGTTTCCAGAACATTTTAATATTTGCCTGGTTCTTCTATATTTATTTTATTGAAAACAATAAACAAGGATTACAATAATACATAAGACATTTATCAAGAAATATGTATGTCAAAATGGTGGAGCGCTTGCCTTTCGAATCCGGAGCGAAGGAACCACAAAATGGTTAGGTCACAGGGGCCTCGGGTTCGATTCCTGGGAACCATGGTCTCAAAATTATTGGTTGCGTGAATAACGAAGGTAGACTGTGTTTAGCGTGGTTCGCTGTAACCAAAACAAAATAGCGGACGTGGCGCGTGGCGGGTTTTGGACAATACTTGCGAAAATCTAATTCACTATATTAGCCGGCATGACAGGAGCATGAGCTGCTGTGGGAAAAAGGAATAACAAATAAAAATAACGGCTTGTGTCTGCACGCGGCCTCTTACTCGAGCCTCGCGGCTGATGGCACTACAGTGCAACGGGGGGAGCGGAGCGCAACGATAAACGCACTGAGGTTGACTGTTGAAAGCCACGACAAATTATTTGCACTATTGCACGACGAATAACGCTGTGCAAGCGATCACCACGAAGGTTTATATTGTTCTGTGGCTCGACTTCCACAGGTACTATCACAGTGAAAATTGCGATATATGTAAAAACCCTAGCTTAATATACAAAAACTTGTATTACCTACTCAGTCTGTGTTAAGAGAGAAAAATGAAAGACTGTAAATAGTAAAATCAGTTTACGGTCGCAGCGCATCTGATGCGGATTGAATGTTTGTCGGATAGTAGGTATCGCTTTAAAAATATGTCATTATGCGTTGTATATGGACGGTTAATGTGCACACCAACACGCCCACGTAACATTGCATTCTGTCAAACAAAACATTAAATCATAACATAAATCACTTTAGTAATATGGAAAGCTAGAAGATTTTAGTAGACTTAAAGATATAATAATATACTTCGTATAGAAATAATAATATTTTTGATTTTACAGAAAAAAAAGAAATGTCTTTGACTAAAATAAATATAATATACTTCAAGCATTATAAAGTTATTTACCTATGAAAAGATACACCACTTCCTTTTTATTAGTAACTTTTGCATCCTTTCACGCAACAAGTGAGATCCATTTTTTATTATTTCGACAATATAAAACATTAAACTTTAGAGTAAAATAAAATATCTTTAATCGATTCACACAAAGTATACGCCATATTGAAGATTGTAAGACACTCAGTTATTGTTTGTAAAAATTGCCAAAACTAAAAATCTGAAACAATGCAAGTAGTTATCCACGGTTGAAAATTACGCATTAGTATAAATATGTTCTTATGCAGCCTTCTTTTTAATTTTATTCAATAATTGTTTAGAACAGAAATAAAAAATCATTTAATTCTACTACGTGAAAAAGAATTTCACTGTGGCGACTCTATAGACAAAGATGCATTCCTAAATAGAGGCATCTCGCTCTGCCATTTTTACCATTGAGCCTAATATTATATGAAAGTAGACTTTATGTCAATAGGATAGAATACATTTTAATTTTGCAACTTCTGCAGAGTGCACAATCTTGTTCTATACGGAGTATCTATCTTTAGAAGTCCCACACAAAATGTGCGAACTAAAATTTTATGTCTGGAATTTGACTTTGCAAAGACTGTGGTACAGGGCCAGTCAACTTCCTAATAAAAGATTGGTACCGGGAGATGACCTTGGGGGGCTTTAAGGAAGCGAGATGGATTAATATCTATCTCCCTCGCACTTTATGTTATCTTGCCATGAAAGAAATATTATTTTAAATGACACATCATTTTAATCATTTTTTTATTTAATAATTATAATACTTTATTATATAATATATTTCGTTAAACATATATTTATTACGTCTTTATTGAAGTAACAAAATCTATGAATATGAAACCGCCTAAGGGTATTAGTGTTCTGTGCTGTGGTACCGCGGCTAAGGGACTTCTTCCGTGAAACGGAGTCTATTTAAGTATTTATTTGCTCATTAAGAGCGAGTTTTTCCATCAAGCTCGAAATTTTGTAGGCTCGAAAAAAGGGTTATCAACTTCCGAAAAATTAAAATTATAGTTAACAGCGCTATCTATTGTCCAATTTGACAAATAATTATGGCCAGTTTTTCATCTGTTGTGAAATATGAATCTCTTCTCTTTTTATTGCAATGTGCCATAATTAAATTATAATTATTTATAAAATTGTAACAGCCACAAATACACGGCTGTGAGCTTCTTAAATATTTTATGAACACGAGTGAACTAGCAATTATAAACAGTATACACCACGTGAACTCAATTAGTTGTCAAATTGGACAATAGACAGCGCTATTAACTACAGTTTTAAATTTTCGGAAGATGGTAACCCTTTTTTCGAGCCTACTAATTTTCGAGCTAGATGGCACAACTCGGTCTAAGTATACAATAAAAATAATAATAAAAGACACAACCTAAAATACAGGATTTTACACCAAAAGCTGGCTCTGCAATACAATCTCGTGGATCGAAAACTGCCTAATTATAAGTACTTGCCAGAAATCATGCTCGAAAATGACCGCACGAGGCTCTAGAGACTAGCGGATAATCATGGACAGGACAATTTTTGCGATTAATTCCGATGTTGAGCTGATGCACCGGACACAGTTAAGGATATTTTTGATTGACATTACCATTCTGTATGACGAAAACCTCATAAAAGCTGAAATACACAAGGAAACCATATTCTTTTTAATAAAAAAAATATCTGGACAGAGCTCACGAAGTGACTGATATCTGCGGTTTTTTGCCTACTGCAATCATTCCTGTGGTCGTTTCTGCAAACGGATTAATCCCGGTGAGGGTCGTCTGAGGCGAGTGAGACACCGTGATGAACCGCTTCGGACTCATATAAAGACGGCGGCTAAAAATCGCTTTCCAAGAAAGTCAACTATGGCATATACCCTCCTAAGAAGCGAGGCAATCTGTGGGGAAGGCTTATGTTCAGCAGTGGACTTTAATACGCTGTAACGGTAATGATCACAGCCCATGATAACTTGATTTTTGATCGAGAACAAAGGTTTCTCCAATGAACATCGATCGAAGACACAATACGACAAGACGCCAAACAGCAATGATGTCACCCCATTGTATCACATAAGAGCAAATAACACTATAACTGTGGCATCGCTGCGCCGGTATTTTTAACATGTAAGCGCTATAATAAACTAGGGCGGATGCACATGCAAAGGTAAAACATTTTGCTAGCATCATAAACGGAGCGGAGTAAATACAAGTCTAAAGTCATAACTATCTTTATTAAGCTATTGCAGCTTCTATCGCGGGCCTTGAGCGCGGGGACCGAATCCAGAAATTCCGTAACGAAAAAAAACCTCACGCTCCCCACTCCGACGGGCACGGAGGTGTGGCGTTGAAAGCCGTGCATCGTCTAACGTCGTTTCAGTTCGGCAGACTTCGGCATTCGGTGTTTGTGTGCGTGCGACTAGACGTATGCGTGTACACTAGCTGCTAACTCAATGATAAAAATTCCTGAATAACCTACATGTATTGTAAGATATTAAAAATATTTTAAACAATATTAACTTCTCATTTATTCAATAAGAGAAAAAAATTGTTTTCTTATCGGTTACCACGCTCAAAAAGTGTAACTTGATTTAATATCAAAGACTTAACTGCATAAATAAAATAAATAAATAATTATAATTGCATAAGTTGATAAAAATGCTATGCAATAGCTTTACCGCGGCAGTCCCCGAGTGCCACACGTATTTTTTCAACAAGATTCAATCAATTGCGCAGATGTAAATTAGTGAATTAATTAGGTAGTAAAAGAAAAAAAATTCAAATTCAGATTGTTATTTTTTACAAACATTATCTGGTTTGAGCTACAAATATTGCCGAAAAATTATGTAAATTGACCTACGGGTTATGGAGGAGATAGATTTCAAAGAATCGTTTTCTTGCGCCGTGGGAGCTCCGCTTCAACTAGATAGAAGAGTGCTAGACCTTTTTTTTATAGTCCACCCGATGGTAAGTGGTGGCTGTGGCCCATAGACATCTACATCCATCCTCGATTATGAATCAAAATGCAATGCGCTGTCATCCGTGAGGACTAAGATGGAATGCCTCATTTCCAGTAAAAAGGGTCTCCGGTTCTCTTTACTCACTTTACAACGCAACGCAGCAGCATTAAGCCACTATTTTACGCTGGTATTCTGTGAGAGCGTGGTCCTTACCCGATCGAGCCGACCCATAATATCCTAATATAACTGCAGCATGACTACCATGTATAAGAACCTGGCACTGGAAACGTTAAGTTGATAAAATTATTGCTTTTCCAGTATAACCATGTATTTTTAATGTAGGGCGTCGCAAAACACCTTTTACGTATCGTGCTGTCACAGTAACGCATTACGTGACTTTACTCTTAGGTAAACCGTTGATTCCGAAACTTTTCCAATTAAACTACTTTCTAAATAGGCACTTACAATAGAAGCGGTGTCAGCACCGGAAACACACACAGCAAAATGAAATTTAAGGCGATTGCTCTCATAATCTATTCCATAAAATCGTCCCAAAAGGTTTCTTGCTGGTTCTTCCCAGGATGGCGGTTTCTCCCGTACCAGTGATAGCTTAAAAAACTTTCGAAAAGTATTCTTATAATCTATATTGAATCAAAGTGATTCTATTCTATTTTATCACGGCTGTTCAGTATTTATAAGACAATGTATAAGAAATGAAATAAGAATATGTTGTATAAAATGTATTTTTATTAAAATACAAAACTATCAGCATTCGGAACAGTTTAAACAGTTAAAATAGGCAATTTATAACTTAGCAAATATAATATTATTTGTTAACTCTCTATCAACAGTTC
Source organism: Parnassius apollo (assembly GCA_907164705.1). Taxonomy (NCBI): domain Eukaryota; kingdom Metazoa; phylum Arthropoda; class Insecta; order Lepidoptera; family Papilionidae; genus Parnassius; species Parnassius apollo. The sequence continues at coordinate 193,994 of CAJQZP010000349.1, read as the reverse complement.
AATGAAGTACAAAACAGTGAACTACATCATATAGAAAATTTTAATTAACATTCGATCACACAAATTAAATATCAAAGCTAGTGCAGCATTTATGGTAAATTTAAGTTAATGCAACATTACACACACTTAACAGTCATTAATCGTTAATGTTGGGACATTATCATTGATTTGTATGTATGTTACGTATTATTGTGATAGTAATATAATCAATTTGTAGTTTCGATTAAATTTTTCCATAACAATACAAGCAAATTATATTTGAGTTTTCGTTATAATAGCGCTGAATATAAATATAAATGCAAAAGTCAACTAAATAAATAACTTGGAACAAAGAATTTTTAAGCTTTAATTAATGAAACAGCATATTACAATATAGTAACTTGTAAACTGGGAATCCATTTGAAAATACTGAAGCAGTCTTGTAGACAAATTGTTAAAATTCATCTCATTCGCAGATTCGAAAAAAAATAATGAAAAACATAAAACTACGTACTAACGTTGATAAAAAACAACGTACATTGTGGTACAACAGAATACGCACTCATGCACGTGTGTGCATAAATGTGTATTCTGAATATAAGTTGAGCATGGTTTGGGAATCACTTTAAATATACGTAGTGTTCTTTACTTCCTTGTTGCTTTAAGCACTCAGTATGCTCTTCAATCTTAACACAAGTATTTTGTTCATTAGTATAAATCAATTTAAAACATTTCAGTTGGTAAGCTTTTTTTATTATTTATCGTGTCATAGGCTTCATGGCCTTTAGCCAATCATTAGCAAATATCCTAGATTGCCATATTCTCAATTTTATGCCAAATTGGTAATTTTGTAGACTGTATAATTTTTATTATTAAAACAAAGATATTAACATTATAATCTCAATCACTGAGCTCGAGGTCGGAGTCGCTGTCCTGTCGGCCGCGTATTGTCTTCTTGCCCTGCACAGTGAGAGCGCGCTGCTTGCGAGCCTCAGCGGGCGGCACCAGCAAGTCACCCGAGTACTCTATTACATCGGCCCTGGAAAATACGATTTAATACTTTTTGATTTTAAATCTCAAATCAAAAGAAGACCTAGGTACATACCTAGGTAGACAAAGCGCGAAGAATGTGTACTTGTACCGACTTGTAATTTGTATGAATTCATGTGTTTCCACATGTTGTATGTTGATAAGTCAAATGTTTCTATCATAGAGTAGAGTAATATATTATACAGAAATAGAGAGCCATCTCCTAGAATTTTTTGTCACCCAATATGAATAGTGTCGCCGCCTGGTATCATATCCCTTGAACTAATCTCAATATCATGTTGACTATAGATAGCTGTATGTAGTTATGTATATACAGCTATCTATACTATAGGCGGTTATATTTATATTATAAAGGATTAGGGTTCAATTAAAGACGTATTATGGATTTCAGTAATATTAACATTTATTTTTGTTATATATATTTAACATACACGATGTAAAAGCGTGTATTCCGCAAAATACAACACCAAACCAAATTAAATATGTCCACCGGGTTGCCGGAATGATAAATGAAAGCATCTATTTCGCACAACACTACACGAACATACAATGTGGTTCCAGCATGAAAATCTAAACAGACAACAAGAAACAGAGGGCTCCCAACTCAACAAACTTATTGTGGCAACAACTGAAAATCATAAATGGCAAAAGCGTTCGTGAAAACAACAACTTACTCAGACGCCGGTACCCATTATGTCATATAAAGTTGCTACTTGCCAGATCGAGAATAACCAGAATTGGTGTAGTCGCCATCTAGCGCACCTTTTTGAATTTAATGTTCGAAAGTTTATGCGGATATCGTACAAGATGGCACTAGTGTCATTGCAAATTTCACACCCCAACCTAAAGTATCGAAATGTACCCCCCCCCCCCCCATGGTTTCTATCTTTCTACAAATAATAAGTGACGCCAGCAACAAGAATAGCGAATATTAAAAATCTAGTATTCATTTTAGACTTATTTACATACACACTGAGCCGTGGTAGCTCAGATGGTTAGCGCTCGCTGTAAATATAACAGAACGCGAGTGACCCGGGTTCGATCCCCGCCGGCACCAATGAAATTTTTAATTGCAATTTTAAGTGCTGATTTATCAAGTGCTCAGCTGTGAAGGAAAACATCGCGAGGAAACCTGCATATCTGAGGAATAAGAAAAAAAATATTTCGAAGGCATGTGAAGTTCGCCAACACGCATTGCGGCAGCGCGACGGACACTTCATTACCCTAAAACCCTTTCAGGAATGAGGGGAGGCCTGTGCCCAGCAGTGGGACGTATTATAGGCTGTAACTTTACTTTACTTTTACATACTGTGGGTGCTGCTAACATAGCACACACAAACATCGCCCGTGTCAATATAAATGTAATTCTCATGAAATACGATAGCGACCGCCGCTGGAAGGACGGTTCGGCAGTTCCTTTCTGAGTGTATCGTGTGAACACGCGTCTCTGATGTGAAAAACAAATTAACTACAATGGATGTGAACAATTACTTCACTTTCCTCCCTACACAAGCTTCTGAGATACAGATTTAATAACTTAATGCGATAGTTCATGCTAATAATAATGCGATAGATCTGTTAATGAGTTATTAATTTTTTTTACACCCACATAATGACAAAACTAAATACACTATAGATAACGCTTATCGACAACAATAATGCGCATCACTATGCTCGCCCCCAACGCCCGTGAGTGGGAGAGAGAGAGAGAGAGCGAAACTCGCGAACTCCGATGATTTACGACCCAAACTGCACGGACAAAATAATTCTAGTATAGTGTAAGTCAATCATAGTTTTAAAAATATTTAGGTATTGAAAAAAGAAATAGGATCATGGCAGTTGTTGAACATATTGTTTGTATCGCAAGAAGGTTTTCTCTAGCGTCATTAGGATCACAAGTGGGGAAGACATCGCGTATCACATAATTGCAGTCGAATTATTATTATACTAGTTGGTAGGTAATGGTGTTGTTCCTTTTCAAGTTTAGAGTTTGGTAAAAGAGTGGTTGTAGCCACCATTCTTTTACCTATTTCTGCAGCACCAAAATATTAATTTCAAACTTTGAAATCCTTCTCCTGAAAAATATCGAAAACGTAATTACGTCGTTGTTCTGTTGGCATATATTCCAAACAGCAGTGCTTGCATATCTATACTCCGTTCTATAGGGTAGTACATAGAACTGGTACAGTTTCACACTGTGAGGTATCCCATATCCTCAGAGGTGACAATGCATCCTTATATTTCTTTGTTTGAACATTGCTGCAGGTGTCCATGGACCGCAACAGCCACTTAGCATCAGGTGGACTGACTTACAGTCCACCGTTTGTCTTTTCAGATTACTTACATTACAAAATGTCGAGAACTTATTCCATTTTCAAAATCAGTTAAAAAGAGTGCAAATTTTGTCACTTGCAAACCAACCTAAAGCAATTACTGCGCAAATGTAGGTCCGCTATACACGTGGTAGAGCCACGCCGCAACTATATTATAGTTGTAGCACGAATGGGTCGGCTCGACCGGAGAAAGTCCATGCTCTCACAGAATACCAGCGTAAAATAACAGCTCTATGGTGCTGTTTCGTGTGGTGAGTGTGACAACGTATCGGCATTTAGATTCTTAATAGAAGATAAATATAGATGTCTATGGGCCACAGCATCAACCTACCGTCGCACAGACTGCATTTGTTTGTCACCTTTTTCTAACAAAAAAAATACGTGTGGCACTCGGGGACTGCCGCGGTAAAGCTATTGCATAGCATTTTTTATCAACTTATGCAATTATAATTATTTATTTATTTTATTTATGCAGTTAAGTCTTTGATATTAAATCAAGTTACACTTTTTGAGCGTGGTGACCGATAAGAAAACAATTTTTTTCTCTTATTGAATAAATGAGAAGTTAATATTGTTTAAAATATTTTTAATATCTTACAATACATGTAGGTTATTCAGGAATTTTTATCATTGAGTTAGCAGCTAGTGTACACGCATACGTCTAGTCGCACGCACACAAACACCGTGCCGAAGTCTGCCGAGTGCCGAAGTCTGCCGAACTGAAACGACGTTAGACGATGCACGGCTTTCAACGCCACACCTCCGTGCCCGTCGGAGTGGGGAGCGTGAGGTTTTTTTTCGTTACGGAATTTCTGGATTCGGTCCCCGCGCTCAAGGCCCGCGATAGAAGCTATGCAATAGCTTAAAAGCTCTCATAATCCATTCTAATTAATAGAATCAAGCGTTACTTTGCGGAAATCTATTACATTAAAGTTGTTAAGAATTACTTCGCACACAACCGCTCAATAAAATAAAATGATGTGTCTTACATAATTCGAAGAACACCTCCCGCCCTCCCACGATTGCTGACTTAGCGGTCAGGCACCGCAGAGTCTACTTCACCTGAGGATGCCTTGTGTAGAGGCGAAACACGTATCGTACTATCGTCGACGGTGTTTCTTTCCTAGAATAGTCGTGTTGGGAGTTGTGGTGATGGGATTACTGGTGACGGGATTAGTGGACGCAATTGAGAAAGAGCGGGAAGTGCTCGTCACACTGCGTAGGACACATCATTTTATTTTATTGAGCGGGTACGGGTAAAGTAATTCTTACAAACGGTAATATAAACCATACTACCAATACCCATGGATATAGATCAATACAAAACTAACCTGGCTATTCTCCACTCCAGCACCTCGGTGGAGAAGTCATCACAGTTGCCGAGGTCCGTGAAGCCCACTATGAAGTCCTTGGTCTTGTTCTGCTTCACCAAACCAATAGTTGGGATGACTCGAATCTTTAGGCGATCTGGAAAAAGTTATGTATTTATTAAAACAACTGTTCTTTTTTCTTATGTTAGAGTAATAGTGAGCGACCTAGGAGTAATAGTAATCTGAGATTACTTATGATCTTTGATGAATTAGAGATGATGAATTAGAGATCAGAGAATCAGAATCATCATTTATAAGTAGTATAATTTGAGAGCAGGCAGCACAGAACACTATTACTCCTAGGCAGGCAGTGCCAGTTGTCACTTAACAAAGGCCTTTTGTGTTTGGGCATACGCCATGTTCAAACAACAATAATTCTTAAAGTAATAAACATACAGCTGTAAACTTTATGTTGCATTGTAGCTTAACTCAAAATCTGTCGATCTAGTATAAAAATAAGAAGGGTAAACGGGGTTGTTTTTTGCAGTAATTTACAATAATTTGCCGATTAGCATATTTTTTTGATATTTATTTGAAGTTAAATTTTTTTTTCTTCAAAGTTACAAGTATGTCAACAAAAATTTTGACAATGTAAACGATAAACAATATTATTGGCCTCCGAATGAGTTAATTTTTATGTCAGTAAGACTAAAACTTTCAGAGATATGACTTTTTTCGTAAACGCGTAGAGAATATCTCAAGAGAAAAACAAAATGGATGCCAAATAGAGGGGGAGGGGATTAGAACTCAGTGTGTGGTGTATTTTTATATTAAAATAGCTGTATTATAAGTACCTAACATATCGCTAGTCCGTGACCGGACACACTGTATATACTGTAGTTTATTCGGAACTTTGATAGCGCGATTTAGGCTTGCTTGCAGCGATGTGTCGCTTGTGACGCGACGGCAGCGCCGCCACGCATCCCGTCTAAAGTCCACACACTGTATATAATGTGGTTTATTCGGAACTTTGATAGCGCGATTTAGGCTTGCTTGCAGCGATGTGTCGCTTGTGACGCGACGGCAGCGCCGCCACGCATCCCGTCTAAAGTCCACACACTGTATATACTGTGGTTTATTCGGAACTTTGATAGCGCGATTTAGGCTTGCTTGCAGCGATGTGTCGCTTGTGACGCGACGGCAGCGCCGCCACGCATCCCGTCTAAAGTCCACACACTGTATATACTGTGGTTTATTCGGAACTTTGATAGCGCGATTTAGGCTTGCTTGCAGCGATGTGTCGCTTGTGACGCGACGGCAGCGCCGCCACGCATCCCGTCTAAAGTCCACACACTGTATATACTGTGGTTTATTCGGAACTTTGATAGCGCGATTTAGGCTTGCTTGCAGCGATGTGTCGCTTGTGACGCGACGGCAGCGCCGCCACGCATCCCGTCTAAAGTCCACACACTGTATATACTGTGGTTTATTCGGAACTTTGATAGCGCGATTTAGGCTTGCTTGCAGCGATGTGTCGCTTGTGACGCGACGGCAGCGCCGCCACGCATCCCGTCTAAAGTCCACACACTGTATATACTGTGGTTTATTCGGAACTTTGATAGCGCGATTTAGGCTTGCTTGCAGCGATGTGTCGCTTGTGACGCGGCGGCAGCGCCGCCACGCATCCTGTCTAAAGTCCGCTGCTGAACACAGGCCTTCCACACAAAGTGCTTCATAAGGGGATTTTGCCAAAGGCGCTACGCTTGATGGCATAGACTGAATTGAATATGTTTCTTCACTACTTGTACTAGGTTTTTATATTTTTTAATAGGAGAAGGGTGACAAGCAAGCACATAGTCCACCTGATGGTAAGTGGTTGCAGTAGCCCATAGTCAATTACGAATCAAGATGCAGATGCGTTGTCACCCGTGAGGACTAAGATGGAATGCCTCGTTTTCAGTAAAAGGGGTCTCCGGTTCTCTACACTCACCATACGAAACACAGTAAAGTTGTTCAAAACGACTATAAATCAATAGCACGCTACAGACTATAAACTAGAAATTTCTAGCGCGCTATTAAATACGCTATGTTATAGCGCGCTATTTATAAAAAAGTGTGTAGGAGGCCGGCAAGCGCGTTAAGTTTAGCAGCACGCCATATCTCGGAGCACGCTACATTACATGTCGTTCATTGGATAGACCACGTGCTATATAAAAACATTGTTTCGTAATAAGTCGCATTTTAGATTAAAATAAAATAAAGTGGTAAAGAAAAATTAAAGAACGCTCTTTCATAATTTTCAGGCTTACGACTTTTTATAATCCTAAAAATATTTTTAAAGACTGTACTTTTTAAAACAAAATAAAATTAATCATTTTTTATTATAATTGATGTAAACGTTATTTTAACCTTAATATAAATTATAAATCAAACTTGTATTTAAAAGTTTATTGATTGTATATACAAAAATCAATTATTTACAAACACTATTATTATACACTTTGTATCTTTATTTTATTTACATTTAAAAACATTAGTAAGGCTTCTTTTGTAGCAGACCACTGTGAACTTATAAATATACAGTATACAATAACTAAATAACGTCTAACACTAAATAGTTCGCGCGCGATGAATAGCGTGCTGCTAGATTAAATTTGCGTCACACGTCTGCTCCCAACAGCGCTGCTGCTAGAACTAATTGCCGCTTGATATGAATAGCGCCAAAGCGTCATAGCGTCATAGCGCCATGGCGACTACTTACATAGCACGCGCTATGCGTTATGAAGAGATAGCACGCTATAATATACGCTATGCGCTATATTAACCACCATTAAAACACAGCAGCATTAAGCTGCTATTTTACGCTGGTATTCTGTGAGAGCGTGGTCCTTCCCCGGTCGAGCCGACCCATTCGTGCTACAACTATACTACGAATATAGCCAACAAAGCTTTACCACGTAACAAATTTCAATTCGGACGGCTTCTTAGGTGTGCAACGGTCGACATTAAGCTCGTACGTCGCGTCGCCGAAGCACGCGTTTAACGTACGTACTCGTAATTTATTGTATTTTTCTATGCGCTCAGTATAAGCCGACGAAGTAAGTAGACGATAGACATTTTGAATTTACCGACTGCGCCACTGTAATGTATGGCAACTATTGTTAAATAAGCACACAACCGTCTGAATCAACAGATATTTATTCACTGAACACTGAGTAAGCTGTGCGTAAGGCTGTAAGGCCTGACGTGCCATATACGTATACCATAGAATACTATAATACACAATAGAATGGCTGTCAACCTTATTTTGTACGAGGATCAGCGTCGTAGGGAGCACACATACAAGCAATAAATAACACATACGTCGTATTATCACTACCACAAACCCGATTCGCTGTGTTGACAGACGGATTTTAATATATATTTATTTGTATATAGCGTGCAATTTGGCATTTTCTAAATAATTTGCGTGCGAAATGTGGAAACGATTGTAACGTCAAAACACATCCTGTGTTGACATTTATACGTATGAATTGACATGTTAGTGGCATTTTAATGGCTACACTCCCCCGTTCTATTATGTATGTAATTATAGTATTCTATGACGTATACATATCTATTATAGTTACAGCTACAATGCAACACATCCTAGCCAGGTGTGTAGGTAATCACAGTTTTTGAGTTGTTTTTTTGGAACATGCTGCGGCTGCGGCTTGTCTCCTATTTCAGTTCCCCTCCGTCCCCTCTTAAGACACCCACGGGGCGACGTGGCGCGGCGGATATTCTTACACCGACGTCGACAGCGCGTCATGATCGAACAATAACGACACTGGGACTACATCGATTTAAATAAAACTAGTTTTTACGGATTTCATCGCGTATATTAACTGTTTTATATTCCCGACGTTTCAAGTACTTTATAGCACCCATGGTCACGGAGGGGGGGGGGGCGGAGGTGTTAAACGTTCAGATGTCATACTTAACTGCGTTTATCCCCAGTTAAGTTCATACTGTGTAGTTCAGAGTAAAAATTAAAAAAAAATAACTTAAATCTTTGGAGAATACTTAGTTAAGATATGTATAATTTCAAGTGGAAAACATTGTTTTAACTTTCTATGTTAAATATTTAAGAAATTCCAACTTTGAACATGCGAGTAAAATAAGCATATTGTTACGAGCTTGAGGTTCGTGACAACAAAAATTGCCGATAAAATTACCTAAATTAACACTTTAATTTACTTTACACAATTAAAGTTAAAACACTAATAATTTAAACACACTAATTCACTTAATTCCACTCCGAAGCTTCGCTTGTGTCGCCGAGTTCACTCTGCCTCGATCGCATCTTGCAGCGCCTATATATTTAAATTAGCAAAGAAATATCCAGAATGTTCAAGTAAACACGGGCAAAGTACCGAGCGTTCGAGTTTCGACTAGGCGCTGTCAGTTGAGTGATTTGTGACGCCACTCTCTCAATGCTCCCCTCGCTCCCGTTCCTGACACTAGATGGCGCTAGTTGACTTATTCATGCAACACTGCCCCCTCCTAAGACATGCTCGTCCCGAGCATTATCGGTCCCATAATAACGCGCCAAGCGATCCACATGGACGATCTTAGGAGTCCCTCTTGCGCCTTTCTGTATCCGGTAGGTCACATCGTTGATCCTGGTTACAATACGGTACGGGCCGTCCCATTTAGCTTGAAGCTTAGGAGATTTCCCTTTGCTGCGGACTGGATTGTGCAACCACACAAGTGAACCTTCGTCGAACCCTTTGTTGTTCATTTTGCGGTCATACCGGGTTTTCATCTTTTCAGACATTTGCTGGCCCGATTGTCTGACGTGCTCATAAACGTCATTCATTTTGTTCCGCAAGTCATTTGCATAATCGGTTATACTGCGTGGGGCATCAGGTGGTATCCCGGTGATCAGGTCCGCAGGCAGCCGTAATTCTCTTCCAAAGTTTGCGAAAGCTGGTGTCACTGCTGTACTTTCGTGAACAGAACTTCGATATGACAACAAAAACGGTTGTATGTGCTTGTCCCAATCTCGTTGCCGATTGTCTACAACTTTTGCTAGGTACCTCTCCAATGTCTGATTAAATCGTTCCACCATTCCATCAGATTGCGGGTGATAAGAAGTCGTTCTTGTTTTATGAGTACCCATAACTCGGCAAGTTTCCTGGAATATTTGAGACTCAAAATTCCTTCCTTGATCGCTGTGAATCTCTAAAGGTACTCCAAAACGACAGAAGACTTCATGAACTAGTTTATCTGCAACTGTTGAAGCTTCTTGATTTGGAATGGCGAAGACTTCTGGCCACTTAGTGAAGTAATCCATCACAACCATGAAATACTTGTTACCGCTTTCACTCTCCGGAAACGGCCCCGCCACGTCAATGGCTATTCTTTCCCATGGTGCACCAACATTGTACAACTTCAATGCACCTCTACTACGAGTCTGAGGTCCCTTTACAGCCGCACAACTTGTACATTTGCGACACCAGTCCTCGACATCGTTTCGACAGTGGACCCAGTAAAACCGTTCTCGGATCTTCAGTAGAGTTCGTTTAACTCCCAGATGGCCTCCTGAACAATCATTATGGTACAGCTGTAGAACATCCGGTACTTTAACTTTAGGGACAACCATTTGCAAATGACAGCTGTCTCCCCGAACGTTTTCCCATTTACGACACAGAACTCCATCCTGAAGCAGCAAGCTGTCCCACTGGGCCCAATAGCTTTTAGTGGTCGAACTCATCGCTGAGACGTCACTCCACTTGGGCTTGGGAGCACTGGCCTTTATCCATTCCAGAATCGGCTTGATGTCCGGATCTTCCTGCTGTGCATGTAGTAAGCTGTCCTTCCACTCGTTGCTGAGGTGGTCTGCCCTGAGCATCCTCACGGATACCACTTCCTTACTCTCTTGCCTAGTACAATGTTTGCAATCTTCAGGACAAGGTCTTCTTGACAATGCATCTGCGTTGCCATGAGATTTCCCGCTGCGATGTTCGATCTCAAAGTCGTATTCCTGCAGTAGTTCAATCCACCTCGCAACTTGTCCTTCTGGGTTTTTAAACTGCAATAGCCATTTTAGTGCAGCATGGTCAGTTCGTAAGTGAAATTTTCGCCCCAGAAGATATTTGCTAAAATGCTGCAACGACTTTACCACAGCTAGCAATTCGCGTCTTGTGACACAGTAGTTCCTTTCCGGTTTTGACAACGACTTGCTGAAGTACGCTATCACGACCTCTTGGTCACCATTACGTTGAGACAACACACCGCCAAGTCCTATATCACTTGCGTCTGTGTCAACTATAAATTCTTTGCTTGCATCAGGGTATCCCAAAATAGGTGTTTTGCACAGACGGTCCTTGAGCTCCTGGAATGCGATGTTACAACTTTCATCCCAGCAGAAATGTCGCTTCTCCCCGGTTAGCTTATGCAGAGGTTTGGCTATATCTGCAAAGTTCTTCACAAAACGTCGGTAATAGGAGCACAAACCCAAAAATGCTCTAACCTGCGTCTTGTCTTTTGGAACCGGCCAATCCTTTACAGCTGCGATTTTCTCTGGATCCGTGCGGATACCTTCTTCCGACACTACATACCCCAAAAAGTTGACTTGCCGTTTGAATAGTGAACATTTCTTCGGACTCAACTTAAGGTTGGCACTCTTAATCTTCATGAGCACGCGTTCCAGGTTTTGAAGGTGTTCCTCAACCGTACGGCCCACGATGATGATGTCATCCAAGTAGACCAGACAGGCATCGCCAATTAGCCCGGTAAGTACAAGTTCCATCAGCCTTTCAAACGTTGCTGGAGCATTGCACAACCCAAACGGCATTACTTTAAATTGCCACAGACCCTTTCCCGTCGAGAACGCAGTTTTCTCCTTGTCCTTAGGGTCAATTTCAACTTGCCAGTAGCCACTTTTTAGGTCCAGCGTGCTAAACCACTTTACTCCTGTAAGCATGTCCAGCGTGTCGTCAATTCTCGGCAAGGGATAGCTATCCTTCTTAGTAACGTCGTTTAGACGGCGGTAGTCAACACAAAACCGCAAGCTACCATCCTTCTTCTTTACCAGTACCACGGGTGAACACCATGGACTAGATGAAGGTTCAATAACACCATCCCTCACCATTCCCTCAATCATGGTTTCCACTTCCTTTTCACGTGCTACCGGCAATCGTCTTGGCCGCTGACGGATAGGCAACTCTTCACCTGTGTTTATTTTGTGTTGAACTAAACCAGTCTTTCCTATGTCAGCATCGTTTGATGAGAATACATCGGCGTACTCGAGTAACAACTTCTTCGCCTTCACCAATTCGTTCGGGGACAGAACACTGCGACAGTCTTCCAAAAGTGTGGTCACTCTCGTTTCTGAATCCTTGCTGGGGGTCCCACTCGATATATATTGGCACTGACGTAACCAATCCACTTCCTCACAAGTACCAACCAGTGTACCTTTTTCTATAACCTGTTCTCGGTCGCAAAGGTTCAGCACACGTACTCCTGAGATGTCAGTGGTCCTGACCAAGGTTCGAGCTACTTTCCATGGAAGGTTATTGTTTACCCTTTCCACAAGTACACAACGGTGAGCTTGCCCAGCGTTTCGAGGAAGACTAACCGAAACAATCGTTTCCGATCTCGGCGGAAGAACAATCTTCTTGATGCTGTACACGTTCCCTGGTAACGCACCTTCCATAAAAAGTTCCACCTGTCCACATTTCAAAACACCTTGCTTAACGTCGATCTCGCAACAATTATTCCTCATAAAGTCTAAGCCCAGGATGCAGTCGTCCATTATATCAGCCACGATGACATTATGCAGGTAGATCACGTTGCCTAGCTTTAACACCATCTCCTTCTCTCCACGGACGGGTATACGCTGACCGGTGGCTGTTACCAAATTAATGCGTTCTCGGTTGTATGCGGAGTCCCCAAGGAACTGACTTATAAGTTGGGAACTAACAACCGTACGAGAGGCTCCAGTGTCTATGGTCAGCTTACACGGCATTCCGTTGATCTCGCCCTTTATGATTAGACTGTTGCCATCATGGGTTTGTGAGATCGAGATCCTTGGGGCTCTTTTAACATCAGCCAGCACCCGCCCCGCAGTTCTGGCTTTTACTCGTTTCCCTGCTGCTGCTGGGCGGCGCTGTTGGCCGCACTACCCTCCTGAGATCGTTCAATTTCCCTTTCTAGGGTTCGCTTAGGGCAGCTGGATCGAAGATGGCCCTTTTCCCCACAGCCATAGCACCTTGGGCTGTATCCTTTGTTGCGGTCGCGAACTGTAGCTGCTGCAACCTCCCTGACGCGATGGGAACGATGATCCTGCCGCACGGCTTCCACTTCCAGTGCATGGGCCAAGGCGTCCTTAAGCGTCTCGTGGTGCCCGAGCCTCACAGCAGCTCTGACTTCCAGGTCGCGGATGCCGTCGATGAATGTCTGCACCAGGTTCCCTTCAATGAGCGCAGGTACAGACCGGTATGCTTTTCGCACCAGCTTCTCCACTTCTAGAGCCCACTGCTGCAGGTTTTCGTTGATGCGCTGCACACGATCTTTAAGCTGCGCACGAAAGACGTGTTCCAGGTGAGCGTCGCCATATCTCGCCTCCAATGCCTCAAGGAGCTGCTCGTAGGTCACTTTCTTACCGAGAGCTTCCAGAACTGTTAAGGCCTGGTCGCGCAGGCCTAGTGTGAGAGCAGTCATGGCCTGACTTTCATTCCAGCCGTTCGCCTTCATAACAGCCTCGAACTGGATCTTGTAGGCTGACCAGGAAGAGGTACCGTCGAACGGCGGCACTTTGAATCCACGTAGCGAAGGTGTTGTAGCTACTACGGGAGCTGTTGTTCCATCCCCAAGTTTGAGGTCGTCCAGCGTTTTCTTCACGTCAGCCATTACGTTGTCAACCCGATTGTTTACTTGGTCGATTCGGGTTTCGGCCTCCGACAGGCGGTTGTCATGTTGAGCAACCTTATCCTTCACCTCCCGTATCTCTTTTCCGAAGATAGCGTGAAGATCCTTCATGAGGAGCATCTGCTCTTCCTTATCGCGTTGGAGTTGCTCTTCTAAACGACGGGCCTGTTCCTCCTGTCGGCGGGCCTGTTCCTCCTGTCCGCCCCGCAGCTGCTCTTCCAATCGGCGGGCCTGCTCCTGCAGCATCACCATCAGAGCACCTAAGTCAGGTGCTGCAGATGTAGGAGCTACCGACGGGCCTTCAGCCGGTGGCTGGCCCTCCGACGTCTGCGGCGTTGCACCACCAAATCTTCTTTGGTCCGTCTCCTGCTGGCGTTGACTTCGGGTACGGACACCCTCCGTTTCCTCCTTAGGTAAAATCGGCATGATTTTATCCCACTTCTGACACCAATTGTTACGAGCTTGAGGTTCGTGACAACAAAAATTGCCGATAAAATTACCTAAATTAACACTTTAATTTACTTTACACAATTAAAGTTAAAACACTAATAATTTAAACACACTAATTCACTTAATTCCACTCCGAAGCTTCGCTTGTGTCGCCGAGTTCACTCTGCCTCGATCGCATCTTGCAGCGCCTATATATTTAAATTAGCAAAGAAATATCCAGAATGTTCAAGTAAACACGGGCAAAGTACCGAGCGTTCGAGTTTCGACTAGGCGCTGTCAGTTGAGTGATTTGTGACGCCACTCTCTCAATGCTCCCCTCGCTCCCGTTCCTGACACTAGATGGCGCTAGTTGACTTATTCATGCAACAATATTTTGTTAAATAAATAAAGGGTTTTTTGTGATATGAAAATGTAATGTATATCGTAGTATAGATATTTTTTGTGCTATCTTTATAAGTAAATTGTATAAATGTATGTCTTATACAAATAAAGTTATTGAGCAAACCGTGAGAGAGTGATAGTACAAATTGATGTAATTGAGTTGCGCAAGCGCACAAATGGCGCGGCTCACTTTCGCGTTTAGCTTCGAGGTAGTTCAGTAAATTGATTTTTTCTTGCAAATCGTTCGGGAAAAGTGCAAGACCAGCAGTCAATAAGAAGAAGAAAGAAAAAGTACAGGGAAGTGATAGGAAAAAGTAATTACTCTCTCACAAGTGGTCCACTTGAAAAGGAACCAGACAAACGTTAAACTAAGAAACAGAAGGGGGGAATCGAGGCTTCTCTCGATCCGGCCTCCTACAACGCCTACGTTGGGTTCGGGAACAACGTATGTGATCTCCGCAACAGAGTAACACACAAGGGCGATAACCTCTTCCTTTTCAGAAAATAGGTTCAGGCGGGGATTACGGGTCTTCCGAAGTCGTCCGGTCCCAACGCCTTAATTCTTCGATATGGACTGTATCACTTTAAGGGGAGAATTCCTTGGGAATAAAACAGCAATTATCTTCAAACTGTTCCGTGAGAGAGTAATTACTTTTCCCTATCACTTCCCTATACTTTTTCTTTCTTCTTCTTATTGACTGCTGGTTTTGCACTTTTCCCGAACTGTCCCGATACGGGACAAGTTGCAATAAAATTCATAAAAAAAATAGTTTTATTTAAATGTGTAGTGTTCGCGTAAATATAAGAAATTACGTTGTCGCGGGTTCGAATCCCACACAAAACAGTATTTTTATAGCGTATAAATAATTGTTCCGAGTCTAGATGTTTATCCTTGTGCAATTTATGTTTGTAAACCTCCTCCGCAATACAGCAGAAAATCCTAGTGAAATAAAAGAAAGAATACAATAACGTTTAACAAAACAAACAGAGTAACACTCACTAGTCAGAAATGGTGCACGTTCAACATCCAGCTTGACGAACCTGGTCTCCACGTGCTTCTTGGCCAGCATCTTCAGGTGCATATCCACGATCCGGCAGCGAGGTGTGTCCGCGCGGTAGAAGTGGCACACCACGTTATCGCTCTTGTTGCACACAACAAAGAATTCCTTTTCCCCGTCTATCTCAGTGTATTCGCCGTGGCCCTATAGAGAATGCTCGGAGAGTTACACGATTATATGCGAGTAAAGTATCTTTCCCGTTATTAAGAAGATTTGGTTAGATTTTATTAGAACATACATTTAAGCAGAAAATTTGGGCTATAATATAGGCTAGCATCTATGGCAGAGGTCCATAGGATGTTATGAATGGGTAAACAATAATTACGACGAAAAAATAAAATCGACGAAGTAAATAATGCTATAGCTAAGTTAGTCAATTAGTTTAATGTTAATAATTTGCATTTCAATTGCACTAAAACTAAATTTATGAAATTCGTATCACCCAATGTCAAACACTAATACTAATGTAATTTTAAATGGGAAAGAACTGAGTCTTGTTGATACCACCATTTTTCTTGGAATCACACTAGACGCAAAGCTTCATTGGCTCCCCCATATATCAAAACTAGCAAGCAGACTTAGTTCTGCAGCATATGCTGTGAAAAAGATTAGAACTCTTACCAGTGTTGAAACAGCTAGAATAGTTTACTTTAGTTATTTCCATAGCATTATGTCGTATGGTATTTTGCTATTGCGACTGACACTGAAATTATATTTATTTTACAAAAGAGGGCCATCACAGCAATATAATTTAAAATCAAAAGAGTCACTGAGACTCATTATTATATTAATTCTCATAATTCATAATTAACTCATTATTATATTAATTAAGCTGAACCAGATAAACAATAGTAAGTATATTCATGATAGCAGCTGAATAAAAATAAAATCTGTGGTTGCCAAGTGTGGCAACAATGGCAAATATATTTATTATTTTTTATTACTATATATATATATATATATATATATATATATATATATATATATATATATATATATATATATATATACACAATAAGTAACATAATTAACGCCCACCCTCAGACACCCCAATTAGTATATTATGTTATAATCATAATACATACACTGAATTTTTAGTTAAGCATTTTTATGCACTGATTATTTATCAAATTAATTATACTAATCCCGGAAGAATGTTGTGGTCACAGTACAAATCCACGAACGCAAAGACTAACGTGCTTGAAATATGGTTCATTTTTCTTTATTTTTATTGAATTACAGAATTAGTAATAATACAAATAAAACTGCACTCTTAAAAATCTTATTGCCTTATGTTACGATCCATTTCAGTTTGTTTTGACTGTACAGATTTAGTGTGACTGTAATTTACATAGTTTTACTGATTTTGGGATAAAAAATTACCTATATTAAAATTATGTTACATGTTATATACATATATATATATATATATATATATATATATATATATATATGTACATGTTATATACATATAATAATATATATATATATATATATCTAACATATATATATATACAGTGTGTAAGTGTAAACACCGTTGTCACTGAAACCATAGGTGGTTGGCTTTAATATAAAAATATTTATCCGATTTTTTTTTAAAAAACGCTATTTTCTTTTATAAAATTAAAAAAGTTTCTGTCCGACACCGTCCGTAAATTCATGGATACCCTATGCGCTCGAGTGACGTAATCACTGTAAAGATCACCGCCCGCCCTTGCTACCTACACAACATTTCAATATAAACACAATGGTACACATAACCTATCATGAAACTTTTCCTTCATACTTTCACACTTGCTTAGGACAGATAAAAATTCCTACCTTTTGTGTTGCGTGACGAGTCCAAATTAATGTAAGTTAGATTTAACAAAGAAAATTAAACATTAATAATAGTAAATAGTAAATAATTAGGTAGGATTTCTGGCGTAAAATCCTCGTAAATGAATTCCATTTTGATCAACTTTTACATTAATCGTAAAAGCTAGAAGCACAACAGTGTCATTTCTCTAAATACACTAAGAATTCGCCTTTTTAGTTCGGACGTATTACGGAACTTAGTTGCATACACTCGGCGCTTCACTTCTCCCCAAAGATAAAAGTCCAGCGGGGTAAGGTCGGTTCATCGCCCAGGAAACTCCTCAACCAGAATAGCCCTGATTTGCAGCTGAAAATGTGCAGGGACACCGTCATGTTGGTAGTAGAGGTTTCTCAGTGAACGAAGAGGCACATTTCCACTGCACGTTTATGTAGGACATAATTACAAATTAAATACACTCGCACCAAAACTACAACCTAAAGCGACGTAGAATGTCGGCACTGCGCGGCGCGGTTTTAAATCAAATTAACACGTACATTCCGTACCGACGCAGCGAAGGACTGTGACACACTGACACAGTGACATTGGCCTAGAGATGTGCCCCTCACTCATGAGGTGCCTCGTTTGAGGTACTCGTGATCGCAAATTGAAAGAGTTACTCGATTTTCAACATTGAACCACCTCACTCGTTCACGCGTCCTCACTTAAAAATTGACATAGACATTATTGACACGAGTACTCGCGACTCGCGAGCATCGCGATTGAGTGAGCTTAGCGAGCGAATGAACCGACTTAGAAATCCATATTTACAGTACAGAATAAATTAGAGAATGAGTGAGGTGAAGAATCGGAATTTTGAAAACATTAAACATTATGATTGTGTTATGTACTTAATGAAATAATGATGTTTGGTGTGTGTATGTGTGTGTGATACTGATGTTTGGTAGGATGTTATTTAAATTAAGAAGAGATACAAAAAATTGTGTGAAATGAGTTGCAGGGTAAATAAAACACAGGAAGCAAATAAACTGAGTGTATTAATTGAGATCAAGGATAAAAAGTAAAAAAATAATCGTATTAAAAAAAACGCGTTTTTCACAATCACAACAATATCAACAATTACTTCACCACACGTGCACCTCCAAGGTCAACATAGGTAAAGTAACATTATTAGTTACTCAAAACGAATTAAAGAAAATATTTTTATTTCTGCTATTAATATGAATCTCTAAACGTTAACTATGAACTCTAAAAACATAAGAATTAGATTTTTATTCAAGTGTCATTGATTCATTTATTTTGGCGGAATTCATGAGCGAAAGAAATAACGTGTGTGAGGGAGACGTAAAAATCGGAATCGTGAGTACTCGTGAGTCGACGCGCCCGTCCGCCTCGCTTGCCGCTGCCTCGGACAATCGGCTGAGTTCGATTCGAGCTCGGGCTCGGCTCGTGAGGTGAATTGAATACGCTGACGTACGATACCTCGCCTCAAATGAGGGGTCCCTCGTGAGGACCTCGCGAGGTAAAACGAGGTGCTCCCTCAACCTCATATAAAAATGATGAGTTACCCATCACTACATTGGCCTTGACCGCGAATCGCTGCCGCTACCTACGATATGTTGAGTTTTTTGTTGTGAATTCTGTAGGTATATCCCTACTTGCCTAGGGTGAAATAGTTGTAAGAAAAAATTGAGATTTGACTAAAAAAATTCTATAAGTGAAACCAAACCACTGGTTTCAAGGACAACGGTGTTTACACTAACACCCTGTATATATATATATATATATAATCGGAATCTCGGAAACGGCTCCAACGATTTTCATAAAATATAGTGTGCAGGGAGTTTCGGGGACAATAAATCGATCTAGCTAGGATTTATTTTTAGAAAATGTCTTTTTGTCCGTGTTTTTAGGCAATGAAAAACTGCTACAATATCGTTAGAATAAGAAGGTAAATTTTGACAGTTTATTAATGATTACAAATAGCTTAATTGATATGTTGGGCGGTCACAAAATCGTAATACCATGGTGCGAGCCCAGACCGACCGACCGACTTTTTTTAATTTTTTTTTCAAGTTCCTTTCTTTTTTGAGAAAATCTATTTTTCGAGCCCTTTTTTAGTATTTTTTAAAAACACAAAAATTTAAATTAAACTAATTGCACTCATGATTTTTTATTCAAATAACCAGTTCAGTTTTTTCTATTATGTCGCTAAGATCAAAAAATATTATTCATATTTCATCAGTATGTAATTTGTATCGAAATATAATTTCCAAAACACACGAATTAAAAAAACCGAGTGAAAAATAACGAGCAAAGCTCGGTCAACCGGGTACTATATATATATTAAGTTATGATGCAATCTATGGCGGAGGTACATGGTGAGCAGTGACTTTTTGAGACATTAAGAATGATATTAAGAATTAGTAATTAATTGGATGTTAATTTAGTGGGTACACTGATTCCAAACAATCAAATCAAGCAAAACGTCATTTGTGGTAGAGTCACGCTGCAGCTATACTATACTTGTAGCACATTTGGATCGGCTCGACCGAGGTAGGACCACGCTCTCACAGAATACCAGCATGAAATAGCAGCTAAATAAAAACGACAGTAGCCTAATGGCAGGGCGCGGACCGCGAACTCAAAAAGGTCGTGGGATCGAATCCGACATTCGACTACTGGCGTGAACCACTCGTAACACAAGCAATTTAAGCTCACCACGAGTAGTTAAGGGGAATATCAGTAATGTTTATAGCATTGTTAATAATCTTTTTCAAAAAAATCTAGCTAACATTTGCGATCCACTCTTGCTTCTGTTGTGCGCGCTTTTTCATCTCAGCGATGCGCTGCTGCCGGATGGCCTCAAGGTCGTTGCTGTCCAGTGTGTCCAACCTGAAGGTAAGCACATTGTTTAAGTCAGAGTCGCTTGACATTTCCAG
Organism: Parnassius apollo; assembly: GCA_907164705.1. NCBI lineage: Eukaryota > Metazoa > Arthropoda > Insecta > Lepidoptera > Papilionidae > Parnassius > Parnassius apollo. Next base: position 173,759 of record CAJQZP010000349.1, on the reverse strand, counting down.
AACTGCAGGTCAACACTTACACAGGATTGCTATCTTTTCTTGTTGTATATTTTTGTATGTAGTTGTATGTTTTCAAGCTACTGGACTGGAAAGGATACGGTATTAACATCAATGGCGAGTACATCACTCACCTTCGATTTGCCGACGATATAGTCCTTATGGCAGAATCGCTGGAGGACTTAAGCACTATGCTCAATGACCTCAATAGTGCCTCCCAACGGATAGGTCTTAAGATGAACATGGACAAAACAAAGATCATGTTTAATATCCATGTCACACCTATGCCGGTAGTTGTTGGGAGCACTATGCTCGAAGTTGTTGACGAGTACGTTTACCTGGGACAAATAGTCCGACTAGGTAAGTCCAACTTCGACCGAGAGGTCAATCGACGGATTCAACTTGGCTGGGCAGCTTTCGGGAAATTACGACACATCTTCTCGTCAGGTATACCTCAATCTCTGAAAACTAAAGTGTACAACCAGTGCGTGTTGCCAGTGATGACTTACGGATCAGAGACGTGGTCCTTCACTGCTGGCCGTATGAGGACGCTCAAGGTCGCTCAGCGAGCTATGGAGAGGGCTATGCTCGGAGTTTCTCTGCGTGATAGACTCAGAAATAAGGATACCCGCAGTAAAACCAGAGTGACCGACATAGCCCAACGGATTAGTAAGCTGAAGTGGCAATGGGCCGGCCATATAGCTCGAAGAACCGATAACCGATGGGGAAGAAAGGTTCTCGAGTGGCAGCCTCGTACCGGTAGGCGTAGTGTAGGGCGACCCCCCACTAGATGGAGTGACGACCTGGTAAGATATGCAGGAAGTCGATGGATGCAGGTGGCTCAGGACCGTGCTTTGTGGCATTACTTGGGGGAGGCCTATGTTCAGCAGTGGACTTGTGAAGGGCTGTGATGATGATGATGATGATACAAGTAGATTTAACCTATAAATAAAATATACTTTCAACAGTAAAATTTTAAAGACATAGAATTATCCAATTCATACATTTCAATACAGTGGATGTTTTGAGTACCACCCAAACGAATGTTCGGTAAAGTTGCTGAATTACGGCGAATATGAAACGAATATTGCGCCCATCTCTAGTAATTAAACAAAAGAGTGACTTTCAATAAATATTATTTATGATAAATTAAATAAAAAAATTTCTGTTTCTGTTTCATATGTATTATAATATATAAGCTTTCAACTGAACATGAACTAATTATTAATATAATATATATGCTAAGCTGAAAATAAATATTTTAATGACAACTATACAAAAGTGTTAACTTAAATACTACTTATGCATTACCTCTCAAGTTCGCTATCAAGCTGCTTCTCCACAGTCTGAGCAACATGCTTCAATACTTGCTCCATATTTAGATCCAATAAATGCTGAAATAAAAATATGTAAGTTTGAGAGAGAATAAAGATAATTACATTGCTAAAAAGACTAAAAACGAACTTAACCTCCCTGTAACTAATAAATGATACTCAAACAGACAAACATCACAGGAATTATAAGTGTACATTTAAGTTCCACATTACTAGGAAAATAAAACAAATTATAAAGAGCATCATACACAACTTAGTTATATCGTCATCAGAATAATATTTAGTGTTACAAATATAACAATAAATACCGGTTCCTAGAACCTTTAAATCGGATTATATTATACCTTGTCACCCGATTTAAAGGTACATGTCATTGACAGTACATCTGGAATTTTTTTAATGTTCATCATATATAAAATATTTATAGACGAAATTAGATTTCTTTCGGCTCATTGTCAGTTTTCATAATAATGGTAACAAAACGTCTTCTTCTTAAAATAAATTATTATGCTAGTTATTTTACCTATTACTGTAATTATTCTGTTGCACTAATATATTACAACTATTTACACACGCAACAAATAAATACAAATAGCTATGTATGATTTAAAGGCTATAATTTTATCAATACAAACACGATAAAATGGTATGCGCATTGATATTTAAAAGCTATAATTTTATCAATACAAACACGATAGGATGGTATGCGCATTGATATTTAAAAGCTATAATTTTATCAATACAAACACGATAGGATGGTATGCGCATTGATATTTAAAAGCTATAATTTTATCAATACAAACACGATAGGATGGTATGCGCATTGATATTTAAAAGCTATAATTTTATCAATACAAACACGATAGGATGGTATGCGCATTGATATTTAAAAGCTATAATTTTATCAATACAAACACGATAGGATGGTATGCGCATTGATATTTAAAAGCTATAATTTTATCAATACAAACACGATAGGATGGTATGCGCATTGATATTTAAAAGCTATAATTTTATCAATACAAACACGATAGGATGGTATGCGCATTGATATTTAAAAGCTATAATTTTATCAATACAAACACGATAGGATGGTATGCGCATTGATATTTAAAAGCTATAATTTTATCAATACAAACACGATAGGATGGTATGCGCATTGATATTTAAAAGCTATAATTTTATCAATACAAACACGATAGGATGGTATGCGCATTGATATTTAAAAGCTATAATTTTATCAATACAAACACGATAGGATGGTATGCGCATTGATATTTAAAAGCTATAATTTTATCAATACAAACACGATAGGATGGTATGCGCATTGATATTTAAAAGCTATAATTTTATCAATACAAACACGATAGGATGATATGCGCATTGATATTTAAAAGCTATAATTTTATCAATACAAACACGATAGGATGGTATGCGCATTGATATTTAAAAGCTATAATTTTATCAATACAAACACGATAGGATGGTATGCGCATTGATATTTAAAAGCTATAATTTTATCAATACAAACACGATAGGATGGTATGCGCATTGATATTTAAAAGCTATAATTTTATCAATACAATCACGATAGGATGGTATGCGCATTGATATTTAAAAGCTATAATTTTATCATTACAAACACGATAGGATGGTATGCGCATTGATATTTAAAAGCTATAATTTTATCAATACAAACACGATAGGATGATATGCGCATTGATATTTAAAAGCTATAATTTTATCAATAGAAACACGATAGGATGGTATGCGCATTGATATTTAAAAGCTATAATTTTATCATTACAAACACGATAGGATGGTATGCGCATTGATATTTAAAAGCTATAATTTTATCATTACAAACACGATAGGATGGTATGCGCATTGATATTTAAAAGCTATAATTTTATCAATACAAACACGATAGGATGGTATGCGCATTGATATTTAAAAGCTATAATTTTATCAATACAAACACGATAGGATGGTATGCGCATTGATATTTAAAAGCTATAATTTTATCAATACAAACACGATAGGATGATATGCGCATTGATATTTAAAAGCTATAATTTTATCAATACAAACACGATAGGATGGTATGCGCATTGATATTTAAAAGCTATAATTTTATCAATACAAACACGATAGGATGGTATGCGCATTGATATTTAAAAGCTATAATTTTATCAATACAAACACGATAGGATGGTATGCGCATTGATATTTAAAAGCTATAATTTTATCAATACAAACACGATAGGATGATATGCGCATTGATATTTAAAAGCTATAATTTTATCAATACAAACACGATAGGATGGTATGCGCATTGATATTTAAAAGCTATAATTTTATCAATACAAACACGATAGGATGGTATGCGCATTGATATTTAAAAGCTATAATTTTATCAATACAAACACGATAGGATGGTATGCGCATTGATATTTAAAAGCTATAATTTTGTCAATACAATCACGATAGGATGGTATGCGCATTGATATTTAAAAGCTATAATTTTATCATTACAAACACGATAGGATGGTATGCGCATTGATATTTAAAAGCTATAATTTTATCAATACAAACACGATAGGATGATATGCGCATTGATATTTAAAAGCTATAATTTTATCAATACAAACACGATAGGATGGTATGCGCATTGATATATAAAAGCTATAATTTTATCAATACAAACACGATAGGATGGTATGCGCATTGATATTTAAAAGCTATAATTTTATCAATACAAACACGATAGGATGATATGCGCATTGATATTTAAAAGCTATAATTTTATCAATACAAACACGATAGGATGGTATGCGCATTGATATTTAAAAGCTATAATTTTATCAATACAAACACGATAGGATGGTATGCGCATTGATATTTAAAAGCTATAATTTTATCAATACAAACATATATTTTTTTATAGAATAAGAGTGACAAACGAGCAGACAGTCCACCTGATGGTAAGTGAATGCTATGACCTATAAAAATCTGCATTTAAACTCGATTAAGAATCAAAATGCAGATGCGTTTTCACACCTGAGGACTAAGATGGAATGCCTCGATTCCAGTAAAATGGGTCTCCGGTTCTCTACACTCACCATACGAAACACAGCAGCCTTAAGCTGCTATTTTACGTTAGTATTCTGTGAGAGTGTGGTCCCCCGGTCGAGCCGACCTATTCATGCTACAACGATAATATAGCTGCAGTGTGGCTCTACCACATAGAATTGCAACAGAAGATCCATCATTACAGATGTGATATTTTACAAACTCCCCCTCTCCTCACACGGAATAAGTATTTGTATGGCCAATAAGTAATTGTTCCGGGTCTGGATGTTAGTCCTAATGCAATTTATGTATGTAAACTGTCTCCACGATACAGGAGAAAATCCTAGTTTGGGGGTAATGTTTTAAAAAAAAAATAACTCCGCCGCGCGCCGCATCCCGCCGTCCACCCGACCGCACTTTTTTAGGACTTTTTTAGGGCGTTAGGACTTGATTTCTCTTTGTTTAGGAACTGGTAAAATAAAGGTTCCAATTTAGGTTCTGGTTCCTGTTCCGGTATAGGTAGCGGAACCCCTAAATACCTGTTCTATACTGGTATTTTGGAACCGTTTGCAATCCCTGATATATAGTTTTACTCAAAAACATTGAAATTTGAATCACACACAGAGGAGCATGCATTTGTAGCTGTTGCCCAGAAATAACATTCAATTTGGGATAATTTCAAATAAAATCATAGGCCATATATACATATATTTTCAAAAGAAACTACAGTTATGGTATATCATCTTAATATGTATAAATTACGTGTCACATTGTTTGTCCGTGATGGAGTCCTAAACTACTAAACCGATTTTAATCAAATTTGCACACCGTGTGCAGTTTGATTCAACTTGAGAGATAGGATAGTTTTTTTTGCCCATGAGTGACCCACAATTTTTTTTTGCAAATTTAAGGATTTTTAATAGGACATGACAAAGGGTCATTGAAAAGGGCAGAACAACGTCTGCGTGGCAAGATAGTTATTTATAGATTTGAACTGAGGTATAAAACTTGGATACACTTCAAAAACTAAGCCTGTATATCTTTCAGAGGTCCACATGGCAGGGGAGTTGGAAACCACAGTTTAGTATTATTTTCAGTTGTCAGGAAGATCCAGCTGACCACCTGCTGTTTCAGTTGCCTCTGTCGCCTCTTAGAACAACCGCAGGACAATATCGGGTAGAGAATTCTCTTGTACTGCCACATGGCAACACATAATAATATGCAATAGGAACTAACACAAGCTTAAGACACCAGTTTTTCAACTCCATAGAGTCAGTAATTTATTAATGGGGCAATGTATACCCTATTACAACAAAATCCTAGCAAATATACAAGTTCTCACTATTACCAAGTTTAAATATTTTATCAAACAAAAACTGAATAAAAAAAGAAAGGGTTATAATATATTATGTGAATACATGGTTGATAACCCCTGGGAATGAGATGGTCGCAGCTTTCAAGCTGTTTCTAATATAAATTTAGAAAATTGTTTGCACAACCCTTCTTATTGTATAATTTACTTTAAAAAAAAGTCCCACTGTGTTTCTTGCTCGTTCTTCCCAGGGCAGAGGTTTTTTCCGAACTGATGGTGAAAGTAAATGACTCAATTACATGTAATCTATATTGGGGTTGGGTTTACAATTTAGTCGCCTGAATTTGAAGATTCTGTCACATTGGGAGGGTCAAGGGGGTTTATCTGAAGCACCCCCACTCGATTTTTGCTGCCGGAGCAGCGTCGAAGTATTTTTAATTATTTTTTAAAAATATTGGTAAATGACTAATTAATTACGTTTTTGACGTTTCATCTGTCAATGTCATATCGATATATAGTACTGAATCGATCTAGTGAATCAATATTTCACCCTAGAGAATCGAAATCGAAACTTTTTCTGTTTTATTAAGATTTGTAAAATTATTTACAATTAGTTGAATATACCCTAACTCCTAAAAGGTGCCCTAAGTAGACATAATGGTGAACCGACACTGATTGACTGGATAGTAAACATGCTCAGTACACGAACAATAAAGATTGCTGGTGAATCTCAGACAATTCAGATCACGAAAGGATGCCCGCAGGGTGGGGTCCTTTCACCTCTCCTGTGGAATATGGTCATTAATGAACTCATCAGCAAATTAAACGCTAATCATTTCTACACAGTTGATTATGCAGATGATCTGACAATTTACTGGTCTCTGGTAAGACAGCAAGCATTGTGTGCGACCTGATCCAAGCGGCTCTCCGTATTGTGGAGAGATGGTGCAGGGAATATGACTTAACCGTTAATCCAAATAAAACGGTTATAGTAATGTTCACACAAAAACGAATGCTGAATAACTATCATCTTCCAAGTCTTTTCAGCACAAAACTCCAACTTTCTTCCAAGGTAAAATACCTAGGTCTTACCTTGGACAGTAAACTTAACTGGAACAAACACATAGAAAACAAAATCAGCAAAGCTAGTTTATCTTTCTGGCAGTGCAGAAACATGATTGGCAAACAATGGGGTTTAACGTCAAAAATTATACTGTGGCTGTACAAAACTGTAATTCGGCCCATGATCACATATGGCTCTCTGGTATGGTGGACCAAAACCAATTAAGCCACCACTATACAAAAGCTACAGTGTTACCAGAGATTAGCTTGTATGGCTGCCACGGGCTGCATAAGGACAACACCAACAGCAGCTTTGGAGGCTATGCTGGAGCTAACACCGCTTCATCTATATATACAACAAGAAGCAACTTTAGCTGCCATTAGACTCAAGACCCTAAATCTTTTAAGTTAGAGTAGAGTCCCTCATACAGATATAATCGATAGAATTTACTCAAAAATTCCTATCTTTGATAGGATCCCAAAACAATTTGTAAGTGATAAGAAGTACAGGATACAATTGAAGGAAACTGACCATCTGGAAGGATTGGGTCCAAGAGAGCTCAAAGTTTTCACGGATGGCTCTAAGACAAATGAAGGTGTCGGGTCTGGAGCTTTCTCTGAAGACCTTAATATCCACATATGCACACCGCTGGGTACCCACAACACAGTCTTCCAGGCTGAATGCATGGGTATCATCCAAGCGGCCATAGCAATAGATGCTAGGAAGGTGAAAGACTTCTCCATCAGAATACTGACCGACAGTATGGCGGTACTACAAGCTCTGAGTTGCAATGTGACGAACTCGGGACTGATATACGAGTGCCATCAACGATTGAATGAGGTATGTAAGCACAACAATGTGACTCTGCAATGGATCAAGGGACACAGTGGATCTAGAGGCAACGATGCAGCAGATGAATTGGCCAAAAGGGGATCGGCCCTAGCAACTATAGGGCCGGAACCAATAATACCAATCCCCTTTGGCTACATTCGTTCACTGGTACGTAGATATTTCAATTATTTACACGCTCAGCTTTGGAAAAATTTAGTAGACTGTAGACAAGCTAGGGAGGCTCTACCTGAAATAAACAGTTGTCTAACCAAGGTTCTAATGAGACTGAATAAGCCACAGATCAGGATAGTAACAAGTGCTATCACAGGTCTAAAACATTTGTTCACCATAGGTGTTACTGACAGCCCCCTGTGCAGGGCATGCATGGGAGAGGAAGAAACGGCGGCTCACGTGTTGCTGACATGTCCAGAATTCGCTTCATACAGGGCTAAACATCTCGGCACGCCGGGATCGCTCCCCGAAGTTGCCTGCAACATCAAGGGACTGCTGAGCTTCTTCGGGGAGATATCATGGCTCGAATAAGCATATTATTCCTGCCCACACGCAAAATACGCGCTTAGACGTGGAGTTGCGGAAAACAGCCCGTCGTAAACTAAACTAAAAACTAAATACCCTAACTCGTAAAGAATGACAGTTTTTAATTCAATCATTCAATGTTATCTGTACTTTATTGTATATTTTGATGACGCAAATCAAAAAAAGATTGATTTTTGCGAAATCTATCTTTACGATTTCGATTTTTTGTGAATCGATTCATCCAATTTCAATTTGAATCGATTTAAAAATGTGTAAAATTAATCGCTAAGCCGGCCATTTTGTTGACAGTTTTTCGTCATGCCGTTGCTTCAGAGTTTCATAATTTTGGTGAATAGTGGAATATTTGTGGCGGCGGAATACTGCTAAATATCGCAAAGATCCTTTCTTACAAATGGTGGCAGCCATAAATTATGTTTATAAATTAAAGTAGTTATAAAATTTAATGTTTTGGTGTTATATTGGGTGCAATAGCAAGCGAAGCAAGCCTAGGACATGGGGCACCCCGACTCGGACAGGTTAAGTTAGAAGGGGATGACGGGGTCGAGTGAGCGAGCGAAGCGAGCAAATAGACCGTCATCCCCTTCGTGGTTATTTTTTTGTAAACCACTCAGAAGTAGGAGCCCTGCGAAGAGGGGCTCCGTCGACCGGGCTTCCCTCGACTGCACTACATTAAGTGGCGTGGGGCTTCCGTCCCCCAACTCTCTCTCTCCATAAATCAGATTAAAATCGTCATAACAATTACGAAATATAACCTCAAAATGAGATTTTTAAAAATTTATAAAAAAAACTAAGCACGTCTGGCAGAAAGTGGAAGTAGGGGGTGACTCTACAACTCCTCCTCCTCCCCCCACACCACCCCCACCTCCTAATTCAGCGACCGAATTGTAAACCTTAACCCTATATTGAATAAATAATTCTTCTTATTGTATAATTTACTTTAAAAAAAAAAGTCCTATTGTGTTTCTTGCTGGTTCTTCCCAGGGCAGAGGTTTTTTCCGAACAAATGGTGAAAGTAAATGACTCAATTACATGTAATCTATATTGAATAAATAATTATTATTCTGTTCCATACAGTGAAAGAAACTTAAAATTGAAATCAAACAGGCCCAACTCTCCATGGTAGTATCAAGAACGCAGAACGTTAAACAGCCTTTGTGCAAGAAAAGTTTTAGTAAATTATCAAGAAATTAATCAGAAGAACTGGACGTGTTTTTTTAAAAGAGGTGAACCGGTAAATTATATTACCTATATACATTTGTAATTAGAAAGTTATTACACATAAATAATACCAATCGGTGATCTCATATTTATAGAGTACACACATGTTAGACATTCCTTGGATATACCGTATATTTACCCTTGTGACTCACAAAATTCAGCTTGTATGCCACACTTTAGGTATTATAATGCGTTATAATAAGTAATACAGAACTTACGTTGCAATTAAAGAACGGATAAGTATTTTTTTAATGAAATAACAAATATGTTTACAAATTTTCACACTCCGATATTATCTATACTCCGTTCCGTTCTCTTTTTCATTAATTTTGGCTTGGATGCTTGTTCTTTAAGCCATATCTTCGTTTCATGCGGGATGTTATATAGTTTTTATATATTAATATGGATTAAATGTATACAAAATATGAAATATTTTCTATTTACAAATACATTAAAACGTGGGGGTCATTATTTGCAATGAGTTAATTTTCACTGTGACTGAATAAAAGCCGTTGGAAGTTAAATTGGCCGCATTCAAACAAAAGGTGATGAATGGTTCCAACTTGATCACAATATTGTGCTTGTGCAATGGCACAAGGTCGAACAATATTATGTTAAGTCAAGCAAGGTCTGTAGATTTTAAGATGGCAAAACCGCAGTCGATTTATAATCGTACTATTATAGTCACGACATACTTCTTTCAGTTTATATTTCTAGAAATTTATGTTCATTTGCCAAGGGAATAGCGTAATAATTACACATTACTGCAGTAGAAGGAAAATCTTTAATAAATATCATACATCTGCTCTTTTGTGGATTATCTTTTAGTTTAAAGTTGTCATTATATTGTTACGAGCCGAAGTCGCGTCATGGAGGTTGCAGCAGCTACACACAACTGTATCCTTTGTAACAACAAAGGATACAGCCCTAGGTGCTATGGCTGTGGGGAAAGGGGCCATCTTCGATCCAGCTGCCCTAAGCGAACCCTAGAAAGGGAAGGTGAACGATCTCAGAGGGGAAGTGCGGCTATCATCACCGGCCAGCAGCAGCCGGGATACGACTTTACTATCAGACATCGCAGCGGGAAATCTCATGGCAACGCAGATGCATTGTCAAGAAGACCTTGTCGTGAAGATTGGAGACATTGTACTGAGCAAAAGTGTAAGGAAGTGGTATCCGTGAAGATGCTCAGGACAGACCACCTCAGCGACGAATGACGAGTGGAAGGACAGCCTACGACATGCACAGCAGGAAGATCCGGACATCAAGCCGATTCTGGAATGGATGAAGGCCCGTGTTACCAAGCCTAAGTGGAGCGACGTCTCAGCGATGGGTTCGACCACTAGAGGCTACTGGGCCCAGTGGGACGGCTTGCTAATTCAGGATGGAGTCCTGTGCCGTAAATGGGACAATGGTCGAGGAGACAGCTGTCGTTTGCAAATGGTTGTCCCTAAGGCTAAAGTGCCGAATGTTCTACAGCTGTGCCATAATGGTCGTTCAAGAGTCCATCTGGGAGTTAAAAGAACTCTACTGAAGGTCCGAGAACAGTTTTACTGGGTCCATTATCGTGACGATGTCAAGGATTGGTGTCGTACATGTACAAGTTGTGCAATGTACAATGTTGGTGCACCATGGGATAGGACAGCCCTTGACATTGCGGAGCCGTCACAGAAAGGCGCAAGAGGGACTCCTAAGATCGTCCATGTGGATCGCCTGGCGCGATATTATGGGGCCGATAATGCTCGGGATGAGTATGTCTTAGGAGGGGGCAGTGTTACGAGCCGAAGTCGACGGCACTGGCGCCATCTAGTATCAAATTGAAGAACTAAACTTCTTGAAGTTGAAACACGAACTCTCGGTACCTTGCGCGTGTTTACTTGAATATTCTGGATATTTCGCTGCTAATATATAGAAATAGGCGCTGCAAGATGCGATCGGGGAAGTATTGAAGTTGGCGAGACAAGCGAAGCTTCGGAGCGGAATAAAGTGAATCAGTGTGATTAATTATTAGTGTTTTTGACTTTAATTAGTGTAAAGTGAATTAAAGTGTTAATTTAGGTAATTTTTTTTTTGACACATACGTTATCAATAGTTACATATATTACATGTAAAAAACTGAGTAAACAGCAAATAGAATTATCTTGTTTCTGACGATGTTAATACTGTAAACCTTTTGGTATTTACATTATTTACATATTTACAAATTTGAGATGTGTAAATGTTGCATAGTAAAAGAGACAATTTGGCGCCTTGCAAATGCTTTTTGACACAGTTATAGGTCCTTCAAGAATATTGTCAGTAACTGATTTTGAATGACAGGTCGGCACAAGTCGGTACGCAAGAAATGAGCGCCTAGTTATTTTGTAACTTTTTAGAGTATAATAGCAATTATTATCAGTAAGTGTTTTCCAAAATGGTTACCTACTGATTCTGTGAGTGACTGTGGTGTTAATAATAGAAATAATCCTGCTAATTGCACATTTCTCAGGTAAATTCTTAAGACGTCGTCAATAATAAAACCGTCTATTTTTGGTTAACTTTATTTTATATTATTTTATTGATATTATGCAAATGAAAAAGTCACGTTGTTGACCATTTACATGAACTTGGGAAATACAATTTTACACAACTATTTTACATGTACGCTGGGGACTAATCTATATCAAAATTAATGTCAATATTTATCTTGAATGTTTAAAATTAATTGATATGATACTCAGGAAAAGCGGGGGCGCCGGAGATTGGGAGTCGCTTCTTCGTTACTCTCATCATGGGGGGTATATTGCCATAGTTGCCACGCTTGGCGAGCGGGTTGGCAATCGCAGTTTTTTGTGTACTTACAGTTGCTGCTATCAGAAAGATGCTTCTTCCCATCTCCTGCCTGTTTCCCTCTGTCGCCTTCGTCGTCGATTTTGGGCATTTTGAATTAAAATCCAAAAAACACAGGTAGGTGCCGTTCAATCTCAGCAACATGTTAAATAAATATTTTTAATTATTTTAGAAAAAGTCATTTAATTTTTGAAGTTCTTCAGTTTCGTGCAATAACTAGTTTTTTAATCTTTTTAACGCTTTCATAACAATCATTTTTCAACAAGTGAAGCTGTCTGCGCAGTTCCTGCTTCATAGAGTACCTTTATATCCTGCTTCCTACGAAACCATATTGAATGTTTGATATAATGTTATTGGCTTCAACAATATGATCCAAGTGCAGTTTAATCATATAACAATAACGTAAAAGTTGCTGAACCGTCGAATTTTGGATATTTTTTTATCTCTCTCGTGGAAGCCCCAGGAATCATCCAAATCTAGCCCTGATAGGAATCTATCAGAAGGAGGGTTAATATTATACCGGCCTGCGATGAGGGTATTTTCTGTGTTAGCAGCAAAATGATAACTTCCCATATTATCATCATGAACTGACCATTTGCAGAGAGAGGTACATGAACAAGCAAAATAGAAATCAATAGCAGATAGGTTACGATTGAGTTATTGAAAAGTAATTACCTCACCTTCACCTAAGATACATAAATATATGTCATCTATAATGTCTAATTGTTCACCTCTAGTTTTGATCTAATGATGGGTATACAAATGCAATGTGATGTGCATTGAAATTCCCAGCCAGGAAAATAGGTTTGGGAAGATTTTGTATAATATTACTTAAATTCCTAGCTATCAAAGAAACCGAAGGAGGACAATAAACACAGAGAAAAGTAACGCTGCCACGGGAAGTTGATAAAGACACTGCTATAGCTTGTAAATCTTCGTAAAAAGCGCATGAATTGATCGTATTTTTAAAATACCATGTTCATTGATGGCATTCTTAAAATACATATTATAACCAGGTGTCCGACAAGGTTTATTATCTTTTAAACAAGTTTCATTAAAGAGACAAATATTTATGTTATTTTCATGTAAGAAAATAGTCAAAAGAGGAATCCTAATAAATATACTTTGTCTTTTAATTGGGCTATTGACTATTCTTAAAACAGGTGTTTAAAGGCTATTACTATGCATAATTAAGTGGTAAGATATTTTAATCAATAGATCTTTAATTGACATTGTTGTAATGGGGTGTCATCTCCCTTGTTTCCTAGTGAAATAAGCGTTCGAACTATTGCGAAATTTCAGCGTAATTTATAAGTTGACTTTTAAGTTCGTTAAAAGAAAGCAATTTTTGTGTGGCAGATTTCACACACTGAGATTTATTTATGGGTTTCTGTCAAAGATTTAAATAGTTAGATGCGCCCTTACCATAGTATGACCACTCCGAAATGTGTCCATTCTCAATTGAGTGAGTTCACTCATTCGCAATCAGTGCTCATTTGTGCGAGAGAGAAAGTATTATACACAATTTCTGTAATATAATAAGAGATGACACTATTGCATTAGTGTGCGCGCGTCAGCGTCTTGCAAACGAACACATCCAAAAATAATGCCACAGTTTTCAAGGTGAAGGCACATCTAACTATTTAAATCTTTGGTTTCTGTACAAGAGAAGCAGGAAGACTCTGATCAACATTAGTTTTATTTACAACAGGAAAAAATGGAAAATCATTGTAAATTTTTTTGTCGTTTGTATCGGCAACAGTCGTATGTATGTAATTACTCTAAGGCAACAGCAAGTGCTTGCATTAAGTAACTTTTGACTTCTTTTCTTGACAATTCTAATTGTACATAAATTAGATATTGCCAAATGTGGTCTTCCCGTGGGTGTCGTAAGAAGCGACAGAGGGAGACAGGCAGGAGATGGGCAGCAGCATCTTCCTGATAACAACTGTGATATAATAAAAAACTGCGGTTGCCAACCCGCTCGCCAAGCGTGGCAACTATGGCAAATATCCACCCATGAATAACGACGCAAACAAACGGCCCCCAGTCCCCGGCGGCCCCGCTATTCCTGGCTACGATGGTGACCATGGTAACGGCGGGGCAAGGGGTGCTAAGAATCTCCGGTGGAGGTTCGGTTGCCACCTACGACGACTCGACCTGGCAACATACAACGCACGCACCCTGAGAACTGATGAGAAGATACTGGAGCTGGAAGAAGAGGTAGACAAGTTGAGCTGGCATATTATTGGATTATCCGAGGTCCGAAGAGAGGGGGAGGACACGGTAATCCTCGAGTCCGGCAACTTGTTCTATCACCGGGAGGGCGACCATCTGTCCCAAGGAGGTGTCGGATTTATCGTCCACAAGTCTCTCGTCAACAACGTTGTAAAGATTGGGAGTGTGTCGACGAGGGTCGCGTACTTGATACTCAGAATCACCAAACGGTACTCGCTGAAGGTCATACAGGCTTACGCAACAACCTCGGCACATCCCGATGACGAGGTGGAGGAAATGTATGAGGATATTTCCAGAGCCACGCATTCCTCCAAAACCCACTACACGGTGTTGATGGGAGACTTCAACGCAAAACTAGGCACAAGAGAAAGCGGTGAGCTGAAGGTAGAGAAATTTGGAGTAGGGCAACGGAATCGAAAGGGCCACACGAGAGGCACACTGAACCTAAATGTTAAGTTGGAGAGGTCTTGTCTAATGAAGTCAACGCTCCGTCCCCCTCGTGCTCTAATCCAGAATCCCGAAAACTTTCAGCTCGAGTTACACAACCGCTTTCAGTGCCTACAAGATTGCAATGCAGTGGACGACATGAATGACAAGCTCGTGGAAACTGTCCATGCGGTCGGAGCTAAGTTCTGCAAGACCCGCCGCAGAAGAACACAAAAACTCTCCGATCACACTCTTAATCTCATGGCTGTTAGACGGGAGATGAGGCTGCAATCGTCAACAGATTTGACAGCATACAGGCAACTGAACAGACAGATCTCCAAATGCATGCGGCGAGACTTACGCAACTTTAATACTGCTCGTATTAAAGAATCGATCGAGCGGAACAAGGGCTCCAATGTCTTTGCCAGAGATCTGTCTACCAGAAAGAGCCAACTATCAAAGCTGAGCAAGACTGAGTGTGGCAACTTCGTTTCCGGGACACCTGAGATTCTGAGTGAGATTGAGAGGTTCTATGGGCAGCTGTACACATCATCGTTGGAGCCACACGCAAGTGTGAGTAACGATCCAAGAGCAAGTCTTATCCGACACTATTCCGATGATATCCCGGATGTCAGTTTGAGCGAGATTAGAATGGCTCTCCAGCACGTTAAAAACGGCAAGGCCCCGGGCGAGGATGGAATTACAGCGGAGCTTCTGAAAGTGGGTGGAACACCGGTACTTGAAGTCCTTCAGAAGCTCTTCAATTCCGTCCTCCATGGTGGCACTACCCCGGAGGCGTGGAGCAGAAGCGCGGTGGTCTTCTTTAAGAAAGCCGACAACGCACTCTTGAAGAACTACAGACCGATTTCCCTTCTGAGCCGCGTCTATGTGCTGTTTTCGAGAGTCATTAAGAATCGTCTCGCACGCAGACTCAACGACTTCCAGCCTCCCGAACAAGCCGGTTTCCGAAAAGGCTTCAGTACCACAGATCACATACATACCCTGCGGCAGATTGTACAGAAAACCGAAGAGTAAAATCTGCCACTTTGCCTGGCATATGTGGACTATGAGAAAGCCTTTGATTCCGTCGAAATTTGGGTGGTGCTACAGTCCCTTTAGCGGTGCCAAGGTGACTGTCGGTATATCAAAGTGCTGAAGCGTTTGTACAGTAGGGCTACGATGGCAATCCGAGTACAGAACCAGAGTTCTAAACCTATCCAACTGCAGAGAGGTGTAAGACAGGGTGATGTTATATCCCCGAAACTCTTCACCGCTGCGTTGGAAGACGTTTTCAAGCTACTGGACTGGAAAGGATACGGTATTAGCATCAATGGCGAGTACATCACTCACCTTCGATTTGCCGACGATATAGTCTTTATGGCAGAATCGCTGGAGGATCTTAGCACTTATGATAGGTCTTAAGATGAACATGGACGAAACAAAGATCATGTTTAATGTCCATGTCACACCTATGCCGGTAGTTGTTGGGAGCACTATGCTCGAAGTTGTTGACGAGTACGTTTACCTGGGACAAATAGTCCGACTAGATAAGTCCAACTTCGACCGAGAGGTCAATCGATGGATTCAACTCGGCTGGGCAGCGTTCGGGAAATTACGACACATCTTTTCGTCAGGTATACCTCAATCTCTGAAAACTAAAGTGTACAACCAGTGCGTGTTGCCAGTGATGCCTTACGGATCAGAGACGTGGTCCTTCACTGCTGGCCGTATGAGGACGCTCAAGGTCGCTCAGCGAGCTATGGAGAGGGCTATGCTCGGAGTTTCTCTGCGTGATAGACTCAAAAATGAGGATATCCGCAGTAAAACCAGAGTAACCGACATAGCCCAACGGATTAGTAAGCTGAAGTGGCAATGGGCCGGCCATATAGCTCGAAGAACCGATAACCGATGGGGAAGAAGGGTTCTCGAGTGGCAGCCTCGTACCGGTAGGCGTAGTGTAGGGCGACCCCCCACTAGATGGAGTGACGACCTGGTAAGATATGCAGGAAGTCGATGGATGCAGGTGGCTCAGGACCGTGCTTTGTGGCATTACTTGCGGGAGGCCTATGTTCAGCAGTGGACTTGTGAAGGGCTGTAATGATGATGATGATGATGAATGATGATGTTTTAATTTTATTTTGTAAATATTTATTCACAATGAAACTTTTTGATGGCTGGCTCTACACGACTTTAATTAATTTTCTCAATCCAGGAAAGTGTAATAATTTTTAATATATAATTTTTTACGTATTTATTATAATTTTACTATCGGTGGCCAGCCGGTGCACGCGGCGAGCGGAGTCGCGCGCGCACCGACTGGCAGGGTCGCCATGTAATGTCGTACGGTTGTTAAATAAAAGGAAGACGTGTTTCTCTACTCAAGACTTTAATTATACTGTTCTTATTCAACATTTAACACAAATATATATAATTTCGTGGAGCCACACTACACCCGTAATACAAGCCCCGAGAAAATTACCGCTAGCCCTTAAAGACAAAATTAAAAATAAATTAATGGAAACGCAAAAAGAGGGCATCATTGCAAAAGTAGAGGGACCCACCGACTGCCGACTGGGTAAATAGTA
Organism: Parnassius apollo; assembly: GCA_907164705.1. Taxonomy (NCBI): domain Eukaryota; kingdom Metazoa; phylum Arthropoda; class Insecta; order Lepidoptera; family Papilionidae; genus Parnassius; species Parnassius apollo. The sequence goes on along the minus strand of CAJQZP010000349.1, from coordinate 156,296 downwards.
TGACTGTTGTTAAGAATATGCAATAGCGCGCGAACATTTTAAGCTTCCTACTCTGCAAGAAATAACTGCCAATTTATCGGGGGCAAAATATTTTAGTACTCTCGATGCCAAGCAAGGATTTTGGCAATTAAAGCTTCATGAGTTTAGTACAGACCTTTGTACATTCAGTACTGTATTTGGTCGATTCAAGTTTTTGCGCATGCCATACGGTATATCGTCGGCATCAGAAATTTTCCACAAAAAATTGTATGAGCATTTTGATGATATCGAAGGAGTTATTTTATTTGTAGACGATTTGTTAATCTATGCAAGTTCTAAAAAAACACACGATGAGAGACTTCGGTCGGTTTTACAAAGGTGTCGGGAAATTAATATTAAATTAAATTTAAAAAAATGTAAAATTGGGTTAATGGAACTCACATATTTAGGCCATAAAATAACAAAGGATGGAATATATCCGGATGATTCGCACATACTAGCTATAAGAAATATGCCCAAACCAACCACGGTAGAAGACGTCGAACGGTTCTTCGGTTTAGTTACGTATGTGAGTAAATTCATACCGAATTTTTCGGTAAAAACATCTGTGTTGCGTGAACTGTTAAAGAAAGATGTAGCATGGCATTGGGATAGTAATCTCGATCAATGTTTTAAAGAAATAAAGGAAAGTCTAAGTAAACCTCCGCTTTTAAAATATTATAGCTTACAGAAACCAGTAAAAATTTCAGTGGATGCAAGTAAAAATGGATTGGGAGCCTGTTTGATGCAAGACGAGTTACCGGTGTGTTATGCTTCTAAATCACTAACTAAAACGGAGCAGTCATACGCGCAAATTGAAAAAGAGCTGTACGCATGTGTTTTTGCTTCTGAAAAGTTTTACACGTATATTTACGGCCGCACGGACGTTACTATAGAAACAGACCATAAACCGTTAGTCAGTATTATTAATAAACCGTTAGCAAGCGCTCCTGCAAGGTTGCAACGAATGCTTTTACGCCTCCAGCCGTATGAATTCAAGTTGGTTTATAAGCCGGGTCGCTATCTTTACGTCGCAGACGCACTGTCGAGAGCAGTCGCACCGGACGAGCATGAGTCGACACCAGCGGCTGCAGTCTCGACATAGATAGCGACTCCATCGCAAACTACCGATCGCTAAATAATAACAACAATAATTGCTTGCCGTAACGATGCTTACAATAAATGCAAGTCTCTACAGCCGAAATTCCGTGCAAGATCGTTAATTAAGTTGTTGTTACGCTAACGAAAAACGTATTCATAGTGCGGGTTATCTTAAAAAAATGTTGGCTGTTAAAAAATAATAGGGAAAATTTGCAGACATTATTTTATAAAAATAATTGCTTTTCTTTGAAAATTGTACAGAAATAGAAGAAACCTTTTCTTATAAAAATATTTTGTATGTAACTTACAAGTAGCTTTTACCGTTTCTAAGAATTTTAACTAACTTGTTAAATATCAAAGGACATAAAAGTTTGCCTCCTTGCAACACTATTACATGTCTGTCTCGATTTGACAACGTTGACATTACCTACATATCATTTATTTTATGCTACACATTTTATAAAACATATCATATATTTTAATATATAAAATATAGTTTATATAAAATTTTCAATGTTGGGGGACAGTGACGCAGGCGCAGGCTGCTCGTGTCTAGCTACTGGCCAATTAGCATTGATGTTCAAAATTAACAGGTCTGGGTCACACTCCTAAAATAATTTAAAATAAACTTAGTTAGGAGTGTACTTTTTTGTGCTAATAAATAATAAATAGATTTATTTATTATTGATGATGTTCTGGAGTGTAACTAGGTGCAATAAAAATATAATCTAATATATCTAATCTATCTATCTAAGCCCTTAAGACTAATGAGTATAATTTAAACTTTTTCACTTAAACTGCTCAGTGAAATGTATCCAATAACACTTTTTACTATCAATAATAAGGGGAGAAGATACTTCATGTTTTTAAGCAATTTATGCAGGCTGGAAATAGCCTTAATACCTGTTGATCCTACATTGTTTTGACTAAGCTTTTGATATTAGATTACTTATGAACATGATAATTGAAGGGCTAAGTGGACATAGGCGGTAAAAATATGGTAAAGAAAAACCTAAGGACAAGCATATAATGCATAGCAACATTCAATTACAAGTGCTATGAAAAGTTTTGTGGTTTTGACCTCTTTTCTCAATACTATAGCTTAAAAGTAACACTGAAAAAAATGTATCTCCCGAAATTCATCAGATCTGAAAATGTCAGAAGAGTACTCACAAACCAAAAAAGGAAAAGAAGCACAGCTTATATCTGTGTTCTACCTAATGATGGTACCAACATAAAAGTTTGTAAGACTGTATTTTCCAATATGTTTTAAATTGCTTATAGGAAAGTAACAGCCATTTAATCAAAAATTAAATTAAATGACGTGACAGCGCTCAAAGTACAATGGGGTAAAACTCATACTTATAAAAACAAATTTATGTAGACAATTTGTTTTCTAACAAATCCCATGCTAAATACGATTCCGCCATAATTACTTAATACTTTTATTATAACCTTATATTATAATAGATAAAGATTATTTATAAAACTGTGAAACAACTTATGATCGTAACGAACACTTAGCGGGCTGTCAAAAATGGTAGTTAAAATAATAGCAAACATAACAAATAATTGTAAAGTTTACGATCGGTACCGATCGCTTTGACAGTACAGACTACCAAAAATCGTTATATTCGGATTGTTATGACTTAACAACAAATATTGGTTGTAAAGTGATCGTTATCTATGTCGAGACTGCAGCCGCAGGGGTAGGACAGTTGCCTTGGACCACAAGAATTCAATTGAAGGTAGCGCCATCCATAATTTGTTTCCGAAAACATTATGTTTATTATTGGTCTAAGGGCTTCACAGATGTCGCTACTTTTTAAAAAGAAATTAAAATTAACTTAAAAATAAAATTAAATGCACAATTAAATATCATGAAATCAATCGATTACGATAATTATGATACTGGCCACCCTAAACTTCAAAAGCTCAAATATTCAAACGAAAATGAAAGTCAAAATCATAGATTACTGACTACATACTAGAGACAAAATCCTGTATATACCTATTATACTCTTAGGTCGACACTGCCGCGCGATCATCTCGACGCGCAAGCGTAGGTGTACGTGCTCACCGCGAGCAATCCGTTGACGGACTCGCACTTCTTATCTATACAGAAATGTACCCAGGAAGATATAGAAATGCAAGAACTTATTAAAATAATAAAACGAGGTTGGCCCTGTCATAAAAGTAAAATAAAAGACATAATAAAGCCTTTTTGAGATAGTAGGGATGAATTATCAGTTAACTTTGGTATAGTATGGAGGGGTAGCATGGTAATAATACCTAAATGCATGAGATACAAAATGATTAAAAAGATTCATTTGAGCCATCTAGGGATTGAAAAATGTAAACTCAGAGCTCGAGAAATTATGTACGGGCCTAATATGAATACTCAACTTGAAGATTATCTGTCACATTGTCAAGCTTGTCTAACTTATAAAAAACAGAATTGTAAGGAACCGTTAATGCAACATGAAGTACCAAATAGGGCATGGTCTAAAGTAGGAATAAACGTTTTTCACTTCGGAACAAAATCGTTTGTCCTCATCATAGACTACTATAGTAAATTTGAGAATTAATAAAAAAATCATTGCTTAAAGTCAGAATTAATTTTTAAAAAAATGAAACAAGTTTTTAGTAGACACGGTATACCCGACACGGATACCGATAATGGTCCTGAGTTTGCATCTAACACCTTTCGTGAATTCTCACATGATTGGAAATTCCAGCATGTGACGTCATCGCCGAGATATCCTCAATCTAACGGCCAGGTCGAGCGTGCCATACAAAACAATTAAAATATGATGAGAAAAACGGCTTATGATCAGGCGGAGTTCCCATTAGCGCTCCTTGAATATCTAAATACACCAATCAGTAAGGAGCTCGCTAGTCCAGCGGAGTTGTTATATAATAGAAAACTCCGCAGTATACTTCCGTGTTCTCCAAATTTATTGTTACCAAAAATTAATACGGACGTAATAAATAAATTAAAACGCCGTCAAAAAAAGCAAAAAATGTATTACGATAAAGGTGCTAGAAAATTAAAAACACTAATAATTGGACAAAAAGTTACAAGTTCGAATTAACAAAACATGGGTACCAGGTTTTATTAAAAGTATTGTAGGCCCTAGGTCATATTTAATAAAGCATGGCAACGGGTGGTGTATTAAGACGAAATAGGAAGCATATCATAGTTGATTCGAACCAGAGAATCGATGAATCATCTAATCTACGCACACAGTACGATGATATCGCCGTAAACAATAACAACACCTCCGCGCACGCGCCCTCCCCGCACGGCTCCAGTACTCAGCTGCGAGCGCCTCACTTGCAACAATCTGATAGATCAACTGTTTTCACTAACTGTTTTTATCGTACACGTTCCGGCAGGGAAGTGAGACCTCCTGATCGATGGGGCTTCTCCGCACCACAGAAATGACAGCTATGAATAATGTAGGCAAAAAACTTTATTTTATTTTATTTAATTATAGGATTGATTTTTTATTATTAATTTTATATAAATTATTTTTTATCAATAACAATAAGTCGAAAGCAACAAGTTAATTGGATTTTGTTTTTAATAAATATTATATAAATTACGCATTGATAAATTATATTAATATGATTAAGTTACACGTTATAATTATATGAATAAATTCATGTATTATTATAAATCAAATTGTTAATTTTCATACTTTTATTTAAGAAATGCTTTTATTATATTAAGATTATTATTTGTGGTTTTATAAAAGATTAGTGTTAAACCTCGACCCTTTATAATTTCTTAAGAAGTTCACAGTTAGGCAAACTTATTCTATCAGATGAATTGTGTAACGTAGTTGATACAGAAGAAGAACTTTTTGAAAAAGTTTATCAGTCTATTGAACAGAATTATCTAAATAGGACATGGTTGTGTGAGCGGGCAACTTTAACTACAAAAAAATATGTAGTACACCAAAATAATGAAAGGATACAGAATATGACACCAGGAGATGAAAAAAAATGTATAAATCAATTTATACAATGATGAATCAAGACGAAGTGTGAACTTCCCAACAAAATTTTTATAATTCCGCTTGGTATGCCTTTGCATGTATTGAAGCTAAAAATTGGATCACCAGACATATTGTTACGAAATCTCAATTCGCCAAAATTATGTAACGGTACAAGATTATGTATAAAACAACTTCTCAACAACATTATTGAGGCAGTAATTCTAACTGGCAAAGAAAAAGGAAAACCCGTTTTTATACCATGAATTTAATTAATTTCAAATGATTTACCCATTCTGTTTTAAACGGTTACAGTTTCCTCTACGATTGGCTTACAGTATAACTATCAATAAGGCACAAGGTCAAACGTTCCAATATTGTGGAGTGAATTTGGGAGAATCCCGTTTTACACATGGTCAACTCATCAGATGCACCGGAACACAAGACCTATACATGACTATCTGTAAAGTACTTCTCGTTCTCAGAATACGGCGTGAGGCAGGGCGGTCTAAGCTCTTCTACGCTCTTTAACTTAATAGTACTCGGATGACCGAGCTTTGCTCGTTTTTTTTTTAAATTACATTTAGATACAAATTACATACTGACGAATAATATTTTTTGATCTTATTGACATAATAGAAAAAACTGAACTGGTTATTTGAATAAAAAATCATGAGTGCAATTAGTTTAATTAAAATTTTCGTATTTTTAAAAAATAGTAAAATAAAAACCGGCCAAGAGCGTGTCGGGCCACGCTCAGTGTAGGGTTCCGTAGTTTCCCGTCCGTCACAATAAGTGTTCCCACTTATGAGTTTAAAGGTGGGTATCCATTATGTTCGCGCTCCAGCAGCGCTCCGCGCTCCTGCAACTGCTCCCGGTAGTGGGTACTGTTGTTTCCATCAAGTTCAAAATGATTTTCCTAGAAAGTCCTTATAAAGTTCTACTTTTCAGATTTTTCATATTTTCTAAACTTATGGTCAAAAGTTAGAGGGGGGGGAAGTTTTTTCTTTGAATGTATGATTTTAGTAAACCCCTATTTATTTTTAAATACCTTTCCAACAATATATCACACGTTAGGGTTGAAATTAAAAAAAAATCACTTCCCACTTTACATATAGGGGGGCTACCATAATAAAACATTTTTTTCCAATTTTTATTTTACCACTTTGTCGGCGTGATTGATACACATATTGGTACCAAATTTCAGCTTTTTAGTGCTAACGGTCACAGAGATTAAGCGAGGACGGACAGACAGACATGGCGAAACTATAAGGGTTCCTAGTTGACTACGGAACCCTAAAAAGGGTACGAAATAATAGATTTTCTCACAAAAGAAGGGAACTTTAAAAAAAAGGAAAAAAAATCGGACCGAAGGCAGGACGCGAACCAAGGCATTACGATTTCGCGACCGCTCGATATCCATTTGAGCTATTACGATCATTAACACAGTGTCAAAATTTACCTTCTTATATTGTAGCAGTTTTTTAATTGCCTGAAAACGCGGACAAAAAGACATTTTTTAAAAATAAATCCTAGCTAGATCGATTTATTGCCCCCGAAACTACCTGGACACTAAATTTTATGAAAATAGTTGGAGCCGTTTCCGAGATTCCGATTATATATAAGAATTGCTCGTTTAACCTTTTGAGCGCCACGCCAAAAACTCACTACCGTGTCCTGTACGCCAAAACGAAAAGTAAACAAAAATACCTACGAAAAAAATAGTCTTGCCAAGAGTTTATATATCGATAACACAAAATAACTGGTTTTTGTTGGTTTTTTATACAATAAATGACTCTTTATAATGGGGTATGTTTTATTTAATCTTGTGCTGTCTTCCACTCTTTTAATATATGTACTTTGTATATAAATAAAAACAAACAATAACAATAAAATAGTAGTAAACCACAGCACTACTCTCCATCGTGATGACGTCAATGTCACGACTGGACGACAACGGCGTAGCTGACCTTTCTTTTTGAAACTTTCTTAGAAATGTAGCCGTGTCGCACGTTGTGTATCGATTTCAAAATCGATCAAACCGAAATATACAGACATCGATTCAAAATATTTTATGGCGAGGCGTAGGCCAAGTGAATCACAGAAGAAAAGTCACGCTCTTATGACAATGGGGGTTTCATGGTGCTGATGTTGAATTTTGAGATTGAGAAAGAAAATCGCACAACACAAAATGAAAAATTGCTCTTCATACCTTAAGTAAAAAAAAACTCATTTATTATTTGTAATTTTATATTTTTAAAATAAAAAAGGTACATAATTATTCACTAATCAACAATTGTATTATAGGTAATTATTCGCACTAGGAAAATCAGTCTTATAATAATAAAATCTTAGTCATGGAATAAAAAATCAGTAATTATTATAAAAATCAACAAATGGTACATAATTATCCACCAATCAACAATTGTATATAATTATTCGCACTAGAAAAATCAGTCTTAAAATATTAAAATCTTGGTTCTACTTATTACAGAAATCAACAAATGGTACATAATTATTCACTAATCAACAATTGTATATAATTATTTGCACTAGGTCTAGTCTTAAAATATTAAAATCTTGGTCTTTAACTCAATCAGTACTTAATATAGAAAACAACAATTAAAAATAATTAATAAATTATAGGTAATATTAATCTTAAAATAATAAAAATCTTATGGAATAATAAAACAAAAATGTTTAGCTGGCCAAAGCAAATTTATTAACGTGGTAGAGCCATGCTGTAGTTATATTACGGGAGAGTAGTTGTAGCACGAATGGGTCGACTCAACCGGGGAAGAACCACGCTCTCACGGAATACCGGCGTCAACTAGTAGCTTAATGCTGCTGTGTTTCGTATGGTAAGTGTAGAGAACCGGAGACCCATTTTAACTGGAAACGAGGTATTCCATCTATGTCCTTACGGGTGAGAGCGCATCTGCATTTTGATTCTTAATCGAGAATAGTAATTTATATTCTTAATTCACAAAATTAAACGCTACCAATAGACCTACTAGTCAAAACTTAATACCATTAATGAATTATAATTTTTTTTTAAACATACCTATTTTACTTTATAAATACGTATAATAAAAATATTTTAAAAATAATATTATTTCCTTATAAGAAGTATATAGTTCAAAATCCTAATTTATTAGTCATCGAAAAATAACATCCAGTCATTTATTAGAGTATGGTCAGAAGTGTTTTCTGTACGTTAAGTTATAGCGTTTCTATTTAACGTACAAAGTTTTTCTTTCTTTAAAATTGTTGAGGCGTTTCCTTAATAATTGCTTACTATGACTGATAAACGATTTATAATATTATGTGGATGTTCGAAATTCAACTCCAAATTTCTCGCAGTGCTCAAGAAAGGTAGGATAAAGATATTACAGTTCTGCATGATCCAACGTTGGAAAATAATGATGAAGTGCATGATATCCAAACCGTGTAAGTGATTTAAAATGGTTGTCATCGTACTCAACTCTCTCAACTAAAGTGTCCAGTTGATGAAGACCCCAGTCATAATACATGTCTCTGTAAAAATACAATATTTTGATTAAAAAAAAAAATACAATTCAAGAGAAAACTTGTCATGAAGAAAAATGTATGTAATTATTATCATTGTAGATTGTATGTGTGAGAAAGCCTTTGATTACTGTAATGTCGCCTCTACACGTTGGCCAATACAGTGGCGAATGTAGTGGCGAATATATTGGCCGAGAGTTGGTGACGGCGTCCACACGTTGGAAGGTCGTTCAGTTTACTTCGGTTCGGGCCAATGTACGGACGAACGATGGCTCCGTGGCGCAGTGGCTTAGCAATGAGTAGCTGTGCCGGGGGCCGCGGGTTTGAATCCCGCACGGAACAAGTATTTGTATATCCTACAAATAATTGTTTCGGGTCCGGATGTATGTCCTTGTGCAATTTATGTTTGTAAGCTGCCTCCGCGATACAGGAGAAAATCCAAGTGTGGGGGTTACGTTTTTATAAAATAATTATAAAAGAATAGTGGATATTAATGGGGCTGTAAATAGAAATACGATATACGATTAGGTTTATTTATTCTTTACATGCATCATAAACTGGAATAATTACAATTAATAAGAACTTAACTTATTTTAAAGTTAAAGGAGTTATAATCGATTAGTCTATGTTTTAAAATTGGGTTTTGATTTTAAAGTTTAGCAAAATATGTACTTGCATTTCTATCAGACATTTGATGTATATAAAAAACACCTTATAATTTATTTGGTAATTTAATTGAGAAAGACAAAAACAATAGCAATAAATATAATTAAAACTGACTTGATAATAGGTACTAATTATAACTTAGAACATAAATGAAAAACTCATGACGAGCAAAGTGGCTCAGGACCATGCTTTGCGGCAGTCTGTGGAGGAGGATGTTCAGTAGTGGACTTGTGAACAGCTGTAATGGTGATGATGATTCGAAAACTTGCACGATTGAATTATAAGAAGTCGACGTTTTTTTTATAGGATAGGGTGACAAACGAGCACACAGTCCACTGATGGTAAGTGTTTGCTGTGGCCCATAGACGTCTACATCTATGCTCGATTACAAATCAAAATGCATATGCGTTCTCACCCGTGAGGACTAAGATGAAATGCCTCGTTTCCTTTAAAAAGTGTCTCTGGTTCTCTACACTCACTATACGAAACACAGCATCATTAAGCTACTATTTTACGCTGATATTCTGTGAGAGCGTGGTCCTTCCCCGGTTGAGCCAACCCATTCGTGCTACAACTAAATATACTTCTAATATAACTGCGTGGTTCTACCACGTATAAACGACGTGCTTCATTTTTTTTTCATTCTAAAATTGTTCTCGTAACAATCTGATTGTAAATAAATGTTCGTTATTTTTTTGATAAATAGTTAATCGATTAAAACAAATGTTTAAAAATAATTAATTCGCACTAATTAAAGTAGTAGGAATGTTTAAAGTTGAAATTGGCACTAAAAGGCTGGTAATTGGGGCATCCATCATACAAAGCTTGAATATAAAATTTAAATCAGATGGGTGTAATCACTATGGGAGCTTGTAGCAAACTAAATGCGTGACCAACGTGTGGACGCGGCGACCAAACTCTACCAACAATCCTTTGATCTTTTGTAAAAAACCGACACCACACGGATCTCGCGCCAACTTGCGGGCCATCGTCCCAATACATACCAATGAAGCCCAAACACCCCGTCTACACGTTGGCCAATGCTATTGGCCACTACATTCGCCACTGTGTTGGCCAACGTGTAGAGGCGACATTAGACGCGAAAGTGTTAGTAGCAAAAAAAGAACGTCGCCGCCGAGAACAAAAGAGCAATTTAGTATTAAGTCGACACGCTATTTTAGATCTTAATGTTTTACCATTACATTGATTTTTAGTCTACTCACAATACTATTCGAAATGATTGTAATGCCGAAAGGTAGAAAGTCGATATACTATTTTGGACCTTAATGCTTTTTCATTAGGTTGATTTATGATTTATGGTCTACTCACGGTACCTACTTTTCGGAAAGATTATGGTGAAATATGGTTTAAGATATTTATTTCGCTAAACAATATTACCATTCGCTTTTTGACAGAAAAAAATATCTACTAGTTGCAGTATAAAAGTAAACGAACATGATGAGTTATTCGAATTTCGAGACCTCGCAAAGAGTAAACTCATGGAGAATATCTCTCCATCTCATACAGCGTAATATCAGATGGCCAGAGCCCTCCGCATAGACGCTATCACCCACACTCTCTCTCCCGTCTCAACGGCACGGTTGCCTTCGAGGACGAGGAAAAGGCTGAGTGCTTTGCAGATAGCATTGACGCACAATGCTCTCCTAGCTCTCAACCCGTCGACCCCTCACACGTCCAGGCAGTGGAGGATGAGGTCCGCCGCTGGAACTCACCCCCTACGGCCTCCGAACCTATGTGTCCAATGATGAGATTTCATCCCTCATCAAAGGACTTAAGCCTAAAAAGGCTCCGGACGCGGATGGCATCTCCAAACAAGCCCTAAAACACTATCCTGAGCAGGTGTTAACCTTTTTAACTATTATCATCAACGCCTGCTTCAACCTTACTTACTTTCCCACTACGTGGAAAGAGGCAACTGTGATTGGAATTCCCAAGCCAGGCAAGCCTCTCAACCTCCCCTCCAGTCATCGCCCCATTAGCCTCCTCAAGGCAATGGGCAAGCTCTTCGAAAGAGTCATCCAAACACGTATGAGGCGCTATCTGTTTCCCACAGACGGTGACCCTCTTATCATTCCCCATCAATTCGGCTTCCGAGCCCAACACTCATGTCCCCAACAAGTTCACCGTATTGTGGAATATATCCTCAGCGGTTTCTATCCTCGTCGTCATAAGACCATCGCGGTCTTTTTCGACATAGCTAAAGCTTTCGATAGAGTCTGGCATACAGGCCTTATCTACAAGCTCTACAAAATAGGTCTCCCCGATCGTCTAGTACGTCTCGTGGCCTCCTACTTAAAGCATCGTACCTTTCGTTTTAGACACGAAGGCACGCTATCTTCACAGCGAACTATCACGGCTGGTGTCCCTCAGGGCTCAGTACTTGCTCCTCTGCTGTACATCCTGTTCACCAACGACATTCCCATCCCGTCGAAAGGTGTTCAGCTCTCCCTCTTCGCAGACGACACTGCTATCTACTGCAAAGGTATCTCACTACCCTTCATACGGAACAAGATCCAAAAGTCAGTTGATGACCTAGGAGCCTGGTTCAAAAAATGGCGCATCGATGTGAACCCGGAGAAGAGCTCCGCCGTTCACTTCGATTATAAACGACGCCGTCTCAAAAACACTCCACCAATACGTATGCTAGGGACCCCAGTCCCCTGGCATACGACCGCCAAATATTTAGGTGTCACTCTAGACACAGGGCTCACTTTCAGGCCCCACGTCAAAAGAGTAACCCGTCACGCACGGTTCTATCTGAGTAGGCTCAACAGTATGTTGGGCCGACACAGTAAAATGTCCCTTAGAAACAAGCGTACCCTTTATAAGGTCTGTATACGACCAGTCATGTCATACGCGGGGCCCGTTTTTGCCCACGCCAACCCTAAAATTATTAATGAACTGCAAATAGTTCAAAACCTTTTCTGTCGTCGAGCTGCGAACGCACCTTGGTACGTCCGTAATGCTGACCTTCATCGGGACCTAGAGCTCCCCACAATCCAACAATTTCTCCAAAAACTCTCTGAGAACTTCTTCAAATCCTCAGAGTCGCACTCAAATCATTTAATTCGTGAGGCAGCTACTTATGCAGCCCCACCCCCCTCTCGCTATCGAGTCCGCAGGCCGAGAAACTCTCTCTCGGACCCGCTTAATAAACTAACAAACGACCTGAACTGCCTCCTGGCGGCTCAGGCCAACTCTAATTAAATTAAATTATTATATTAACTAATATTAATTTGCCTTCGTAGGCACTCCCTCAGCGGCTCGTAGCCGCCTGCGCCCTCTTTTCCCAAAAGAGGGTCGCTCACGATAAGGCACAATAAAGCTTAATCAGCCGGCTGCCTGTCCCCAAAGGCGGTTTTTAGAGGGTATCACTTAGGGTCCCTGGTAGGACAGTGAGTCCCTCATAACCACGATAGACCGGCTATCGTGGTATGCGTAATGCATTTTCCGCCTCCCTACGTATAGGGTAGCCCTTTAATTGCTTCAGGCGCAAAAAAAATGAGTTATTCTAAACTTGAAAACAAAAACATAAAAAATGTGCTCACAAGAGTCGCCCGGGAAACAGTTTCATTTTGTAGCGAACTTATTATATTTAAAATTAAACAAAATATTATAAAATAATAGATACATAAAATAGGCAATAGTGCCGTGTAGTGGCGGTTGAGAATATCCACTACCCCATATCTTCCCGTGGGTGTCGTAAGAGGCGACAGAGGGAGACAGGCAGGAGATGGGCAGCAGCATCTTCCTAATAACAACTGTGTTATAATAAAAAACTGCGGTTGCCAACCCGCTCGCCAAGCGTGGCAACTATGGCAAATATCCCCCCATGAATAATGACGCAAAAAAACGGCCCCCAGTCCCCGGCGGTCCCGCTATTCCTGGATACGGTGGCGACCATGGTAACGGCGGGGCAGGGGGTGCTAAGAATCTCCGGTGGAGGTTCGGTTGCCACCTACGACGACTCGACCTGGCAACATATAACGCACGCACCCTGAGGACTGACGAGAAGATCCTGGAGCTGGAAGAAGAGGTAGACAAGTTGCGCTGGCATATTATTGGATTATCCGAGGTCCGAAGAGAGGGGGAGGATACGGCAATCCTCGAGTCCGGCAACTTGTTCTACCACCGGGAGGGCGACCATCTGTCCCAAGGAGGTGTCGGATTTATCGTCCACAAGTCTCTCGTCAACAACGTTGTAAAGATTGGGAGTGTGTCGACGAGGGTCGCGTACCTGATACTCAGAATCACCAAACGGTATTCGCTGAAGGTCATACAGGTTTACGCACCAACCTCGGCACATCTCGATGAGGAGGTGGAGGAAATGTATGAGGATATTTCCAGAGCCATGCATTCCTCCAAAACCCACTACACGGTGTTGATGGGAGACTTCAACGCAAAACTGGGCACAAGAGAAAGCGGTGAGCTGAGGGTGGGGAAATTTGGAGTAGGGCAACGGAACCGAAGGGGCCAGCAGCTGGCCGACTTTATGGAGAAAGAGGGACTCTTTATGATGAACTCTTTTTTCCAGAAGCGGCCAAACCGGAAGTGGACCTGGTCGAGCCCCGACGGTTCCACAAACAATGAGATTGACTTCATTATGACGACCAGACGCCAACTGTTCAGTGATGTTTCACCCTTGCGATCGCAGGTGAAAACTGGCAGCGATCACCGAATGGTTAGAGGCACACTGAACCTAAACGTTAAGTTGGAGAGGTCTCGTCTAATGAAGTCAAAGCTCCGTCCCCCTCGTGCTCTAATCCAGAATCCCGAAACCTTTCAGCTCGAGTTACAAAACCGCTTTCAGTGCCTAGAGGATTGCAATGCAGTGGACGATATGAATGACAAGCTCGTGGAAACTGTCCATACGGTCGGAGCTAAGTTCTGCAAGACCCGCCGCAGAAGAACACAAAAACTCTCCGATCACACTCTTAATCTCATGGCTGTTAGACGGGAGATGAGGCTGCAATCGTCAACAGATTTGACAGCATACAGGCAGCTGAACAGACAGATCTCCAAATGCATGCGGCGAGACTTACGCAACTTTAATACTGCTCGTATTAAAGAAGCGATCGAGCGGAACCAGGGCTCCAAAGTCTTTGCCAGAGATCTGTCTGCCAGAAGAAGCCAACTGTCAAGGCTGAAGACTGAGTGTGGCAACATCGTTTCCGGGACACCTGAGATTCTGAGTGAGATTGAGAGGTTCTATGGGCAGCTGTACACATCATCGTTGGAGCTACACGCAAGTGTGAGTAACGATCCAAGAGCAAGTCTTATCCGACACTATTCCGATGATATCCCGGACGTCAGTCTGAGCGAGATTAGAATGGCTCTCCACCACCTTAAAAACGGCAGGGCCCCAGGCGAGGATGGAATTACAGCGGAGCTTCTGAAAGCGGGTGGAACACCGGTACTTGAAGTCCTTCAGAAGCTCTTCAATTCCGTCCTCCAACCTGCTGCACTACTCCTCGTCGAGGCGTGGAGCAGAAGCGCGGTGGTCTTGTTCTTTAAGAAAGGCGACGACGCTCTCTTGAAGAACTACAGACCGATTTCCCTTCTGAGCCGCGTCTACGTGCTGTTTTCGAGAGTCATTACGAATCGTCTCGCACGCAGACTCGACGACTTCCAGCCTCCCGAACAAGCCGGTTTCCGAAAAGGCTTCAGTACCATAGACCACGTACATACCCTTCGGCAAATTGTACAGAAGTCCGAAGAGTACAATCTGCCACTTTGCCTGGCGTATGTGGACTATGAGAAAGCCTTTGATTCCGTCGAAATTTGGGCGGTGCTACAGTCTCTTCAGCGGTGCCTAGTTGACTGTCGGTATATTGAAGTGCTGAAGTGTTTGTACAGTAGGGCTACGATGGCTATCCGAGTACAGAACCAGAGTACGAAACCTATCCAACTGCAGAGAGGTGTAAGACAGGGTGATGTTATATCCCCCGAAACTCTTCACCGCTGCATTGGACGACGTTTTCAAGCTACTGTACTGGAAAGGATACGGTATTAACATCAATGGCGAGTACATCACTCACCTTCGATTTGCCGACGATATAGTCCTTATGACAGACTCGCTGGAGGACCTTAGCACTATGCTCAATGACCTCAATGGTGTCTCCCAACGGATAGGTCTTAAGATGAACATGGACACACAAAACAAAGATCATGTTTAATGTCCATGTCACACCTATGCCGGTAGTTGTTGGGAGCACTATGCTCGAAGTTGTTGACGAGTACGTTTACCTGGGACAAATAGTCCGACTAGGTAAGTCCAACTTCGACCGAGAGGTCAATCGACGGATTCAACTCGGCTGGGCAGCGTTCGGGAAATTACTACACATCTTCTCATCAGGTATACCTCAATCTCTGAAAACTAAAGTGTACAACCAGTGCGTGTTGCCAGTGATGACTTACGGATCTGAGACGTGGTCCTTCACCGCTGGCCGTATGAGGACGCTCAAGGTCGCTCAGCGAGCTATGGAGGAGCTATAGAGGGCTATGCTCGGAGTTTCACTGCGTGATAGACTCAGAAATGGGGATATCCGCAGTGAAATCAGAGTGACCGACATAGCCCAACGGATTAGTAAGCTGAAGTGGCAATGGGCCGGCCATATAGCTCGAAGAACCGATAACCGATGGGGAAGAAAGATTCTCGAGTGGCAGCCTCGTACCGGTAGGCGTAGTGTAGGGCGACCCCCCACTAGATGGAGTGACGACCTGGTAAGACATGCAGGAAGTCGATGGATGCAGGTGGCTCAGGACCGTGCTTTGTGGCATTACTTGGGGGAGGCCTATGTTCAGCAGTAGACTTGTGAAGGGCTGTAATGATGATGATGATGATGAAAATAGGCAATATGCATGTTAGTAAAATAAGTTTAATTTATTAGGAACTTAAGACACTTACCTCACTTAAATCTTCAGATAATGATTCAGATTCCGAAAATTCATCATCGTCGACGCTTTCCAAAATCCAAATGAGTTCTGAGGAATCGTTCATGTTGCACTGCACTAATTTTCCCGCTAATTGCTTATGACGTCATCAGCGTGTCGTCTATACTTGACCACGGCGCCCAGTGAACTGATTTTCAATGTCGCGCTAAGGATGCGCCAGAGTTGAGATATTAGATTTATTATGCGAAGATAATTTGATAATTTTTTTTTATTCATGTAGCTAATAATAGTTTTATATTTCTAACCTTTTGTTTTATTTAAATATCAATAATAATAGAAAAAAAAACACGTTTGAGCTTAATTTTGAATAGTTTTCAATAAATCTATGCCTAACGCATTACGACACTAGCGGTCAAACATAGACGACTTTGGCGTGCTGGACATAGTATTTGTTTAGATAAAAATCCATTTTTTTAGATCAATGTTTCTTAGTACTTGTGGCTCTAGGATACTTGTTTTTCATACTCACATGTTGCTGGGTTATTCTTTTTTGAGGGGTGTTGAATTAAAATACCTGTAATAATTTTCCAATGTCTATATTTCATATTTTTGTGGGCCGGGTTTTTTGTCAACTATAGACGTCGTTGGCGCTCAAGGCCCGCGGGTGCTGGTCACGTATAGACGACTTTGGCGCTCAAAAGGTTAAAGGTATTTAACTTATAAGGCTAATAATGATGAGCTCAGCAGTACCGGTATCGGTGCCACATTGACGGAGTTGTGTTAATAACATAATTTACGCAGGTGATATGGTGCTGCTGAGTCCATCAAGTGCAGCCTTAAAGAAAATGTTAACCATAGTAAAGTAAAGTTACAGCCTATATACGTCCCACTGCTGGGCACAGGCCTCCCCTTATTTCTGAGAGGGTTTTAGGGCAAGGAAGTGTCCGCCGCGCTGCCCTAGTGCGTGTTGGCGAACTTCACATGTCTTCGAAATAATTTTTTTTTCTTATTCCTCAGACATGCAGGTTTCCTCACGATGTTTTCCTTCACCGCCGAGCACGTGGTTAATCAGCACTTAAAATTGCAATTAACAATTTCATTGGTGCCGGCGGCGATCGAACCCGGGTTACTCGCGTTCTGTTATATTTACAGCGAGCGTTAACCATCTGAGCTACCACGGCTCTCTGAGATACCACGGCTTAAAAAAAAAGGTTAACCATATGCGAGTCTTATGCTGTGGTTCAGGGGCTCAAACATAATTCTGTTAAGAGCGAAGTCATGATGTTCAATCCGGACCACAAGTGATACACTAATGTGCCAATTTATAAGCTCTGTGGAACCCCTTGAAAAAAGTTGAGACCTTTAAGTACCTGGGCCACTATACTGTGATCCACAGAAGACCTGAAAGACAACCGAGATATTGAGAGGGAGCGGAGATCGCTGTCTGTCCGCTGTAATATGTGGGCCCGCAGATTTGCTACATGTACTGACGAAGCAAAGGTTACACTTTTCAAGGCGTACTGTCAGTCATTTTATACGTGCAGTCTGTGGGTTGACTTTACGCAGATGACATACAGTGATGTTCGCGTACAATACAATAACGCGTTCCGGGTATTGATGGGCTGCCGCGTTTCTGTAACACTTCTGCTCACGTAGATGGTTTCGCCGCCATAATGCGTAAACATTGCGCTTCACACCTTAGGCGCATTCGCGACAGCCCCAACAGTATCTTGCGCGCGTCGGCAGACCGCTGGGACTCGCCGATGCTTGCTCGATGGATGCGGCTGCACGCAGTCAAGTAGTCATCTTGCGGCGGGTGCCAGTTTGTTTGTGTGCTTTGTCAGTGTTTTATGTTGAAATGTCCAATTACTAACTTTAGTTATAAGATCAAAAAATTGTGACTAATCCATATGGATAATGATGTTCGAAATAAACGTTTATTATTATTATTATTGTATAATTAATAGAAAAATATGTAAGTAAGGTAAAACATAAAAATTTAACGAGGAAAATCATGTGTTCTTAAGTTAAAAGAATATCTAATTTAATAAAATATACATACACGAAAAAAATGTTCAACAAAAAAACTAACCTAGCGAAGCGGGTTTTCACAGCTATTGTACATATTTTACCAGATACCTCATGAAAAAGATTTTGCTCCAGTGTGTATATTCAAATGTCTTTGCAAATTACTTTTTGTAATACATCTATATTCACAAATATTACACGAAAAAGGTTTTTCTCCAGTATGTATTTTTATGTGTTGTCTCAAACTAGTTTTTCTTGTACATCTATGTTCACAGATATTACACGAAAAAGGTTTATCTCGGGTATGTACCTTCATATGCCTCTGCAAATTAATTATTGTCATATATCGATATTCACAGATATTACACGCAAAAGGGTTTTCTCCAGAATGTATTTTTGTGTGTTTTTTCAAACCAGTTTTTCTTGTACATCTATATTCACAGATATTACACGAAAAAGGTTTTTCCCCAGTATGTATACTCATATGTGTTTGCAAATTAGATTTTTTATTACATCTATAATCACACATTTTACACGAAAAAGGTTTTTCTCCAGTATGTGTTTTCATATGAATTCGCAAACGACTCTCTGTAATACATCTATATTCACAGATATGACACGAAAAATGTTTTTCTCTGGTGTGTATTTTTATGTGTTGTTTCAAACCAGTTTTTCTTATACATTTATATTCACAGATATTACACGAAAATGGTTTTTCACCGGTGTGTAATTTCATATGTATTTTCAAATTACTTTTCGTAATAGATTTATATTCACAGATATTACACAAAAAAGGTTTTTCTCCGGTATGTAATTTCATATGTGTTTGCAAATTAGATTTTTTATTACATCTATATTCACACATATTACACGAAAAAGGTTTTTCTCCGGTGTGTATTTTCAGATGCCTTTGCAACTCACTTTTTCTAATAAATTTATATTCACAATTATTACAACAGTAAATTTGTTTAGCGTCGTGTATTTTAATATGTGTCAAAATGCGACGTTTATCAGATGTCTTAAATTCGCATATATCACAATTAAATATTTCTGTTTTTTGTGGTACTGGAGTTTGTTCAACTTGTGTCCGAACTGCAGTGGTGTCTGAGTTATTTTGCGTCTTATGACTGCATAAAATGTGTTTGGCGAGAATGTCTTTTGTTGGGAATTTTTCACTACAATCATCACATTCAAAAATGTATTTTGTTGATGCCTCAGATGTTTTTTTCGTAAGTATATTTATACTCATTTGTTTCGAAATTTTATTTTTCATTGTCTTCAAAAAATGCTTTCCTTTTTTATTAATTGGTTGTTTATCTTTTTTCACTTTAGGATTTGGTTTAATAGTAGGACCTTCAAAATCGAGGTTTTCTTTACGTACTACGTTTATTTTACTATCAGTAGAATTTGGTTTAATCTCCTCAGAAGGTTCTAAAAAAATATTTGTCGGTATGATGTACTGTTCTGAAATACACAGGAATTAAACATTTTATTATTGTAAGACATTGCATTTTGTGGTGACGGGATTAGTGCACGCAATTGAGGGAGGGCGGGAGGTGCTCTTCAAACTGGGTAGGACACATCATTTTATTTAATTGAGCGGATGATTACAAAGTAACTATTACTATCTTTATTACTACTCATAATGTTAATCTGGCCTCAATTTTTTTTTTATAAATAATACTAGTATAAATGACGAATTTAAATGAAAAATTAATTTTA
The DNA here is from genome assembly GCA_907164705.1 of Parnassius apollo. Taxonomy (NCBI): domain Eukaryota; kingdom Metazoa; phylum Arthropoda; class Insecta; order Lepidoptera; family Papilionidae; genus Parnassius; species Parnassius apollo. Next base: position 136,317 of record CAJQZP010000349.1, on the reverse strand, counting down.
AACTCGAAAAACTCGGGTCGAAACAGACCCATCTAGTGGCAAATTATGGAACTTGTTAATCGTTTCAGTCGTTGAACGGTTCTTTTCATAATCAGAAATGCAGTGACAGTTAAACGACATTTATCCTATAGATAACTTTATTGAATCTATAGCTAATGGGAATATAACTTGGAACTTCAGAAACCGGCACTTATGCGACAGTGTAGTTCTTTTCATGTATACAAAAAATGTGGTCATTAACTGTAACAAATTGTGAAGAATCCTACCCTAGTGAAGTCACTCGCGTTAAAGGCACCTTCTTGTCGAGTAAATTGGTACCCGTCTGGAACACATGGCCCGATCCGCCCTAATATGTCACTATCATATAGTTTTCCTCAAAGCATTTTAAAACTTTTTTGATATTTTAAAAATTAAGTTGTACATATATGCTTATCTTTTTATTATTATTTAATCTTCTTTCTCCATAAGAGTGCTTTTGACATGCACTTTGAATTTAAGCAAATGTAAATCAGTTAATCAGTACATTGCACATGAAGTCCTCTTTATTCTGTGTCCATGGGCTACAGTAACCACTTGCCATTATGTAAATTGTACCTTAATTTAATAATATCACAAAATGTGTGTATCTTACCTGCTTCATGATTCCCGTTTACTTCAAATTTGCAGTTCTCATACTCCAAATTCTCTTCCTCAACTTTAACAGAATCAAGGTTAAAAATATCGTCCTTACAATCATTTTCTATATCACACTCTAGTGGCCAGATATCAATATGATGAATTGGTGTGAATTGAATCTCATCTCTAGCCTCAGGCGGTTTTGGTATAGACTGAAACCAAATTATTTTTTGTTAAATATGAGAAAAGCCAGTGTGCTTATGCCGTAGGAGAATCCATACCACCATCATCATCACTACAACCCTTCACAAGTCCACTGCCGAACATAGGCCTCCCCCAAGGAATGCCAGAAGGTCCGGTACTGAGCCACCTACATCCATCGACTTCCTGCATATCTTACCAGGGACGCCCTACACTTCGACTGCCGGTTGTCGGTTCTTCGAGCTATATGGCCGGCCCAATGCCGCTTCAGCTTAAGTATCCGTTGGGCTTTGTCGGTTATTCTGGTTCTACTGCAGATATCCTCAAGAAATAATATATAGAAACCCCGAGAATAGCCATCTCCATCTCCATAGTTCGCTGAGCGACCTCGAGCTTCCTCATACAGCCAGCAGTGGAGTACCACGTCTCAGATCCATAGGTCATCACTGGCAACACACACTGGTTGCACAATCTAGTTTTGAGGTTTTGAGATATGACTGACGAGATGTGCCGTAATCACCCGAACGCTGCCCAGCCGAGTTGAATCTGTCGATTGATCCCCTGGTCAAAGTTGGACTTACGTAGTCTGACTATTTGTCCCAGGTAAACATACTCGTCAACAACTTGGAGCGTTTGTTCGAAGAGACTTTAAGTACCGGTCTTCCACCCGCTTTCAGAACTCCGCTGTAATTCCATCCTCGCTTGGGGCCTTGTCGTTTTTAAGGTGCTGGAGAGCCATTCTAACCTTGCTCAGACTGATGACTTCAGACTTGCTCCTATACTGTTAGTCACACGTTCATGTGGCTCTAACGATGATGTGCACATCAGCACAGCATTGCATAGAGCCTCTCAATTTTACACAAAATATCTTTGTTTACTTACAAGATATTTCATTTCTATATTATGACAGTTTGATAATTGTTTTTTTTTTTATTAAATAAGTGCTTAGCTTACTGTAATTCGTAAAATATAGAACATTGCTCTGACAAAAAAGTAAGTTGGATTGAAGGACAAGCTTCACTTTGTAGTAGAAAAAATACATTCTCCCATATGGCATTAAGAAGCAGCATACAATGCGCGAGACAGGTAGTGAGTGAAGTGATGATTTAGACCAAAACTTCATTATAATAGGAATGAACCATCAAGCAGTGAACTTTTATTAACGGTGGACCGTGTAGTGGCGATGTAAGAATATCTACTACTAACGGGAGGCCCGTGGGTAGTGGATACCTTTCCCGTCACACGACAGCTGTCGTAATAGGCGACAGAGGTAAACAGAAACAGGAGTTGGGCAGCGGCATCTTGCTGATAACTACTCACACTAATATATACCTACCCACGGGACGGGTGTCGTAAGAGCCGGCAGAGGGAAACAGGAACAGGAGTTGGGTAGCGGCATCTTGCTGATAACTACTCACACTAATATATACCTACCCACGGGACGGGTGTCGTAAGAGCCGACAGAGGGAAACAGGAACAGGAGTTGGGCAGCGGCATCTTGCTGATAACTACTCACACTAATATATACCTACCCACGGGATGGGTGTCGTAAGAGCCGGCAGAGGGAAACAGGAACAGGAGTTGGGCAGCAGCATCTTGCTGATAACTACTCACACTAATATATACCTACCCACGGGACGGGTGTCGTAAGAGCCGGCAGAGGGAAACATGAACAGGAGTTGGGCAGCGGCATCTTGCTGATAACAACTCACACTAATATATACCTACCCACGGGATGGGTGTCGTAAGAGCCGACAGAGGGAAACAGAAACAGGAGTTGGGCAGCAGCATCTTGCTGATAACTACTCACACTAATATATACCTACCCACGGGACGGGTGTCGTAAGAGCCGACAGAGGGAAACAGGAACAGGAGTTGGGTAGCGGCATCTTGCTGATAACTACTCACACTAATATATACCTACCCACGGGACGGGTGTCGTAAGAGCCGACAGAGGGAAACAGGAACAGGAGTTGGGCAGCGGCATCTTGCTGATAACTACTCACACTAATATATACCTACCCACGGGACGGGTGTCGTAAGAGCCGACAGAGGGAAACAGGAACAGGAGTTGGGCAGCGGCATCTTGCTGATAACTACTCACACTAATATATACCTACCCACGGGACGGGTGTCGTAAGAGCCGGCAGAGGGAAACAGGAACAGGAGTTGGGCAGCAGCATCTTGCTGATAACTACTCACACTAATATATACCTACCCACGGGACGGGTGTCGTAAGAGCCGACAGAGGGAAACAGGAACAGGAGTTGGGCAGCGGCATCTTGCTGATAACTACTCACACTAATATATACCTACCCACGGGATGGGTGTCGTAAGAGCCGGCAGAGGGAAACAGGAACAGGAGTTGGGCAGCAGCATCTTGCTGATAACTACTCACACTAATATATACCTACCCACGGGACGGGTGTCGTAAGAGCCGGCAGAGGGAAACAGGAACAGGAGCTGGGCAGCGGCATCTTGCTGATAACTACTCACAATAATATATACCTACCCACGGGATGGGTGTCGTAAGAGCCGGCAGAGGGAAACAGGAACAGGAGTTGGGCAGCAGCATCTTGCTGATAACTACTCACACTAATATATACCTACCCACGGGACGGGTGTCGTAAGAGCCGACAGAGGGAAACATGAACAGGAGTTGGGCAGCGGCATCTTGCTGATAACAACTCACACTAATATATACCTACCCACGGGACGGGTGTCGTAAGAGCCGACAGAGGGAAACAGAAACAGGAGCTGGGCAGCGGCATCTTGCTGATAACAACTCACACTAATATATACCTACCCACGGGACGGGTGTCGTAAGAGCCGACAGAGGGAAACAGGAACAGGAGCTGGGCAGCGGCATCTTGCTGATAACAACTCACACTAATATATACCTACCCACGGGACGGGTGTCGTAAGAGCCGACAGAGGGAAACAGAAACAGGAGCTGGGCAGCGGCATCTTGCTGATAACTACTCACACTAATATATACCTACCCACGGGATGGGTGTCGTAAGAGCCGACAGAGGGAAACAGAAACAGGAGCTGGGCAGCGGCATCTTGCTTATAACTACTCACACTAATATATACCTACCCACGGGACGGGTGTCGTAAGAGCCGACAGAGGGAAACAGGAACAGGAGCTGGGCAGCGGCATCTTGCTGATAACTACTCACACTAATATATACCTACCCACGGGACGGGTGTCGTAAGAGCCGACAGAGGGAAACAGAAACAGGAGCTGGGCAGCGGCATCTTGCTGATAACAACTCACACTAATATATACCTACCCACGGGACGGGTGTCGTAAGAGCCGACAGAGGGAAACAGAAACAGGAGCTGGGCAGCGGCATCTTGCTGATAACAACTCACACTAATATATACCTACCCACGGGACGGGTGTCGTAAGAGCCGACAGAGGGAAACAGAAACAGGAGTTGGGCAGCGGCATCTTGCTGATAACTACTCACACTAGTATAAACTGCAGTTGCCAACCTGCCAAGCGTGGCAAATCTGGCAAAATTCCTCATATGAAATAATCTATGACGGACTTATTTATTTATTTATTCATAGGACACCAGCAATGCGCATTACATTTTTATTGAAAATAGGCTTAATTTAGGGACTGACATATGCACCCTTATAGGTGACACACCATTATAAATTACTATAAAAATTGAGACAGCAATGTTACAATAGCTTATATGTCACAAAAATAATATCTAAAGATAATATATAACTGATACAATAAAAATTATGATTATAACCAAGCGGCAGCTGTAAGGAACATCAATATTAGATTATAATTAAATTATTTATAATATTGATCCATCACATTTTACACAATACAAGATATTATAGATATAACCAAGCGGCAGCTGTAAGGAACATTAATATTAGATTATAATTAAATCATTTATAATATTGATCCATCACATTTTTCCCATATTTAGTGAAAGTATCATGAAAAATATCGACAGTAGGCAACACAGTTAGTCCTGGATTGAGGAGTTTGTGAAAGTTTTGTTGTTGGAAGAGGAGGGATATTGTATGGTACATTTAGGTAGAAATATTGTAGCAGTTCAGAGCAAGCAATACATCCGTTTACTATTTTATATAATACCAGCGGGTCGTGAATTTGTCTCCTGCCTTTCAGAAAAGTTATTTCAAAAAATGCCAACTGCTGTTTGTAGGGAAATCTATGTGAAATTCCACTACATATGAAGGCAAGATGTCTTGCAAAGGCTCTCTTTACTTTAATAGGTTTTAATGGATGGAAAGGATAAATAGAAATATAGTGATGGTTCAAGGATATCCACCACCCTATATACCTACCCACAGGACGGGCGTCGTAAGAGGCGGCAGAGGGAAACAGGAACAGGAGCTGGGCAGCAGCATCTTGCTGATAACAACTCACACTAATATATACCTACCCACGGGACGAATGTCGTAAGAGCCGACAGAGGGAAACAGGAACAGGAGTTGGGCAGCAGCATCTTGCTGATAACTACTCACACCAATATATACCTACCCACGGGACGGGTGTCGTAAGAGCCGACAGAGGGAAACAGGAACAGGAGTTGGGCAGCGGCATCTTGCTGATAACGACTCACACTAATATATACCTACCCACGGGACAGGTGTCGTAAGAGCCGACAGAGGGAAACAGGAACAGGAGTTGGGCAGCAGCATCTTGCTGATAACGACTCACACTAATATATACCTACCCACGGGACGGGTGTCGTAAGAGCCGACAGAGGGAAACAGGAACAGGAGTTGGGCAGCAGCATCTTGCTGATAACTACTCACACTAATATATACCTACCCACGGGACGGGTGTCGTAAGAGCCGACAGAGGGAAACAGGAACAGGAGTTGGGCAGCGGCATCTTGCTGATAACTACTCACACTAATATATACCTACCCACGGGACGGGTGTCGTAAGAGCCGACAGAGGGAAACAGAAACAGGAGCTGGGCAGCGGCATCTTGCTGATAACTACTCACACTAATATATACCTACCCACGGGACGGGCGTCGTAAGAGCCGACAGAGGGAAACAGGAACAGGAGCTGGGCAGCAGCATCTTGCTGATAACGACTCACACTAATATATACCTACCCAGGGGACGGGTGTCGTAAGAGCCGACAGAGGGAAACAGGAACAGGAGCTGGGCAGCAGCATCTTGCTGATAACAACTCACACTAATATATACCTACCCACGGGACGAATATTGTAAGAGCCGACAGAGGGAAACAGGAACAGGAGTTGGGCAGCAGCATCTTGCTGATAACGACTCACACTAATATATACCTACCCACGGGACGGGTGTCGTAAGAGCCGACAGAGGGAAACAGGAACAGGAGCTGGGCAGCAGCATCTTGCTGATAACTACTCACACTAATATATACCTACCCACGGGACGAATGTCGTAAGAGCCGACAGAGGGAAACAGGAACAGGAGCTGGGCAGCAGCATCTTGCTGATAACGACTCACACTAATATATACCTACCCACGGGACGGGTGCCGTAAGAGCCGACAGAGGGAAACAGGAACAGGAGCTGGGCAGCAGCATCTTGCTGATAACAACTCACACTAATATATACCTACCCACGGGACGAATGTCGTAAGAGCCGACAGAGGGAAACAGGAACAGGAGCTGGGCAGCAGCATCTTGCTGATAACTACTCACACTAATATATACCTACCCACGGGACGAATGTTGTAAGAGCCGACAGAGGGAAACAGAAACAGGAGTTGGGCAGCAGCATCTTGCTGATAACAACTCACACTAATATATACCTACCCACGGGACGAATGTTGTAAGAGCCGACAGAGGGAAACAGAAACAGGAGTTGGGCAGCAGCATCTTGCTGATAACAACTCACACTAATATATACCTACCCACGGGACGGGTGTCGTAAGAGCCGACAGAGGGAAACAGGAACAGGAGCTGGGCAGCGGCATCTTGCTGATAACAACTCACACTAATATATACCTACCCACGGGACGAATGTCGTAAGAGCCGACAGAGGGAAACAGGAACAGGAGTTGGGCAGCAGCATCTTGCTGATAACTACTCACACTAATATATACCTACCCACGGGACGGGTGTCGTTAGAGCCGACAGAGGGAAACAGGAACAGGAGCTGGGCAGCAGCATCTTGCTGATAACAACTCACACTAATATATACCTACCCACGGGACGAATGTCGTAAGAGCCGACAGAGGGAAACAGGAACAGGAGCTGGGCAGCAGCATCTTGCTGATAACGACTCACACTAATATATACCTACCCACGAGACGGGTGTCGTAAGAGCCGACAGAGAGAAACAGGAACAGGAGCTGGGCAGCAACATCTTGCTGATAACTACTCACACTAATATATACCTACCCACGGGACGGGTGTCGTAAGAGCCGACAGAGGAAAACAGGAACAGGAGTTGGGCAGCAGCATCTTGCTGATAACTACTCACACTAATATATACCTACCCACGGGACGGGTGTCGTAAGAGCCGACAGAGGGAAACAGGAACAGGAGTTGGGCAGCAGCATCTTGCTGATAACTACTCACACTAATATATACCTACCCACGGGACGGGTGTCGTAAGAGCCGACAGAGGGAAACAGGAACAGGAGTTGGGCAGCAGCATCTTGCTGATAACTACTCACACTAATATATACCTACCCACGGGACGGGTGTCGTAAGAGCCGACAGAGGGAAACAGGAACAGGAGCTGGGCAGCAGCATCTTGCTGATAACAACTCACACTAATATATACCTACCCACGGGACGAATATTGTAAGAGCCGACAGAGGGAAACAGGAACAGGAGTTGGGCAGCAGCATCTTGCTGATAACAACTCACACTAATATATACCTACCCACGGGACGAATGTCGTAAGAGCCGACAGAGGGAAACAGGAACAGGAGTTGGGCAGCAGCATCTTGCTGATAACAATTCACACTAATATATACCTACCCACGGGACGAATGTTGTAAGAGCCGACAGAGGGAAACAGGAACAGGAGTTGGGCAGCAGCATCTTGCTGATAACAACTCACACTAATATATACCTACCCACGGGACGGGTGTCGTAAGAGCCGACAGAGGGAAACAGGAACAGGAGCTGGGCAGCAGCATCTTGCTGATAACAACTCACACTAATATATACCTACCCACGGGACGAATGTTGTAAGAGCCGACAGAGGGAAACAGGAACAGGAGCTGGGCAGCAGCATCTTGCTGATAACTACTCAAACTAATATATACCTACCCACAGGACGGGTGTCGTTAGAGCCGACAGAGGGAAACAGGAACAGGAGCTGGGCAGCAGCATCTTGCTGATAACAACTCACACTAATATATACCTACCCACGGGACGAATGTTGTAAGAGCCGACAGAGGGAAACAGGAACAGGGAGCTGGGCAGCAGCATCTTGCTGATAACGACTCACACTAATATATACCTACCCACGAGACGGGTGTCGTAAGAGCCGACAGAGAGAAACAGGAACAGGAGCTGGGCAGCAACATCTTGCTGATAACAACTCACACTAATATATACCTACCCACGGGACGGGTGTCGTAAGAGCCGACAGAGGAAAACAGGAACAGGAGCTGGGCAGCAGCATCTTGCTGATAACGACTCACACTAATATATACCTACCCACGGGACGGGTGTCGTAAGAGCCGACAGAGGGAAACAGGAACAGGAGCTGGGCAGCAGCATCTTGCTGATAACGACTCACACTAATATATACCTACCCACGGGACGGGTGTCGTAAGAGCCGACAGAGGGAAACAGGAACAGGAGCTGGGCAGCAGCATCTTGCTGATAACGACTCACACTAATATATACCTACCCAGGGGACGGGTGTCGTAAGAGCCGACAGAGGGAAACAGGAACAGGAGCTGGGCAGCAGCATCTTGCTGATAACTACTCACACTAATATACAATCACGAAGAAAGGAACAGGTGCTTGTGTTCCTTGTGGCTGAACTCGCACATTGCCTACACAGGGTGTGTAAGAGAAAAGTTGGGCACGGCATCTTGCTGATAACTACTCACACTAATATATACCTACCATTGAACGGAACAAATTGGGCAGCAGCATCTTTGCTGATAACAACTCACACTAATATATACCTACCCACGGGACGAATATTGTAAGAGCCGACAGAGGGAAACAGGAACAGGAGCTGGGCAGCAGCATCTTGCTGATAACAACTCACACTAATATATACCTACCCACGGGACGAATGTTGTAAGAGCCGACAGAGGGAAACAGGAACAGGAGTTGGGCAGCAGCATCTTGCTGATAACAATTCACACTAATATATACCTACCCACGGGACGAATGTTGTAAGAGCCGACAGAGGGAAACAGAAACAGGAGTTGGGCAGCAGCATCTTGCTGATAACAACTCACACTAATATATACCTACCCACGGGACGGGTGTCGTAAGAGCCGACAGAGGGAAACAGGAACAGGAGTTGGGCAGCAGCATCTTGCTGATAACAACTCACACTAATATATACCTACCCACGGGACGAATGTTGTAAGAGCCGACAGAGGGAAACAGGAACAGGAGCTGGGCAGCAGCATCTTGCTGATAACGACTCACACTAATATATACCTACCCACGGGACGAATGTTGTAAGAGCCGACAGAGGGAAACAGGAACAGGAGCTGGGCAGCAGCATCTTGCTGATAACGACTCACACTAATATATACCTACCCACGGGACGGGTGTCGTAAGAGCCGACAGAGAGAAACAGGAACAGGAGCTGGGCAGCAACATCTTGCTGATAACGACTCACACTAATATACCACCCACGGGACGGGTGTCGTAAGAGCCGACAGAAAAACAGGAACAGGAGTTGGGCAGCAACATCTTGCTGATAACTAACTCACACTAATATATACCTACCCACGGGACGGGTGTCGTAAGAGCCGACAGAGGAAAACAGGAACAGGAGCTGGGCAGCAGCATCTTGCTGATAACGACTCACACTAATATATACCTACCCACGGGACGGGTGTCGTAAGAGCCGACAGAGGGAAACAGGAACAGGAGTTGGGCAGCAGCATCTTGCTGATAACAACTCACACTAATATATACCTACCCACGGGACGAATGTTGTAAGAGCCGACAGAGGGAAACAGGAACAGGAGCTGGGCAACAGCATCTTGCTGATAACAACTCACACTAATATATACCTACCCACGGGACGAATGTTGTAAGAGCTGACAGAGGGAAACAGGAACAGGAGCTGGGCAGCAGCATCTTGCTGATAACAACTCACACTAATATATACCTACCCACGGGACGAATGTTGTAAGAGCCGACAGAGGGAAACAGGAACAGGAGTTGGGCAGCAGCATCTTGCTGATAACAACTCACACTAATATATACCTACCCACGGGACGAATGTTGTAAGAGCCGACAGAGGGAAACAGGAACAGGAGCTGGGCAGCAGCATCTTGCTGATAACGACTCACACTAATATACACCTACCCACGGGACGAATGTTGTAAGAGCCGACAGAGGGAAACAGGAACAGGAGCTGGGCAGCAGCATCTTGCTGATAACTACTCAAACTAATATAAACTGCGGTTGCTAACCTGCCAAGCGAGGCAAATTTGATAAAATACCCTCCTATGAAGCAATCTATGACAGACTTTTATAGGTTTTAATGGATGGAATGGATAATACCATGGACCCTCCTGCAAGCAACTGCTCCAGAACTGCATTTGACTCAATAGCCTGTTGTTGCAATCTCCTGCAACGAATGAGTCTTGCATGACAGATGAAACAGACAATTATGGGCTCCTCATCTTCATCCATCTGAAAATATGAAAATTTGTTATAAATATGGGAAACTACTTAAATATACAAGTTTGTAATAAAAACTAAAAATTTTATTAATTTTAATTTGTTTTACTACTTTTTTTTAAAAGTTTTACTAATCATCTATATGTGACGTCATGTCGTCACCTAAAACACGAAATTTCGACAAACTATTATTCCAGTACTCAAACAACACACATCTTAGGGGCATCACTTTAAATCGACTAAAGCCGTGTCACCTAATAACTCACCTATTGTAGATAAAGAGTGATTGATGTATGGAACAAGCTGCCAGCAAATGATATCAGCACAAACCATAAACCAATTTTAGAACATATTGGATAAAAAAAATAGAACAACTACAGATTTGAAACCAGTATACACTCTTATATTAGTTGTTTCAAACGGCCAGCATTTGAAACATATTTGCTAAATAATTGAATTTTTTTTTACAAAAAGGATGATTTAGGACAGATGTGCAATAGTTTATTAAAAGTAAGTATATTTAAATTCAAAATGGAAATTCTTTAGTTTTTTTGTATTTTTTTTCTTAGTTTGCATGCAAAATTAGATCATAGGTTATAATCTTGCTCGGCTTATCTCATTATTTAATATTATTAGATTTATTAGGATAAGCAGTGCCTCTTGTCTGTGTCTGCCTCTCGTCAGGTATAGCTCAAACTCTGAAAACTAGATTGTACAACCAGTGCATGTCGCCAGCGATGACTTACCGAGAGATATGAGAATGTACAAAGTTGCTTAGCAAGCTATAGAGAGGGCCATGCTCGGGGTTTCTCTGCATGATAAACTTAGAAATGAGGATATTCGCAGTAGAACTAGAGTGACCGACATAGCCCAACGGATTAGTAAGCTGAAGTGGCAGGCCATATAGCTCGAAGAACCGATAACCGTTGGGCAAAAAAGGTTCTCGAGTGGCAGCTTCATACCAATAGGCGAAGTGTACGGCAACCCCCCACTAGATGGAGTGACGATTTGGTAAGACATGCAGGAAGTCGATGGATGCAGGTGGCTCAGGATGAGAGAGGAGATAACGGTGCATTACCTTTTAATGTAAGTGGTATTATTATAATCGGGGACCAAACCTCTACCAAATAAAACACCTTGCTCCCCCAAATTCCTGCCAAAGGATTCTAAATCCAACCCCATTGGTTGTTTTGTTTGACATTCACAAATACACAGAAACAGTTTCAAGCCGATGTCCGAACCTTGAGTTTCAAGAGTGAGTTTGATTTGCAATGTTAGTATTTTTGTATTTTATAAATAAATACATTATCAATTAAGTATGAAAAATATGAAATGTGCATTAAAAATTTAAAAGAACCATTTTGCATTTTACAAATACTATGTAAATATTAATAAAGTATTTCAAATAAAATAGAAAATAAATTTTGGGGAAAAAAAAGGATTTTAAATGCAAAATGAAAATAAGTATTAAACAATTTTGTATTTCATTTTTAAATATACGTATTTCCAATAATTCACATCTCTAACTAATTAATGAGCACACAGTCCACCTGATGGTAGTGAATGCTTTGGCCCATCAACATCTACAATTAAGAATCAAAATGCAGATACATTGTCACCCTGAGGACCAAGGCAGAACGCCTTGGCACCAGTATATAAACTCTCCTATTCTCTACACTAACCATACAAAACAGCATTAAGCTGCTATTTTACGCTGGTATTCTGTGAGAGTGTGGAACCACCTCCATCGAGCCCAACTACCCATGATACAACCACAACATAGCTTGGCAGCATGGCTCTACTACATATAAAATAATGATAATAATGAACTACAGACAGAATGTGGTCACAACGGACACTATTTATCATCTCAGGACAGGATTGTATTACATGTGTGTGTAAACAAGCACATGTGCAGATTATTCCCTCTTCTAATTTCTCAGTCTGATAGGAATATGAGAAATAAGAGTGAGGAAATTTCTGTGTATTAAAGCATATGTGCACTTTAATCTCCAGCAACTTTAACTGGGTGAAACCCCAAACTAGGATGGATGTTAATTTCTTATAAGAAATTCGCAATTATACTCATTTAAGTAACGTTCACTAGAACAGAAACCGCGAACAAAATGTATGCAGCAGTGCGGGCCGCTAGAAGGAGGGACAGACACAGTAAGTTTGAGCCCGCGAGCTCAAACGCATGTTGCAAACAACTACGTCTCCGCGTCTCTTCTAGTACGTAGTACATATTACTTCAAAGATAGTACCGATTTTAGTGCGAAACCGGATTCAAGGCCAATTGTTGTTTTTCAGGTTCTAGTTGTATTTAACGCTGTACCACCTACCTTTGTCTATCGCATTTTATATCAGGCAAGTTATAATGTATTTATTCAGCTATGAAAACAAATTACTGCAATTCGAATTTGCAATATTAGGAAGTATTATCACACTTACAACACTGTTCATCAATGTATTATACAAATTTTGGAGGCCAGACTTCTTTAGTACACACATGCGTACATTAACGCTTAAACAAATTCTACAAATTTCACTGAAGGCCATTCCTGTTTCCTATAGCTCTCCTATATTCTTGAATTCTTTTTCATAAACGAGTCTTGAAACATAAAGAAATCGCTGGACTCTGGCAAGTGACAAAAAAAGTAAATATATCTAGTTAGTTTGTGAGTAAATACCAGTAATCTATGGTAAATACCAAAATACTCTGTAAACGAAACGAAACTGATATGACAACATATGACAAAAAAAAAATCGTACAAAATATATTCATAGGCATGTCGATCCAAGATCGATTAATCGAAGAAGCGATTTAGTGTGCCAAAAAGATCGATTTCTTAATCGATATATATTACTGAATCAATCCAATGAATCGAAATTTCACCCTACAAAATCGAGATCAAACTGTTTTTGTTTTCATAAGGACTATAAAATCATTTACAGTTAGTTGAATGTACCCAAACTCATAAAGAACGACAGTTTTTCTATTAAAAAACTAGCAAAACTGCTGTGTGTTCAGTTTCTTTCGCCACTTCTAAAAGGAATAAAGAAATAAAAAATAACTTACGTTTGTAATCTGTACTTTGTACCAATCTGAAAGCAAAATAAAAAAGAACGATTTTTGAGCAATCGATCTTTTAGACCTCCATTTTTTGTTAATCGATTCATCAGATTATTTTATTAAAAATCGATCTTTTTCGGAGAGAATCGGCATCCCTAACTGACGTTGACATTAAGCCTCGGACACACGCAGCGAATAGTCGCGGCGAGTGCGTTAGCCGCGAGTAGGCACTCGTCGCAAGTATTCACTACTGCATGTCACACGTAGCGAGTTCTACATACAGGAGAATTTCGACAGTCTGTTGAGACGGGTGCGTACAAACATGTAGTCTGTAACGTCTGTTCGTCGCTGGATTAAATAGACATAGGTGCCCTATATAGTATAGTATTTGGTATACCTGTGGAGTTTTCAAACCAAATGCATGAAATTACTGTTGTTTGTGTCCCATAGCTGTTCGTATTTTCTATAGACACCCAAGAAACGAACTATGTCGTTATTTGCCCAGTTCAGTGAATCTGTTTTTGGTTGGCTCATTATAAGTACTGGTATGCAGCGACGAAAGTAGCACAGACATGTAGTCTACAGCGGTGCACTGAGCGGAATGGCTAATCGCAGCGAGCGTGTCAGTAACTACTCTGCATGTCGCACACATCGAATAACCGGTGAGTGTGCATTCGCACCGAGTAAAATTGATCATGCTCAATTCAATTCGCGGCGAATTCAACTCGCGGCGATTAAATCTATTCGCGGCGAATAGCCTGTCGCACACAGCGAATACTCGCAGCGAGTTCCTACTCGCCGCGAGCTCCTGCTCACCGCGAGTATCCGTTGCGTGTGACCAAGGGTATAGGTAAATTTTTTATTTAACTGGCTTTACGGCTCAAGGCTTAAGCTGGTGCAATCCCTTGACATAGGTGCCCTATATAGTATAATATTATCTATGGACATAGGCACGCGTTAGATATTCCTCTAGCCTCTCAGAATCTATTTCAGTTAAAAACTAAGAAAATCTCAAATAAATGAATGAACAACAAATTTATATACCAAAATCATAACAAAAATAACTTAAAATGATAGATAATTCATGTATTCTATATATTCTACTAGCTTGCCGGGCAGACGTTGTTCTGCCCTTTTCGACGACCCTTTGTGTCCTAAAAAAATTGTGACACTCATGGGGAAAATCCTTAAATTCGCAAAAAAAAATTTGTAGGTCACTCATGGGCAAAAAAACTATCCTATCTCTCAAGTTGGGCTAAACCGCACACGGTGTGCAAATTTTATTAAAATCGGTTACGTAGTTTAGGAGTCCATCGCGGACAAACAACGTGACACGTAATTTATATATATTGAGATATAGACTTACAGGTACAAATAATATAGAAATGGTTACTTTTAATAAAATTCTTTTTATTCTACATAATTTCTTTTATACTTCTTAAGAAAATGTTTTGCAAATTGTTGAGTTCTTCTTTGGGTTCCAACCAACCCACCCACTTAATTTTAACCATTTTTTTTATAGAAGAGGGGGCAAACGAGCATGCGGCTCACCTGATGTTAAGTGACTACCGCCGCCCATGATCAACCGCAACACCAGGGGAATTGCAGGTGTGTTGCCGGCCCTTTAGAAAGGAGTAAGCTCTTTTCTTGAAGGTCCCCAGGTCGTATCGGTCCGGAAAAATCGCCGGTGGTAAACTTATCCACATAGAGGAAGAAAACTAACTAACTTTTTTTCTAATTATAGAATCCGGAAGAAAACTGTTTGACAAACCACTAAATAAAATTACATTTTTAAAAAGCAAACCGAGCATTAACTTTCATTCCACTTCTTGTTGTGTGGGCAAGTCTATCGATTAATTATAAACATTCAAGATAAATATCGACATTAATTTTGATATAGTTTAGTCAATCTCCAGCGTACATGCAAAATATTTTGTATAAAATGGTATATACCAGTCATGTAAGTGATCAACAACGTGATTTTTTTTGCAAAATATCAAAATTAATAAAATAATTGAAAAAAATATACATTTTGTAAATATGCGTTGTAAGTATTATTGACGACGTCTTAGAAATGGCTATCAGAAATAGCTTGGTAGCGATCACCCTTCCCAGGGGTTATTATCATCCATAAATTCCTTAATATTATAATAACCCTTTTTATACAAACTTAGTTTAATAAAGTTTTTGAAATCTCTGTATGTCAAATTTTGTATATTTGCTGGAATATTATTGTAAAAGCGTATTATACATCGCCCCAAGAAGGAATTACTAACTCGGTGGAGTCGAGTAAATGGTACTACTAGCTTGTGTTTGTTCCTAGTATTTACAGAGTAAATATCACTTATTTTTGCAAAACTACTTTTACTTTCATACGTACTTTTATTTGTGTACGTACATTACATTTTCATGAATGTATTCAGTGGCTAGAGTTAATATATTAGTTTACTTAAATTTTCTAATAATCTGAGCGACTCTCTAGATTTTAAATCAATATATTGCTTGAATGGCCCTCTTCTGTAAAACAAATATAATTTTTGTGTCAGTCGCGTGTCCCCATAGCAAAATACCATACGACATTATGCTATATAAATAGCTAAAGTAAACTAGTTTAGCTGTTTCAACACTGGTAAGAGTTCTAATCTTTTTTTACAGTATATGCTGCACAACTAAGTCTGCTAGCTAGTTTTGATATATGGGGGCTCCATTGAAGCTTTGCGTTTAATGTGATTCCAAGAAAAAGGGTGGTAGCAACGAGACTTAGCTCCTCCCTATTTAAAATTACATTAGTAATAACATGTTTGACATTCGGAGTAACAAATTTCATACATTTACATTTAGTTTCATTTAAATGCAAATTATTAACTTTAAACCAGTTGACTAACTTAGCTATAGCATTATTTACTTCGTCATAACTTAGTAATCGTTGCTTTAATTCGAAAATTAATGAAGTGTCATCAGCAAATAACAATATATCATGGTTCCCCTACTACGTAAGGTAAGTCATTAACATATATAATGTATCGACCCGGAAGAACTCATACTATTAATAACAACTTTTGCGTTCTGTTATTTAAATATGAAATAATTTAGGAGCATCACTTCTTACACCGTAGTGTTGAAGTTTCCTGATTAATGTTTCATGGTGAACACCATCGAAGGCTTTGGATAGGTATATAATATAGAATATACCAAAAGCCAATGATTTCAAAAGGAAGGATAGGCCCATCTAAATATTTTACTCATAACTTTTTCATACAAGGAAAAGTAGCGCATCTGTCATAATACAAACGTCATATCATAACACGACGTAACCAGGGTCGCATTTCGTAGTACAATTATCCTAACCGTACCATTATTTCATATTTTGTAGTATATAGTATCGTAATAGTATTAAGCGCAAATACCATCATTTTACTTAAAGATCGACTTGTATTATTATTGGGTCCTTTTACTTTTTAATATTAACCCTACGATATCGAGAATTTCTGTATTGTACATGAGTACCGCGTTTTTTAAATAAAATTCTAATTAGCTCCCTTTCTGGTCAATCGGTGCTCGATCGTTGCATTTATGTTGCATCCTTGATACAACTATAATGAGGGGCTACCACGATAAAAATTCTATACTCCAGAAGCAATTGGTTTGAAAACAGAATTTCAAAATATGATATGGCAGCAGATATGGTTTCTTTTATACTCTTTTCGTTTTAACCTTATTGAATATAAAATATATTAGGTAGCAATATTCAAAATTAAACTTCATCATCATCATCACTATCATCATTACAGCCCTTCACAAGTCAACTGCTGAACATAGGCCTTCCCCCAAGTAATGCCACAAAGCACGGTCCCGAGCCACCTGCATCCATCGACTTCCTGCATGTCTTACCAGGTCGTCACTCCATCTAGTGGGGGGTCACCTTACACTACGCCTACCGGTACGAGGCTGCCACTCGAGAACCTTTCTTACCCATCGGTTCTTCGAGCTATATGGCCGGCCCATTGCCACTTCAGCTTACTAATCCGTTGGGCTATGTCGGTCACTCTGGTTTTACTGCGGATATCCTCATTTCTGAGTCTATCACGCAGAGAAACTCCGAGCATAGCCCTCTCCATAGCTCGCTGAGCGACCTTGAGCGTCCTCATACGGCCAGCAGTGAAGGACCACGACTCTGATCCGTAAGTCATCACTGGCAACACGCACTCAAAAAATTAAATAAAAAAGACGTGTGGCACTCGGGGACTGCCGCGATAAAGCGCGCCGCATAATGCCGCGATATTGCATAGCATTTTGTATCAACTTATGTAATTATAATTATTTTTATTTATTTTATTTATGCAGTATTTCTTTTTCTTTGATATTTTTATTTATTATTTATTTATTTATTCTTTTTTTGTACACCACAATACAGAAACATCAATATAGTTAAAACTAATTAAAGTATGTACAATAGGCGGTCTTATCACTGAAAGTGATTTCTTCCAGACAACCTTTGCGTAGAGGAATGATGCAAACAAAAGTTACAAATAGAGGGGGGGCATACAAAATAATAAAAAAAATACAATAATACATAGAAATAAAAGTAAGTGAAAGTTATATATAAAATATCATATAATAGATTAAATGAAAGGAGTAAGAGAAAGGTAAAGTAATTTATCTAATAGCGTTCTAAATAATACGATTTAACAAGAATTTTGAAAGAGTGAAGAGATTTAGCACGACGAATATGAAGAAGTAAGGAGTTCCACAATCGCACAGCGGTTACGGTGAAGGATTTCTTGAAAAAGGAAGAAGGGAAGGTGAGAGAAAGATTGATGGAGGTAATTTTAGGAGATGGTCAGAACAGCGTTCATAGTGTCAACTGCTTTAGATAGATCTTCAAGAGAGGACTGAGTATCGATTTGGAGATCATCAGCATACAAGTGGTAGGAAGAGGACAAATTATGACTTATAGAGTTAATGAAAATTGCAAAAAGGAGAGGAGACAACAGGCCACCTTGTGGTACACCAGCAGCTGTAGTAATCCAGGTGGAGAAAACCTCTTGCACCTGAATTCGCTGTCGGCGACCAAACAAGTAACTTCGAAACCAGTCAACTACAGTTGGAGATATGTTGAGAGAGCGTAGGATGCTTAACAAGATATCAAAATCTACAGTATTAAATTCGTTACTAAAATCAAGCAACGTGAGAATAGTAAGCTTTTGTTTCTCCATACCATACCGAATATCATCAGTGATTTGTAAAAGTGCAGTAGTCGTACTATGGCCAGGACGGAAACCGGATTGCAAGGGATTTAAAAGATTGTGTTTTAAAAGATAGGTGCTTAATTGATTGTGCACAAGACGTTCTAGAACTTTGGAAAAGAAAGGCAAAATAGAGATAGGTCTATAATCGGAAAAACTAGAGGGATTTGACTTTTTCGGAAGAGGAACTACAAATGCGTCTTTCCAAGCTGAAGGGAAAAAAGCAGAATTCAGTGATTTATTCAGGATAGACGTGATTATAGGTAAAAGGAGATCAATGAGAGGGATGACCATTTTCCGACTAATGCAGTCACTACCAATCGAATTTGAATGGATGAACATTATGGCTCTCTTAACATCACAACTGTTAAATTGGCTAAAATTAAAAGCAGGGGTGTCCGGAGTGGGAGCTTTTGCAAGAGAATCTAAAGTATTATGTTTTGCTTTATCGTTAATGCAAGACGAAGATGAGAAATGCAAATTAAGTTGATTGAGATCAAGGTTATGGTGTGTGAGATTTTGTCGTAATTTCCCAACTCCTAAGGATTTAAAAAATTTCCAGACCCTAGCAGGATCAGGATCTTGTACTGATTCATGGATATGGCGTCGTTGTGCTTTTCTACATAGATTGTTGCAACGATTCCGTACTAATCTAAACTTCTCTCTATTCAAATCGCTAGGGAATGACTTGTATTTAGCTTTGGCACAATTTTTAATGTTGATGATTTTTTTTATATCATCGGTCAGCCAAGGAGAGGCAGGATGCTTTACACGCACTGGACGAACAGGAGCATGAACGTCGTAAAGCTGAATTAAATATTAATTCAAGTTACACTTTTTGAGCGTGGTGACCGATAAGAAAACAATTTTTTTTAATTAAATAAATAAAAGGTTAAAAAAGTTAATATTGTTTAAAATAGTTTTATTATCTTACAGTAGCTGTTGGTTATTCAGGAATATTTATCATTGAAACTATAGGTTTGTGATAACTGAAATAAGAAACGTAAGTTTGCTTTTTTCTTTTTAGCTCTTTACGCTTTTCTTCTCTATAAAATGAAAATATCTAGGTATAAATAATAGGTATAAATAATTAGGTATAAATAGTGTAATGACACACCAAAACAAAATTATTCATTTAAAAAAATAACGACATTAAGAAGTGATTATCGAATTTCGCGCGATGTACATTTATATAGATATAATATCATATTGTTACGAGCTTGAGGTTCGTGACAATAAAAATTGCCGATAAAATTACCTAAATTAACACTTTAATTTACTTTACACAAATTAAAACTAAAAACACTAATAATTAAACACACTAATTCACTTAATTCCGCTCCGAAGCTTCGCTTGTGTCGCCGAGTTCAACTCTGCCCCGATCGCATCTTGCAGCGCCTATTTATATAATTAGCAAAGAAGCGTCCCGAACATTCAAGTAAATGCGCGCCAGGCAACGAGTATTCGAGTGTAGATTTTCCAGAAACTTAGTTCTTCGGGTGGCGCTGTCGGTCGAAAGATTTGTGATGTCATTTACTGCAAAGCTCCCCTCGCTCTCGTTCCTGACACTAGATGGCGCTAGTTGACTTATTCATGCAACACTGCCCCCTCCTAAGACATGCTCGTCCCGAGCATTATCGGTCCCATAATAACGCGCCAAGCGATCCACATGGACGATCTTAGGAGTCCCTCTTGCGCCTTTCTGTATCCGGTATGTCACATCGTTGATCCTGGTTACAATCCGGTACGGGCCGTCCCATTTAGCTTGAAGCTTAGGAGATTTCCCTTTGCTGCGGACTGGATTGTGCAACCACACTAATGAACCTTCGTTGAACCCTTTATTGTTCATTTTGCGGTCGTACCGGGTTTTCATTTTCTCAGACATTTACTGGCCCGATTGTCTGACGTGCTCATAAATGTCATTCATTTTGTTCCGCAAGTCATTTGCATAATCGGTTATACTGCGTGGGGCATCAGGTGGTATCCCGGTGATCAGGTCCGCAGGCAGCCGTAATTCTCTTCCAAAGTTTGCGAAAGCTGGTGTCACTGCTGTACTTTCGTGAACAGAACTTCGATATGACAACAAAAACGGTTGTATGTGCTTGTCCCAATCTCGTTGCCGATTGTCTACAACTTTTGCTAGGTACCTCTCCAATGTCTGATTAAATCGTTCCACCATTCCATCAGATTGCGGGTGATAAGAAGTCGTTCTTGTTTTATGAGTACCCATAACTCGGCAAGTTTCCTGGAATATTTGAGACTCAAATATTCCAGGAAACTTGCCGAGTTATGGGTTCCTTGCTTGATCGCTGTGAATCTCTAAAGGTACTCCAAAACGACAGAAGACTTCATGAACTAGTTTATCTGCAACTGTTGAAGCTTCTTGATTTGGAATGGCGAAGAGTTCTGGCCACTTAGTGAAGTAATCCATCACAACCATGAAATACTTGTTACCGCTTTCACTCTCCGGAAACGGCCCCGCAACGTCAATGGCTATTCTCTCCCATGGTGCACCCACATTGTACAACTTCAATGCTACTACGAGTCTGAGGTCCCTTTACAGCCGCACAACTTGTACATTTGCGACACCAGTCCTCGACATCGTTTCGACAGTGGACCCAGTAAAACCGTTCTCGGATCTTCAGTAGAGTTCGTTTAACTCCCAGATGGCCTCCTGAATAATCATTATGGTACAGCTGTAGAACATCCGGTACTTTAGTTTTAGGGACAACCATTTGTAAATGACAGCTGTCTCCCCGAACATTTTCCCATTTACGGCACAGAACTCCATCCTGAAGCAGCAAGCTGTCCCACTGGGCCCAATAGCTTTTAGTGGTTGAACTCATTGCTGAGACGTCGCTCCACTTAGGCTTGGGAGCACTGGCCTTCATCCATTCCAGGATCGGCTTGATGTCCGGATCTTCCTGCTGTGCACGTTGACTTCGGATACGGACACCCTCCGTTTCCTCCTTAGGTAGAATCGGCATGATTTTTTTTTATTGATCCACCAACGTTTGTATCATTCCTTACATGCTATTTAAATACAATGAAGCGATAAGAACTAAAATGTACAAATAATTACAGGCGGATACAACATGCAAATAACTTTCTCAGCACTGTGTACCTCTATTACTAGGATAAAGAAAGAATTAAAAATTAAAAGAAATTATAACTAAATACAAATAAAAATATATAGAAGCGAAAAGGAAAGAACATATTTTATAGAATGTTACAAAAGATGGTCTCTTAAGGTGCGACGGAGCTTGTTAGGTGGGTCGAAAAATATATCAATTTTATCTCTAAATTTGTTAACAAGTTTACTCAATCTAGCAATTGGGGAATTGGAGCCAAACACTGTTCTTCTATATGGTCTAGTCAATGGTGTAATCTTACGAGCGTAACGCGGGTAACGAAAGGGAACGCATATATTAAATACATAAACATAACATACATAAACACTCACGCCTGTCACCCAGAGGGGTAGGCAGAGACTACAGACTTCCATTTGGCACGATCCTGACACACCTCTCTCGCCTCCTTCACATCCATACACCTCCGCATACATGCTCGTCGGTTAAGGGTACTCCTAATTTGGCCCGTTTTCAATAAATCGCCAATTTGGTCGATAAATTTTCGCCTAGGACGTCCCTTTCCGACTCTGCCATTCACTTCTGCAACATAAATTTTCTTTGTCACTCTTTCCTCATTCATTCTTTCCACATGACCAAACCACCGAAGCATTCCTTTCTTAATCCTGGTCACAACATCATCTTGCAAACCACACTCTTCTCTTATTACACAATTTCTTACCCTGTCATTAAGATTCAGCCCTAACATACTCCTTAACGACCGCATTTCTACTGCGTTCATTCTACTCTCGTGCTTCTTCTGCCACACCCAACTTTCAATACCATATGTTAAATTAGGGACCAACACAGCATTGTGAATTGCCATACGTGCCTTTTTCGACACATTTTGACTCTTCACAATAGAGTGCAGGGCCCCATTTACTCTATTTCCCGCATTCACTCGTCGTTCTATATCCTTATCATATCTCCCATCCCTGCTAAATACGCAGCCCAAATATACAAACTCGTCTACTTGCTCGATCAACTCCCCTTCTATTCTTATTTCACAAATCGTTTTACTTTCTTCTCTTTCAAAAACCATAACCTTCGTCTTACTTGCGTTCACTTTCATACCCCTTTCTTTTAATGATCTGTTCATTAATGTAACCATCATTTGCAACTCGGCCGCCGACGACGCAAGTATAACTTGATCATCGGCGTACAAAAGGCATTTGACGGTTAACTCACCCATTCTTAATCCGCATTCTTCAACTTTCAAATTTTGCAAACAACTGTCCATAAATAGGTTGAACAGCCACGGGGAAGCTACACAGCCCTGTCTGACACCTTTATGGATGTCAAACCAGTCCGAGTAGACCCCGTTGATCCTAACACAAGCACTAGAGTCCCTATAAAGGGACTCCAATGCCCGTATCAAGCCAGCGCTCAACCCAAATGAGTTCAGTGTTTGCCATAGCACATCCCTATTCACTCTGTCATAGGCCTTTTCCAAGTCCATGAACGCACAAAAAACCTTTTGGTTTTTGGCCAAAAACTTCTCCGCGATCATGCGCATGGAAAAGACTTGATCTGTACATCCCATTCCCTTTCTAAATCCTGCTTGCACATCCCAAATTTTTCCATCAGTTTCTTTCATGACCCTTTCAATCAGTACCTTAGCATACAGTTTTCCCACAATGCTAAGAAGGCTGATGCCACGGTAGTTTTTACAGTCCTGCTGCGACCCTTTTCCCTTATATACTGGGACTATCACGGCTTTGCACCAGTCTACCGGTACCCGCTTCAGTTCCCAGCATAAATTAAACAAGGTGTGCAGCAGGCCTGCCACCACTTCCTCTCCAGCCCTTAGCATTTCGAGTGAAACTCTATCATATCCGGCAGCCTTACCTGCTTTCATGCTTTTCATTGCTTTCATTATTTCACCTACACTAATCTCGCTACCTCTTTCCTCTTCCTTCGGAATTTCTACTTCACTTAGTACACACGTTGTCTCCTCACTCATAAAAGCATATATTAAATTTACTTAAAATTTCAGGACAGTGAATAACACCACTAATAATTTTAGAAGCAAAAATCAAATCAATAATATCCCTGCGGTTTTCAAGAGAAATCATTTTGAAATTGATCAAATTATTTTCATATGATACACGTTTCTTATTACTTCTAAATCCGCTTGCGTATGACAAATGTCTTATAAATCTTTTTTGGATCCCCTCGATTCTCAGTGAATGTGTAGCATAATGAGGTCTCCAGACTACAGCACTGTACTCTAATATACTTCTTACCAAACTGTTAAATAAAAGAATTTTAATTCTAGCATTTCGAAAGACTTTGATATATCTTATGACAAAACCCAACATTCTAGATGCACGTTTAGTTATGTTTTCAATGTGCGGTACTAAAGTTAATTTTTTATCAAATATGACCCCGAGGTCCCTAATTTCGTCTAACTGCTGTATTTTATTACATCCAATGTGATAGCTATAGTCGATAGTGTTACTTTTTCTCGCATATTGCACATAGAAACATTTACTAATGTTTAAGTCCATACGATTTACTTTGCACCATTTAATCAGTTGATCAAAATCATTCTGTAGCTTTATTGAATCGTTCTCTTCCACAACCGTCTTGCAAATTTTTAAGTCATCCGCATATAAGTACACACGAGACCATTTCATCAATTCTGGAATTTCATTTACAAACACCCCAAACAGAATCGGTCCAAGGTGAGACCCTCGGGGCACACCAGAATTAATATTTTTTAATCCTGACTGATATCCATTCACCACCACAAAAAACGCTCGGTCCTTTAAATACGATTTTAGCCATTTTAACATACTACCAGTAATGCCGTAGGCAGCTAACTTACGAACCAATATGTCATGTGGGACCCGATCAAATGCTTTGCTAAGATCAGTATATATTACGTCAACTTGTTTCCCCGCATCAAGTGCTTCAATTAGTTTCAATTTCAATTTTATCCCACTTCTGACACCAATTGTTACGAGCTTGAGGTTCGTGACAATAAAAATTGCCGATAAAATTACCTAAATTAACACTTTAATTTACTTTACACAAATTAAAACTAAAAACACTAATAATTAAACACACTAATTCACTTAATTCCGCTCCGAAGCTTCGCTTGTGTCGCCGAGTTCAACTCTGCCCCGATCGCATCTTGCAGCGCCTATTTATATAATTAGCAAAAAGCGTCCCGAACATTCAAGTAAATGTGCGCCAGGCAACGAGTATTCGAGTGTAGATTTTCCAGAAACTTAGTTCTTCGGGTGGCGCTGTCGGTCGAAAGATTTGTGATTTCATTTACTGCAAAGCTCCCCTCGCTCTCGTTCCTGACACTAGATGGCGCTAGTTGACTTATTCATGCAACAATATATACTTTCTCTGCGCGGCATTCATGTGCATTATCTATACACCAAAAACAAAGGTACTGAATAGTACACGTGCTTGGTTCATGGCTTCTGTTATATACATAATGAAGAATGAATTTATTTATATATATATATATATATATATATATATATATATATATATATATATATACATATACATACTGTGAATCTAAATTGAGAATTTAAACTATACGCGTGTGTGTGTTTGTGTGTATAAAAGAGGGCTACTTTTAATATCGCTCATTTTAATATCAAAAATTTAGGTTATCTTTACAGCAGTATTATATTTTCAATTCAAAATTAATACTGCATTTGTGATAATAATAAAATGTATGTATTACTCATTTTCTTTCACTATTTTTTCGTGACTTTCTTCATTAATATTAAATGCACTTTGTTCATTCATATTCAAAATACTTTATACACAAATTTTACAAGTACAGCTATTCACTGTTGTACATAAATACCTATACACCTATATACTTTCTCATAAACAGCTGCTTATGTATTCGTCCGATTTCGGAGCAGCTCGTCTCGATTCGTGCGAGCTTCGTAGAGTCGTACAATACGTCTAGTTGCACGCACACAAACACCGTGTCGAAGACTGCCGAAAAGAAACGACGTTAGACAATGCACGGCCTTCAAGCCACACCTCCGTGCCCGTCGGAGTGGGGAACGTGAGGTTTATTTTCGTTACGGAATTTCTGGATTCGGTCCCCGCGCTCAAGTCCCGCGATAGAACCTATGTAATAGCTTAAAAATTAAATAATAGAAAAATTAAACTTATTCTAAGTTTTTTAGACAAAAATAAAACAGAAATAAAAATAAAACGTCAAAAACGAAACGTATAGATAAACAAGACGCGTGACGCCAAAATCCCGCCACATGGAAAAAAACATGAAACGTTAAACGTGATATAATTTTTTTTTAAATAGTATAATTTTATTTTTCATGTACAATATTTTTGAGGGTCTGAATACAACCCTGGCCTAATATTGGTAAAGTAAATAAACTAACCGTAAAATAAAAGTTTAAAAATGCGTTCATATAATAATATAATTGTAACAAAATTAATACGGGGTTATTAACCGATGATGCGATATTAAAAAGGAACATGTTCCTTTTTAATCTTCGTATTGTAATTTCTGCCTTCTTTTACCACGCAGCTTGACATATTTATGACAGACAAATCTGTCCTGCGCGCGCACTACTGTCGACCGATTCGCGTTGGCCCTAAACTGTAATTTTAGGGCCAGCGCATTGGTCCGTTTTAGTTGTTCGGTCGGCCCGGTCCTTACGTTAGTAATCTATACATATAATAAATCTGTAGAAAAGTCGTGTCTGTAATTCTATTATTTTTTGAAAAAAACAAGTCCAGGGGACTAAACAAGCGGTACTGAAACCAAATTAGTAGTTTTTAGAATTTTTGTCTGTCTGTCTGTCTGTCTGTCTGTCTGTGTATTACGGATTCACTCATAAACTACAAGACGGATTTACATGAAATTTTGTAAGTGGGTAGTTAAGAACCCGGGGCAACTTATAGGCTACTTTTTATCCGATTACGGAGCATCAAAAAAAGAAGGTTATGTTTTTTTACCTTTCTTTGGAGTTAATTTTATAATTATATAATAAGTGCATAAAATGTCATTAGTCTTAAGGTAGATTACATAAAGTTCTTAATTTGTAATGTATATTTATAACTGAAGCTTAATATACTATGTTAACCGTTGAAACTTAGTTTAAAACTTCACCGACTACGTTGTATGTTTATAAGACAGTGCCATCTATTATTAAAATGCAAAAAGTGTTACGTTTTCCCTTCAGGCACTAATAAATTATTTATTATCATTGAGTTACAATACCTATAGAGTCACAAACAGACAAATAAAATGTCCGCGCCAAAACTCGGCGCACGCTGCGAAGTGCGCAGAGTTTTTGTTTAGTTGTAAGGCGACCACAATCCTCGTACAACGTCCGCGATGCCAAAGTGTTCGGTGATTTCCTGCCCAAATAACAGCAGACACGTGCGAAAAAAGGATGGTGTTTCATATTTTAGGTAAGTATCATACCAAATTTACGTATTTATGTATCCACAGTGCATGTTTTCATTTAAATTTCAATAATTTTCATTTTATTAGCAAACTAAAACACTCACCGCCGACCGCGCGGCGCCGCGATAACGTTTCTCTTTCACACGTTAGACAAATATGCAAGAGTAAAAGAGAAACAAATAGTCACGCGTACGAGAGTGACTCGCAAATTATGTTCTAACGGTTCTATGGAGTGGATTGATACAATAAATATTTTTACAGATTTTAAACTTAATGTACTAATATTACAATGTTGTTAAATGTTTTATTTTTTAGTTTTCCGTACAAAATGTAGGTCGAAAGAGTTTTATTATTTTAAAGTATAATTACAATATGTTTTTTTTTGTTTTTAGTTTTCCTCGAAACCCCATAAGATGCTCTGAATGGACAGTTATTATAGCAAAAGCCCGAAATGAATTAAACTACAAGCCATATAAAGGGTCGGTTGTATGCTCTAATCACTTTCCTGCTTCAGACATTTATACAACAACGAAAGGTTTCAGTAGGCTTAACAAAAATGCAAAACCCATTTTACATGTAAGAACTTATTCCTTTTTAATGCTTACAATGTAATATTTTATTATAACTTTCGATTTTGTATTCTTAAAATGCGTGCATTATTCAAAAATTGCTTATTTTACGTCTTGCAGATAAATGTATGATCTATGATTTCTATTACAGCTGAATAAAAAACAACTTAGAAGTTACGATAGTTCAGATCAAGACAACACTCACGTAAACTTAGATCACGACAACAATCAGCAAACAATTAAACAAAATGAAGATAGCATTGAATTGTCTTTTGATGTAAGTTAAAAATAAATAATTGCCGTAAATAAAGTACGTATAATAAAATATAAAGGCAAAATTAATTCCTATTTATTTATTCCAGATTGATAATGAATTTGGGAACGATGAAGAAATATGCCAACAAACTAACGTTGTATGCTTGCAGGTAGTGAATTTACGTCATAAAATTGTATGATTTTAAAAAATATTTCGTTATTATCATTTTTTTATTTGCTTCAGGAGGAAAATTCAAGAAAAATCGAACAGAGCCCTTCTACGTCTATAAGTATTGGGTCTATTTTAGACACTCCCAGAAAAAACTGTTATAAAGAGAAAGCTGAATTTATGCGAAAAAATGATTTTAAACAAAAACAGACAGATCAATAGACTACAAAAACAAAATAAAAGACTTATTAAAAAGAACACAACTTTAAAAAATGCCTTGAAAGTATTAAAAAGTAGGAAAGGCATTGACCAGTCGTTGTTTTCTGAATTATCTCAAAATTTAGAAGTTACCGAAATGTTCAATGCCTTATACATAAAAAATGTAAAGAAAAAGAAGAGGCCATTCAAAAAATATCCGCCTGCTGTTAGGAAATTCGCACTTACGTTCCACTTTTACTCGTCGGCAGCCTATAAGTATGTAAGGCGTCTCTATAACACATGTTTGCCTCATCCAAACACGCTATGTAACTGGTATAAGAGTGTTAACGCAGAACCAGGTTTTACAGTGGAATCATTTGATAGATTGAAGGAAAAATCCAACAATTCAAAGAGTATATTTGCGCCCTAGTAGCAGATGAGATGTCAATAAGGCAACAGAAAATATGGACGGGGGAAACGATACGAAGGACTAGTGGATATGGGTACAGGATCTGAAGAATCTGAAGTTATAGCTAGTCAAGTATACGTCATAATGTTGGTAGCTATTAACGATTCATTCAAAATTCCATTGGGCTATTTTTTTATAACAAGCTTAACAGCAGAAATGAAGGCTAACTTAATAAACATTGCACTGCGAAAATGTCATCAAGTTAAAATGAAAGTAGTTTCATTGACTTTCGATGGTTGTAAGACAAATATTGCAACAATGAAAATTTTAGGCTGCAACTTAAATAATAAGGAATCCATGAAAACCTTTTTTTAAACACCCTTCCGCCGATCACAATGTAGCGGTATTCCTAGATGCATGTCATATGGTCAAACTCATGAGGAACGTGTTTGAATCTAAAAAAATTATAAAAAATGGGGAACACGAAGCCATCAAATGGAAGTACGTCACCGAGCTTCACAAATTGCAGGAGGAAAAACAGCTGCACTTATCAAATAAATTGACGCACAGACATATAGCCTTCAAGAACGAGATCATGAAGGTTAAATTAGCTACACAACTTCTAAGCCGCAGTGTAGCTAAATCTATACAATTTTGTAAAAATGACTTAGCTATAGCAACATTCGATGGATCTCATCCGACGTCAGACTTCATTATGACCATCAACAACATTTTTGACATTCTGAACACACGAAACCTACAAAATTATGGTTACAAAAAGCCTTTGAGCTTAACAAACGCTGATGAAATTCTTTCATTTATAGATCATGCCAAAGAATATCTGTTATCTCTAAATATTGACATTTTGCGAAAACGAACCATTAAAAAAAACAACGAAACAAGAACTGTGCATACCACAGAAAACGTACCGTTGTGGAAATCCCAATCAGGGACTGGAGCTCTGGGCTTGGTTATATGCCTTGAAAGCTTAAAACACTTATTTACAACACTGGTTAAGACATCAGTTTTGTCGTTTCTTTTGACATATAAAACTAGCCAAGACCATATTGAATTGTTTTTTGGTGATCTGAGAAGCCAAGGAGGCTATAACAACAACCCCAATTCTCGCCATGTAAAATCCGCTTACAAAAAAATGTTAACCCATCTGGAACTGAGTTCTAAATTTTCCGGAAATGCTATACCACTTGAAAATATTCCCATATTGAGTGGCGACAACACTCTTCACAATTTAAATAATACAACAATTGGCTATCGTCATGAAATTGAAAACGAAAATGACGATACTCAAATTATTTCAATCCATGAGTCTGAAACGTATAGTAATTGTGACATATTGTCGCAACAGCTTGACGAATCTGAATCTGAGTCCGAATACATTGATCAAATTGTGGGGTATATTTCTGGGAACGTTGTACGCCACATTTTAAAAAAGGTTAAGTGCGAAGTTTGTTGCAACTCTTTGATGGCTAAAGAAAAAATGACATTCCACAACTTGATTGATATCAAAAACATGGGAGGATTATTTTATTCGTCCAAAGGTGTGTTTAATTTATGCAAAAAAACCGAGCACACTATAAGACATTGTCAACGTTGTGGACTTAAGTTGAACCCACAAAAAATTTTTTCTGCAGTTCTGAAATCATTCGTAGGTGCAATAGTTATGGAAGATCTAATTGAACATGCATTTGAATTTACAAACCATAGAACCATTTTAATGAGGGCAGTCATTGAACGGTACATAAACATTAGAATTCATTACATTGCAAAGAAATGTACTGAAAAAATTAAAAATCAAAGTAAAAGGCAACGTTACAATAAATTAACATTGTTTCAAGGTAATTAGGTTAGGTTAAGTTTTAGTTGTAAGTTATTAAAAGTAAGTAAGTAATATAACGCTTATACCTAATATTAATTTTGTTTTATTTTAAATTATCAGCGACCCGCGTGATCCCGTGTTTCCCGGTATAAAAAGTAGGTAGCATAAGTGATAATTTAGGGTATAAGCTATTTACATTTTCATCCGAATCCGTCGATCTGTTAGAGCACGAACAAAATACAAACATACACACTAAAACGTACATTTTAATACTTAGCATTTTAGTACCTAATTCACAAACCTTAGTGGTTTACTAGTGCTATTAATACTATTAATTATTACACCAATTTTTTTTTTCATTTACTTATCATATAAAAAATCTTATAAAATGTGTTATAAGATTTTTTAATATGATAAGTAAATTAAAAAGAAATTGGTGTAATAATTTTTGAAATCAGTTGTTTAGTTCTCCTAGGTACATATAAACTCACAAACTCATATTTCACAATTATTATAAACTCCTAATAATATTAGTATAAATAGCGTCTCCACTGATGCCTTGTTCCCTGCTCGTACGCAAGCCCTTGAGTGAATGATGATGACATTGCATACGAGCGACTTTGAACATTATACAAGCAGGTTAACGTCTAAATTCGAGCAAATGTCATTTTGAACTATATAATATCAAAATATATAGGTATATGGAACGGCGCTCGGACATTTTTTTGAGTATTGTCAGTTAGAGATTGTGACTCTATAGGTATTGTAACTCAATGTTTATTATACATATTAAAGTTTTATTAAAAAATATAAACATTTATAGAAGCTTTTTATATGTATGTATTGCTTTTAAATTTTGTCTATCGTTATGAAAATCAAGTTTAAGTTAAATACATAATAGCGCCATTTAAGAAAAAGTAAGTTACAATGACGGCATCCACACCTTTTTCTGCCACCAGTGTGGCGCCACTTGTGAAGGTGAAGTGAGGTATAATATTTGACAGATATCAGGGCGGGGAAGTTAATTTGTTCGAAAAATGTAAAGGTTAATGTTTCTTTCTGTACTGTTGCTATATTTTATATTTTTAAAATTAAAAATACATAATATTCATGAAAGTAGAAAAATTTTAAAAAGTTAAAAATGTGCAAAAAATTAAACAGCAAACCACTGACTCATTGTTTTGTGTATTAGTATAATACTCTAGAAACTGATAAACTTTTATTAAAAACTTACTTCTCCATTAAATGACATTGTGTAACAAAAAACTTTATCTCAGTGTCAACTAGCGACATCTGGTGAGCAGAAAATTATTAGCCCTCATTAAACAGTATGGTTCTCTAACTACGTCACTTCACGGCGACTATTTAAATTGTATATATTATTTAAATTGTATATATTATTTGTATAAATACATAATAAACAATTATAATTTTTAGTTAGGTCCTTTTCTATCCTATAATAGGAATATAACTATTTTTTTTTATGAAATATATATTGGTACAATGATAATTGTTTTATTTCACTATTTTCCGTTACGTTCCGTTAGATGTCATTGCTGAACATCTACCTCGCGTAGGTAAGATTTTTCGTGAGTTTTCTTAATGACACATTATTTTATATCTACTCAATATGATAATTTGTAAAAGTTGTTATATTTGTGATAATACTATAATACTGTGTGCTAAGTTTTCTATTCTTTTACCTTTCATGACATCATATTACGGATTTACGGATTTCTGATATTTTGTCTTACGATACGGAATTAGTTGTTTGGATTTTTTAGACTGTAATAATATATTAAATTTAAATTAAATTAAATTGAATTAAATAATATTATTATTGTAGTCTAAGGTTAAGTGATCACTAAATTGTTACATACGTGATTACATTTTCGGATAAGGATTTTATTTTGTGTTTTGGTTGTTGAATAAATTTTAAATAATGCCGCAAAAAAAGAAAAGTAGTCTTTCTCAATACACTAGAAGGGCTAAAAGGATGAGACAAGTTCGATCGCAAGAGACAAATGAGGACCGTGAGCACCGTTTAGCTTATAATAGAGAACAAACTGCGGAATCTCGGGCATCAGAGTCCAGTTTTAATAATGAAACGCGCTTAGCTACAGATCGCGAACGTCACGCGTTGTCTCGCGCTTCGGAAACATTAACAAATTACTCTCAGCGTTTAAAAGTAGACCGTGAACGTCATATCGAGTCTCGAGCTTTAGAGACGTTTACGGAGCATTCAGAAAGGTTGACTGCAGACCGTGAACGTCATGCTGAAAGTCTCGCGCTTCAGAAACGTTTACTCAATATTCAGACCGCTTGACAGCAGACCGTGAGCGTCATGCTGAGTTTCGCGCTTCGGAAACATTTACGGAGTGTTCAGAACGGTTGACTGCAGACCGTGAACGTCATGCTGAGTCTCGCGCTTCAGAAACGTTTACTCAATATTCGGAACGCTTGACTGCAGACCGTGAGCGTCATGCTGAGTCTCGCGCTTCAGAAACGTTTACTCAATATTCGGAACGCTTGACTGCAGATCGTGAGCGTCATGTCGAGTCTCGCGCTTCGGAAACATTTACGGAGTGTTCAGAACGGTTGACTGCAGACCGTGAAAGTCATGCTGAGTCTCGCGCTTCAGAAACGCTAACTCAATATTCGGAACGCTTGACTGCAGACCGGGAACGTCATGCAAGATCACGTGCTTTGGAATCATTTACTCAATATGAAGCGAGGTTAGCAGCAGATAGGGAGAGCCGTTCGGTAAGTAGGACACATGAAACCCAGCAGGAGCATGACTTACGCTTAGAATTGGCAAGGGGATATTATGAAAATTCGCTTCAACACCGTAACGAACTTTTGTCTTTACAAAGGGAAAGAGTGCAAGCAATTAGGAGTAACGAGACAGAGAGTGAACGTGCAATTCGGTTAATAAAACCATTAAATTAAATTGCATATTTTAATCCCCTTTTTGACTCCTTGTTTTGTATTTATTAAGATTTTATTATTCGAAAACCAGAAATGGATTAGGTGGTAGATAGCTGGCATTAGGTTTTCTTAAAATGTGGATATTATCATAAAATGGCTAATCCTTGCCATCAAGTCATCCAAAATTAAAAGTAAAAAATTTGATCTATTTTAGCCTTTTTTCACGAAGCTAACGTTCAGGTAGGTATAAAATAATCTGCTTGATTATAATAAACATATAATTATATATACTCTGTTTGAAAATATAAAAGAATTGGAGAAAAAGATTACATGCGAACGAAGTCGCGGGCACAGCTAGTACATATATAAGTCAATGCCCAAAGCATCCTGTGAGTTCTTCCATGCATTAAAGATATCCTAATATCCTGTACCTTTAAACGAAGAAATTTCCATAAAATTTTGTGTGCAGGGAGTTTCTGGGGCAATAAATCGATCTAGCAAGGATTTATTTTTGGAAAATGTCTTTTTGTCCGTGTTTTTAGACAATGAAAAACTGCTACAATATCATTAGAATAAGAAGGTAAATTTCGACAGTCTATTAATAATTATAAATAACTTAATTGGTATATTGGGCGGTCACAAAATCGTAATACCCTGGTTCAAGTCCAGACCGACCGGCCGACTTTTTAAATTTTTTTTCAAGTTCCTTTCTTTTTTGAGAAAATCTATTTTTTGAGCCCTTTTTTAGTATTTTTTAAAAACACGAAAATTTAAATTAAACTAATTGCACTGATGATTTTTTATTCAAATAACCAGTTCAGTTTTTTCTATTATGTCGCTAAGATCAAAAAATATTATTCGTATTTCATCAGTATGTAATTTGTATCTAAATATAATTTCCAAAACACACGAATTAAAAAAAACCGAGCAAAAAATACCGAGCAAAGCTCGGTCAACCGGGTACTATTTATTAACCTCAACACCGGCATCAGTTGTCGAGCGACCCCTTGTGAAACCAAATTGATTTTTATGAAGTAAATTATTTACATTAAAAAAAATTAGCATTTGATCAAGAATAATTTTTTCAAAAATTTCTGTGTTGGCAGTATAGAAATAGGTCTAAAACTAGCGGGGTCCAATGTACTACCAGATTTAAATAAAGGTATTACTTTACTATGATTATTTAATTAGGAAACACACCAGATTCGATACTAGTATTAAAAATAAAAATAATAGAGAGTTGAGGTGCGACCGTATCTATTATAGACGCAATAACTTTAACGGAAATCCCCCACGGATCGGCGGTTTTCTTAATATGAATTGTATTAAAATATTTTACAATATTTTTGATGACACTTTATGAAATGTAAAATTCTTAGTACACGCATTTACATTTTGTTTAAGTAATGATTCGGCAACGGCAGGAGATGAATTCAGTGATTTAGTGGTTGAGATCGGAAGATCAGTAAAATATTTCTCAAAAACCATTGCAACGTCCTGATCAGCCAACTAAAACCACCAAGAAAAAAGACATGTTTCCCAATCCACCCTACCAAAAACATCCAACTGCTACTGCCAAATTGATTAACAAGTTTTTTGCTGGAGTTGGAAATAAATAAGCTGAGGACCTTAAACTTAAGTTTGGTTCTCCGAAACCACTCCTCACCAACTCTTATATATGAGCAGGTCACTTTGTCTGCTACCTACAGATGAAGATGAGGTTGGCAAAATAATAATGGGACTAAAGGGCGATTGTGCTGCAGGTATTGACATCACCAATAACCCACATTTGTAATGCTGCCCTCGAAACTGGTACCTTCCCTAGACTTCTAAAGATCTCGAATTTATCGAAACAATCCACAAGGGGGGTGACAACGACTGCGTTAATAACTATAGACCTATATCAATACTACCTACTTTATCTAAGATACTGGAGAAAATCCTAAACAAGAGACTTATTGCTTTTCTAAGCTCAATGAAATTAATCTCAAATAATCAATTTGAATTCCGAGCCGAAAGGTCAACTGAGGATGCCGTTCTTGAGTTAACAAATTCATTAATTTCTGGTCTTGATAATGGCAAAAAGAATATAGCACTCTTTCTTGATTTAACTAAGGCCTTTGACGCAGTTTCTGTTCTTCGTTTGTTAAACAAATCGGAAGGAGTAGATGTACGATATTTTTAAATCCCTCCGACACATAGCTAATCGTTCTATTATAAAATCTATTTATTACGCTCTTAGTCAATCAATAATCAGCTATTGCATCACAGTGTGGGGTGGTGCAGCCAAAACTCACCTTATTGAAGCTGAAAAGCTCAACGAGCAATCCTCAAAACTGCAGCTAAACTCCCTTATAAACTTGCTACGTCGGAGTACAGGTTATGGGATGTCCTCACCGTTAGGCAAATAATTATTCTAAAAACAATAATATACCAGAAAGCATTCCCAAGTGAATTACGATCCGAATCTCAGCACTACTAAAACTACTAAAAGGAGAAAGAACAAAGTATATCCTTCAACGACGGTTAAATCCAGCTTGCCCAAGAGACACTACACCTTTCTCAGTAATTATATATACAGCAAAATAAATAGGCTGTTATCTATATATCCTCTTCTTGAACACGAATGTAGAAAAAACACAATAAACTGGCTCAAATCTTCTTAAGTTTCTTACTTCCTCAACTTTAATATCACACACAATAATATATAATTATAATATTATTATGTACTTTAATCTAAAATATGTATCTGTATAATTAATTTTTTTATAGGATAGGGTGACAAACGAGCACACAGTCCACCTGATGGTAAGTAGTTGCTGTGGCCCATAGACATCTGCATCTATTCTCGATTACGAATCAAAATGCAGATGCGTTGTCACCCGTGAGGACTGAGATGGAATACCTCGTTTCCAGTAAAAAGGGTTTCCGGTCTCTACACTTACCGTACGAAACACAGCAGCGTTAAGCTACTAAGTATTTGACGCTGGTATTCTGTAAGAGCGTGGTCCTTCCCCGGTCGAGCCGACCCATTCGTGCTACAACTATACTACTAATATAACTGCAGTATGGCTCTACCACGTATAAAAATTAAAATTAAATAAAAATTAAATTTGTTTTGTTATATTATCCCTCAATTTACTAAATGTCTATTTTCTCATAACCAATTAAATGAAAATAATGATGTCTTCAATAGACTACGCAAACGTGTAATTTAAAATGTACAATCCGCGAGGAGGGACCTGGTGACCTATAGAACAGGTATTGTTTAATACCTTTATTAGGCACCAGTCTCTCACAAACTAGGGTTCAATACGTTTATAGTTTAACAGGTTTGTCGTCAATAATTCCGTACATGTAGCACCCAGCCATCTTCTCTAATGAAATTAGGATGTTTTTTGATTTCAATAGCCTCGCGAATCATCCTTGGAAGGAATCGGTGTTCTCTAGCGAGGATTTGTGGTCTATCAAATCTGATGTAGTGACGGGGGCGATCCTGTACGTGTTCACAGACTGCAGACTTCCCGGAGCTTCGATTCTTCACATCAGCTATATGTTCTTTAACGCGGTTTTAATTGATCTTTTAGTTTGTCCTGTGTAGGAAAGACCACATCCACAATCAAGCTTGTACATTTCTGCATCTTGCAGAGGCCAATCTTCTTCAGCGGCTTGAAGTATGTTTTAATGGAAGCGCACTTCAAGATGTAGCCAATCTTCTCAGTGACTCCTCTGACATATGGCAGTACAGCAGGTACACGCTCGACTGTGGCCGGCTTCACTCGTTCACTGTGACGCAGGCGCGGGACCCGAAGCTTGTTGTCATGCAAAACTTGCTTCACGTGGTGTAGCTCGGCAGCCAGGTGTTTACTGTCACAGATCCCTAGTGCTCTCTGAAACAAAGATTTACCCACGGTAGCTAACTGTGAAGTATGGTGGTGAGAATCACCGTTTAAATATCGATTTGTATGGGTCTTTTTTAGGGTTCCGTAGTCAACTAGGAACCCTTATAGTTTCGCCATGTCTGTCTGTCCGTCTGTCCGTCCTCGCTTAATCTCTGTGACCGTTAGCACTAGAAAGCTGAAATTTGGTACCAATATGTGTATCAATCACGCCGACAAAGTGGTAAAATAAAAATTGGAAAAAAATGTCTTATTAGGGTAGCCCCCCTATATGTAAAGTGGGAAGTGATTTTTTTTTTAATTTCAACCCTAACGTGTGATATATTGTTGGAAAGGTATTTAAAAATGAATACGGGTTTACTAAGATTATTTTTTGATAATGCCAATAATTTCGGAAATAATCGCTCCAAAAGTAAAAAACAATGTGTCCCCCCCCTCTAACTTTTGAACCATAAGTTTAGAAAATATGAAAAAAATCTCAAAAGTAGAACTTTATGAGGACTTTCTAGGAAAATCATTTTGAACTTGGATGGAAAGTCGGAGCGCCTGCCGCGGAGCGTGCAATGTTGCACGCTCCATGTTCGCGCACGTACCCACTACCGGGAGCAGTTGCAGGAGCGCGGAGCGCTGCTGGAGCGCGAACATAATGGATACCCACCTTTAAACTCATAAGTGGGAATACTTATTGTGACGGACGGGAAACTACGGAACCCTACACTGAGCGTGGCCCGACACGCTCTTGGCCGGTTTTTTATACACAGTATGGCTCAAGGTGTTATCTTGGATTTACGGGAGAAGTAAGCAGGGCTTTATCCTCAGTCTTCCATGAATATGTCGGCGACATTGGGAGATACAGGTGAACCCATCGCCACGGTATTTAAAAAGTTAAATATACGCGATAAAATCCCTAAATACTAGTATTATTTAAATGTGTAGAGTTCGCGTAAATATAAGAAATGTATGACTATGTACCTGATAATATTAAACGAAAAAGCTATTATTGTTATTTATGAAATCGGTTTTGGAGATGTTACTCACAAAATTCACAAACTTCATTGTTGTGAACGACATTGTTTGTAGAAATATTCTTAAACGAGAAACCTACTCAACAATAAAATGATATTTTTAATTATACGTCAGCTACCAATGTTAAGTTAGTAATTTTGAATATTATTTTATATAAAATAGACATAAACACAAAAATAAAATAACGATAATTAGTGCAGTAACATTTATAATTGACATTACATAATGATAAATAAATATTTGGTAAATATTTGACATTGAACCATAATAATAATCTTACAAATAGGTTACAATTTTATTGGTGTTTGATAGTACAGTAGTTTACTATAGGCCCTGTTAGACTCTGGCAAGTACAAAAAGCCAGACGTGAGATTGTCCTGGTAATTTAGAATGATTTTGATAAGAAACTAACAATTTAAAACTGACGATACTCACAAATAATTGTACGTATTTTTAGTACATACTTCAAAGTTTATATTTATAACAAAGTATAATATTAAATTTTCAGGAATAGCTAATGTTATACTACTTTATTAATGGAGTACTTAAACTATGGATATATTTTATATTCAATTATCTGTTTCTTTTATTACTTTTTAAACGTCTACAAATTAATTTTTTTTGATTTCATGTGGGCTAATTTAGAAATAATAAACAACCAGGTAAATAATTCAGGCGTTCTTGACTCATAGTGTTCCATGTATTATTTTTTTATGCGGTTCAATTTCGAAAATGAACGTTCACCACTGCAGTTATTGATCATGAGAGACAATAAATGTGCCAAGCAGTTTCTAAATCGGGGAAACATGACTCTAATGAATTATCCATTAGGAAGTTATAATGAATTTCTGGTAACGGATGTGGCTGACCCACATCAGTTTTGAGCAACTCGGCAAAGTGCACTGATCCGCCGTCTATGCTCTATACCAAACCATTTGCATAAGCACTAACCACAATTGGAGTTTCTTTTAAACTCTCTTCGGCTGTAATATATTTATATGATAATGCAGTTCAAGATTTTCTTCGTTTGTGTGCCTGTTTTGCATGAAAGGCACGTCTCGACTCGTACTTCGCGCTGGCGATCATTGAGTTCGTGGGGCACCCATTCGTCAAGCTTTTTTAAGGTGGGTATACGCTAGAGGAGCAGAGCACGAGTGGAGCATGAGCTGAGCACATATTCATGTGGTGTGGACCGACTTACAAGCCTCGAAGGAGCACGCTTCGAGCGTTTGGCTCTAGCGCGACTGTGCTCCGCCTATTTTGGTTAGGTTAGGTTTTCATGTGTTTATATAAAGCAGGTAGCAAGCTATCAATAATGACAACAAACACTTCAATCTCAAACTGTTTACCAGGTGTTTCTGTTTCAGCGAATCTGTCAAGTGCACTAGAACCGCTAAAATGGTCGTACCTTGTGTTTCGCTTGCGTCGTCTTGAAGTTTGTTGCTGATATTCATGACAGCCTGTCAGATCTTTGGCTTTTGCTTCAATATCTGAAAATGTTTATTGCATTGTTTGGTCATATCCATATAGCGATTCATAAAGAGTGTATCTCATATTAAGATCTATATTAGACGATTGCAGCGACGTACTAGTCGCTTGCATGCGTTCAGTTTGGTCGTGCGGAACAGAATATTTCGCGTAAATCGCACAGTAGTGGACCGCCAACCATCGAGATAATGAGGATGGA
Source organism: Parnassius apollo (assembly GCA_907164705.1). Taxonomy (NCBI): domain Eukaryota; kingdom Metazoa; phylum Arthropoda; class Insecta; order Lepidoptera; family Papilionidae; genus Parnassius; species Parnassius apollo. Next base: position 95,812 of record CAJQZP010000349.1, on the reverse strand, counting down.
ATGAAAAATATTGAAACAGTATTCCATATGAGGCCGAGTCTGCGCTTTGTAAAGCTGCTAGCGGTAGTCCGGCTTGAAATCCCGTCTCGATCTACTGAGCACTCCAAGTTATTTTGATGCTAGTTTAGCTTTCCCTTCCAAGTGCATACGAAACTGTAAGTAGCGATTTTTTCGAGTTTCATGTGTTTATTAAGCTATTGCATAGCTTCTATCGCGGGCCTTGAGCGCGGGGACCGAATCCAGAAATTCCGTAACAAAAATACCTCACGCTCCCCACTCCGACGGGCACGGAGGTGTGACGTTGAAAGCCGTGCATCGTCTAACGTCGTTTCAGTTCGGCAGACTTTAGCACTCGGCAGACTTCGGCACGGTGTTTGTGTGCGTGCGACTAGACGTATGCGTGTACACTAGCTGCTAACTCAATGATAAAAATTCCTGAATAACCTACATGTATTGTAAGATATTAAAAATATTTCATCGAACACCTCAGTCCCCCCCCCCCCAAACCACAGGTGCTGTAAAGTGCTCGAAACGTCAGGATTATAAAACAAGTTAATAATATACGCGATACAATCCGTAAAAAATAAGTTTTATTTACAATGCTGTTTTTACAAATTGAAAGAATATCTACAAAATTAAACTACTCTTTATAAATCTAATTACCTAATGTTATATAATGTTTTTTTATTCATTTTTACCAATTTTCTAATTATAACTAACAATTTATTCATTATATTTAGTTATGTAAGTCACAGACATGTTATTGTACAAGCTGAAAAGGGTGGTAAAGTTGTAAGATACAATATTTTAAATTAACGCCAAATCTACACTTAACTTACAATACATAAATATTTTGAATTTGATATATATATTGCGTGTCGATAGTCCTTAGTTACTATATGTAACTAAGGACTAGCGATATTCTAGGTACTAATATAACAATTATTTTAATATCCCTCTTTGTGACTTTTATTTTTCTCTTGAGATATTCCCTACGTGTGTACAAAACAAAAAATCATAACTCTCAGTTTTGGTCTTACAGAGATAAACATAGGCTTATTTATTCTGATGACAACAATATTGCCTACTAAACGGTAGACAATATTGTTTTGACAACATTACCAAAAATAGTCGTAACTTTAAGAAAATTATTTAAGTTTAAATAAATATCAAAAAATTATGCTAATTGGCAAATTATTGTAAATTACTACATAAACAACCCCAATCACCCTTTTTATTTTCCTATTAGATCGACAGATTTTAAGCTTAGCCACAATACAACATTAAGTTTACAGCTGTACGTTTATTACTTTGAGAATTATTGTTGTTTGAACATAACGTATGCGCAAGCACAAATAGCCTTTGTTGAAACCCTAAACAGGAAAACATTAAAAACACTTAAGTTACGTATGTGCCACCTGAGTTGATGAGAACCTAATGTTTTGTAAATCAGATTTTATTTCTTCGGCGACTGACATTACTCTCATGTTGAATTCTGACCCGGTGTTTGGAACTGTGGCGAACACCCTTTGCTTCATATGACCCCACAAAAAATAATCCAAGGGTGTGTAATCGGGTGAGCAAGATCACCACGCGACCAATCAACGTGAAATGGAAACACGTAGAGAAAATCTCAAGGTACTAATAGTTGTTATATTAGTACCTAGAATAGTAAGCAGTAGAAATCTGTGACTTGACGGACACACTGTATAAAACACGCAAACAGCGTATATAGCGTATATAGCAAACAGATAGCTCACAAAATAGGTTTTGCTCCAGAATGTATTTTTATATGCTTTTGAAAATCACTTTTTCTGATACAGGTATAATCACAGATATTACATGTAAAAGATTTTTTTCTGGTGTGTCTTTTCATATGACTTAGTAAATGACTCTTTGTTATACATCTATGTTCACAGATATGACACGAAAAAGGTTTTTCTCCAGTGTGTATTTTTATGTGTGTACTCAAATCCCTTTTCCGTATACATTTATATTCACAAATATTACACGAAAAAGGTTTTTCACCGGTGTGTATTTTCATATGCGTTTGCAAATCTGTTTTTCTAATACAGCTATATTCACAGATAATACACGAGAAAGGTTTTTCCCCGGTATGTATTGTCATATGTGTTTGCAAATTACCTTTTGTAATACATCTATATTCACAGATATTACACGAAAAAGGTTTTTCTCCGGTGTGTATTTTCATATGAGTTTGCAAATAACTGTTTCTACTACATCTATATTCACAAATATTACACGAAAACGGTTTTTCTCCGGTGTGTACTTTCATATGTTTTTGCAAATAACTTTTTCTACTACATTTATATTCACAGATACTACACGAAAAAGGTTTTTCTCCGGCGTGAATTATTATATGCCTTTGCATCACAATTTCCCTAATACATTTATATTCACAATTATTACAACTGTACATTTGTTTAGAGACGTGCGCTTTAAGATGTGCCAAAATGCGACATTTATGAGATGTTTTAAATTCGCAAATATCGCAATTAAACATTTCTGTTTGTTGTGTTACTGGAGTTTGGTCAACTTGTGTCCGAACTGCAGTGGTGTCTGAGTTATTTTGCGTCTTATGACTGCCTGAAATGTGTTTGGCGAGAATGTCTTTTGTTGAAAATTTTTTACTACAATTATCACATTCAAAAATATATTTTGTTGATGCCCCAAATGTTTTATTCGAAAGTATATTAACACTTTTTTGTTTAAAATTTTTCTTCTTCATAATCTTAGCAGGATGCTTTTCTTTTTTATTAATTGGTTCATTATCTTTTATCACTTTAGGCTTTAATTTAATAGTAGGATCTTCTAAATCGAGGTTTTCTTTACATACTACATTTATGTTACTATGAGTAGAATTTGATTTAATCTCCGCAGACGGTTCTGAAAAATTATTTGTCGTTGTGATGTACTGTTCTGAAATACACAAAAATTAAACATTAAAACGGTTTACAATGCGCGGAGTTTATGCCTTATGGCACTTTCTATCAGTTAGTGCACTCAGGAAGAAATAGAGTAATTATAATATTTTACATAATTATACTAAATAATGTTGCTAGATATAAAGTAACTTAGCAAATTACTCCGAACAATGCATCTCATATTCATTTTTTGAGGGAAAGAACGGTTCTTGTGACCATGTTATAATTACAATAATCTAATAATCGCAGTTTCGATTTCCACACAGAACTACTTATACACACAGTTCAGTCGAAGTTGGCGTGTAAGTGCGGCATAAGAGAATGCATCATCACATTTTGTCGCTTAGGTTTCGTAAAAGGCGACTATGGGTTTGCCAGAAAAATCTGTCGGCTTTCGACGGATGCCAGTATAACCACCTCATTTACTTCAGATATAAAGTATCCAGACCGGCGACAGGCAACATCACCAGAGGTGCTTCCGTCTAGTTCTGCGATCGTCAATCTTATGCCAAACATGGCGCTCAAGGCAAATCCTCCCTTCATAGGAAAATATCCTTCCATGTTCAGCAGTGACAAAGTTTACGGGAAGATTAAGATAGAGAAGTTATTTGTAGGCCATACAAAAACTCAAAACAAGCCCTGGTAGCTCAGGGGATAGGAGTTTGCCGTAAAATTTCACAGTACGCTAGCCAGGTTCGTTCTCCAACGGCACTAATAAAATTGTTAATTTTGTATATACAGGTTGTCCCGAAACTCAACATGAAGCGGGTACGGGGTGATAAGTAAGGTAAAAATAGTTCCATGTTACTTGATGCACATTGATGAACACGCGGTGATCTGCGTAACGTGTCGCATTCGTAGAGAGGTTACAATGGCATTCACCGTAGATAATATGCATGGTCGAATATTCTTGCGCAGAACAATAAGTAATAAAGTCCAGGTCCAATGCAGTCAAAGTCGTCAACACAAATGCGATATCAAGTGCAGGTAACACAAGCCAAACTTGTCAGAATGATAGTTACACGATTGATGATAATAACCTATAATCAATTTGACTATCGCATCGGCGTCACTAACCGTCTCGCTTTCTCTAAAAACAAAATGTCAGTCTATCCCACTCTATTGCACTTTCAACATTGTCACTCTCTATCTCATTGTATCACATCTGTCTGTCTCGCTCGCGCATCATTATCATAATTACAGCCCTTCACAAGTCTACTGTTGAACAAGGGCCTCCCTAAGGAATGCCACAAAGCGCGATCCTGAGCCACCTGCATCCATCGACTTCGTGCATGTCTTACCAGGTCGTCACACCATCTAGTTCTAGTGGGAGGTCGCCCTACACTACGCCTACCGGTACGGGGCTGCCACTCGAGAACCTTTCCTCCAATCAGTTATCGGTTCTTCGAGCTATATGACCGGCCCATTACCACTTCAGCTTACTAATCCGTTGGGCTATGTCGGTCACTCTGGTTTTACTGCGGATATCCCCATTTCTAAGTCTATCACGCAGTGAAACCCCGAGCATAGCCCTCTCCGTAGCTCGCTGAGCGACTTTGAGCGTCCTCATACGGCCAGCAGTGAAGCACCACGTCTCAGATCCGTAAGTCATCACTGCCAACACGCGCTGGGTGTACAATCTAGTTTACAGGTTTTGAGGTATACCTGACGAGAAGATGTGTCGTAATTTCCCGAACGTTCGGGAAATTCATTGACACAAAAAAATGTAAAGTAAATTGACAGTCACCATATTTAATGCGTCAATTAAAACAACTGATCTCTTTAGCCTCGTTGCAGCCTGTTTGAGGAACGGCTGAGTTAATAGCCCTATTAATAATTCAGTGAATACCCATTCTTGTTTCATCTTAATTCAGTTCCTGCATGGAACAAGTTAATCGTATGGCCATTTTGTTTATAATGTTTGTTCATGTGTAATTAAAACAAAATTTTGTATGACCAGTACAATTCCTAACCACTATTTTTTGATAGAGATTTTTTAAAACCAATTCTTTTACCTATGTCATCGTCATCATTTTTATTATTTGAACCAAATGCAATAAGTGGCAAGTCGTCCTTCAAATCCGTATGTCGATCTTCAAAAGCACCAATCTCCATGTCTTGGTGTTTTTCAGCAGTCTCTAGAATGAAACAGATTCTGACTCAATGTATAAAATACAACTGATACAACTAGATCATTACAGTCCATCACACAGCTTATGGGCCCGAGCCACTCACTTTCAACACCATACTGCATGTTTCATAAGCTAAGGTAATAAGCTGAAGTTGCAATGGGCCGAAGAACTGACAACTTATGGAGAAGAAAGGTTCTCGAGTAGCCGCCTCTTACCTGTTGATGAAGGGAGGGCGTCCCTCCACTAGATGGAACTCGAAGGATGCAGGTGGCTCAGAACCGTGCTTTGTGGCATGGATGCCTATGTTCAGCAGTGGACTTGTGAAGGGCTGCAATGATGATGACGATTCATTAGTAAAATGTAAAAGTCTTGTGGATTAGTTCCACTAGTCAATTTATTCAAGCGGTTGTAGGTACTGTTCTTTTTTCAATAAATAAAGTGACATTATGCATGCAATGCAAGGATTTTATCTGGGCGTTTGAGGTTAGAGTTTGATTTTGAATGAATGGTTCTTTTTACTGTATGAAGCTGTTTTTAAGGTGTTTTTGAAGTACATGCGTTGTGAGTTCATAAGATTTATTACTGTTTTCAAAATAATATTACAAGTGAAAAATTCAGTTTACAACAATAATAGTCCAACAAGTTCTGAATTACCAAAGAAGAAAAACGCACATAGACGTAAATACAGTTTATCCGATTTTAGGATGATAAATTATTCGTTCATTAGCTCAATCCCAAAAAACCAATTATAACCATAGATTTATTATACTACTGTGTATGGTCATTGAACAAACAAAATAGCACCATTGCTGTTAAAATATTTATGGAGCACAGTGTACATGGTGCAGTGTTTCCACTTTTAGATATTTTGAACTATCTTAGGGTAAATCTACTAATGTAGGTAGGGCTTAACCTTTTGTTTAAGTTCACAGGGTTTTGGATAATTTGCAGTTTTTTTTATAGAAGAGCGGGCAAACGAGCATACGGTTCACATGATGTTAGGTGACTACCGCCGCCCATGATCAACCGCAACACCAGGGGAATTGCAGGTGCGTTGCCGGCCCTTTAGAAAGGAGTAAGCTATTTCGTTGAAGGTCCCCAGGTCGTATCGGTCCGGGAAAATCGCCGGTGGTAAACTATTCCACAGAGAGGTCGTACGCGAAAGAAAACTCCTAGTGAAACGTACAGTGGTGGACCGCCAAGCATCCAGATGGTGTGGATGGTATCGGGAGGTTTGCCGCGTAGTGCGTTCATGAAATTTGGCGGCTGGGATTAATCCGAATAATTCTTCAGAGCACTCCCCATGATAGATGCGATAAATACGCAAAGAGATGCAACATCGCCAGTGCCAGTGAATCGAGCCGATCGGAAAGCACTCGGTCGTCGACGATTCAAGCCGCTCTGCGCTGGATGCGGAACAGTATTCCATGTGCTGAGAGTAAAACCGAACTTCATGTAACCCTGATTATTATTCCCACTAATGTATTTTTTTTTAAAGATTTTTTGAAGGGGATAGAGTCAAAAGAGCTAGAAAAGTGTAGAATGAAAAAGTTTTTCTTTAATAAATAGAGTTCCTTAAAATATTGAAAACTAAATGCAATAAATAATGCAATTTTGATTTTTTTATGATAATTTAGGGAGTCTTTCTAAAGATTCTAGGGTAAAACGAAAATCGTAAGTGAAAACACCGGTTCCGTAGTAGTTCATAAGTATTTAAGAGATGGTGCTGATTTATTCTATAATTATAACGCACATTGCGCATTGTGTCAAATAGACTTTCTCATGGCGGCCAAAATGGCTACGAAAAAGTTGTTTTTTTATTTTTTATTTTATTAGATTTGTTAATCAAATTTTTGATTATTTTTACCTTCTGTCCTGATATTTGATCCACTGGACTTGGCAACACTAATACACATATATAGCGAAAGACGCCAGCACTCGTACCTTGCAAAGCTGCAGGTGTAGTCAACGCCGTTTTGAAAATCACAGATGCTGGCAGTCGTTATATTTGTTTTAATGTCGAGATAAATTTTGCAATTAACCCTTCATCAATCCCCATAAAAATCGCATGCGCCCGGATATCCCGAGCGATCGCATGCTACCGCACCCACCCACAGCACTTAAAACTTTAAAACCATTAAAACTTATATTTAGAGACTAATTTTCTATGAAAAAGTTTGGCATTATAAATCTATACAAAATTCTCTATCCTGTGTTCTAAACAAAAGACAGGTTTTACTTCATTAGAAGAAGATTTTATTGTATTTTGATAACAAAAAATATACCAAGACATCCAGCAGTGTAAAAATCACAATTATTTCTATATATTACTCGAAATTATTTACGTAAAAAGATGAATTATATTCACACAAAAACTTTTCTAACAATTTTATAATAAAACACTTCAGTAAAACTAATAAAATACTAGAAAAATCCAAAAATCAACACAACAACATCCAAATGAAAATGGTGTACGTAATGAATGTAGAATATAAGTTAATATCCATAGACTAACTGTTTTTTTATTCCACTATAGGATAGAAAATTTCATATTGATTCAATAATGCCAAACTTCTTCATAGAAAAGTAGTCTCTAAACAAAGTATTTATGGGTTAAAGTGCTGTGGGTGGGTGCAGTCAAATTTGACCTCTTGAATTTTGATGGAATATCGAAGCGGTCAAATTTAGACGCTTGGCGTTTGAGAGGTTAACATAAAATGGAAGATTACTTATTTTCAAATTAATACATAACAATGTGTTAATATGTAACTATTATGTCATAACTTGTATTAAACTTTAATTAACTATTTATAATTACATATATAATTAAACTAATCATGACAGGAATGACCTAATTCAACAGTGTAGTTCTTTTCAAGTACAACGAAAATTGTGGTTATTAACTATAACAAATTGTGAACAACCCCACCCTAGTCTATTCACTTGCATTAAAGGCATCTTGTCAAGTATATTGTTACCTGTCTAGAACGATGGTCCCATCCATCCCAATATGTCACTATTATATAGTTTTCCTCTAAGCATTTTAAGACTTCTTTGATTTTTTTAAATTAAGTTGTTCATACATGCTTATCTTTATTATTATTTAATTTTCTTCCTCCATTAGAGTGTTTTCAACATGCACTTTGAACTTAGGCAAACCCCAAATCAGTACATTGCACACGAACCTCTTTATTTTGTGTCCTTGGGATACAGTAATCACTTGCCATTATTTAAATTGTACCTTAATTTAGTAATATCACAAAATGTGCTTACCTGTTTCATGATTCCTGTTTACTTCAAATTTGGAGATCTCATATTCGAGATTCTCTTCCTCAACTTTAACAGATTCAAGGTTAAATATTTTGTCCTTACAATCATTTTCTATATCACACTCTAGTGGCCAGATATCTATATGATGAATTGGTGTGAATTGAATCTTATCTCTAGCCTCAGGCCGTTTTGGTATTGACTGAAACCAAATTATTTTTTGTTAAATACGAGAAAAAACCAGTATGGTGGTGCTGTAGGAGAGGATTTTCCATGGATATACTTCCATCATCATCATTACAACCCTTCACGAGTCCACTGCTGGACATAGGCCTCCCCAAGGAAGGCCAGAAGGCCCAGTACTGAGCCACATACATTCATCAACTTCCTGCATATCTTACAAGATCGTCACTCCATCTAGTGGCGGGACGCCCTACACTTCACCAGCCAGTATGAGACTGTCAATCGAGAACCTTTCTTCCCCATCGGTTGTTGGTTCTTCGACTATATGGCCGGCCGAATGCCGCTTCAGCTTAAGAATTTGTTGGGCTCTGTTGGTCACTCTGGTTCTACTGCAGATATCTTCATTCCTAAGTTTATCATGCAGAGAAACCCCGAGCATAGCCCTCTCCATAGCTCACTGATTGACTTTGTGCTTCCTCACATGGCCAGCAGTGGAGGACCAAATCTCAGATCCATAGGTCATCACTGGCAAGACGCACTGATTGTACAATCTAGTTTTGAGATATGACTGACGAGAAGATGTGCTGTAATCTCCAGAACGCCATTGACCTCTCTGTCGAAGTTGTACTTACCTAGTCGGACTATTTGTACCAGGTAAACATACTCATCACTAACTTCGAGCATTCATCCGAAGAGCTTCTGAAGGACTTTAAGTAACGGTTTTCCACCCGCTGTTCCAAGCTCTGCTGTAATTCCATCCTCATCTGGGGCCTTGCAGTTTTTAAGGTGCTGGAGAGCCATTATAATCTCGTTTAGACTGACGACTTCAGACTTGCACTTAGATTGTTACTGACACTTGCATGTGGCTCCAACCATGATGTGCACAGCTGTCCATAGAACCTCTCAATCTTTGTAGTAGAAAAAATACATTCTCACATATGACATCAAGAAGCAGCATACAAGGCAGACAGCTAGCGAGTGAAGTGATGATTAAGGCAAATATTTCATTATAACAGTAATGAACCATCAAGCAGTGAACTTTTATTGATAAGAAGTATAAATTTCATTAAAATTTAATAAAATTTCATAATAACTTGGACGGTGTAGTGGTGGTGTAAGAATATCCACTACCCTATATACCTGTACCATATAATATACCATACCTATAAAATCCCTCCTATGAAGCAATGGATATGTTCCGAAATACAACCCAGTACACTGGCAAATGCAAATGACGTCATCAATTGACACTATGTTGTACTGGCGTGCTGCCGCCATATTGCGTCGGATATCCGGCCACAATAAAACAATTTTTAATTGTGTATGCACCGAATGAAGCATGCCAAAATTTGTTTTTATTTATTCAAATACAAAAAATTATAGAATAATTGCTGGTATCTCCATTAGGAAGATATAATGATTTTTGGAGCACAAAATGACAAAATAATCGCCAACATTTTTCCAATAAGGCGTAAATGTATGACATCATATACTGTCCTATGTTTTGGAACGAATAACCAGTATGGCGTCAATTCATGACGTCATTTGCATTGGACAGTACACTGAGTTCTATTTTGGAACATACCCAATGTATGATGGACTTTTAGAGGTTTTAATTGAATTAAAGGATTATACCATAGATCCTCCTGCAAACAACTGCTCCAGTATGGCATTTGACTCAATAGCCTGTTGTTGCAATCTCCTGCAACAAATGAGTCTTGCATGACAGATGAAACAGACAATTATGGGCTCCTCATCCCCATCCATCTGAAAATATGACAGTTTGTCATAAATATGGGAAACTAATTAAATATACAAGTTTGTAATAAATCTATTGGCCACCACAGTTCCTTTCTTCAACATCACTTTTTATAACATTGAAGTGACAAATAAACTTACAATTCACCTGATGGTAAGTAGCTGATGCAGCCTACAGGCACCTGCCACAAATTTCAAACACAGCCTACATATGCAATGTTACCTCTGAGTACTTATACATATATAGTGCTTCGCAGCCGGTTATACTGGCTCTCAATGTCCTACAGGCTGGGACACGTATACCAGCTTGTGGCAGAAAAAGGTAAGAGGATGACGACAGGCCAGACAGAGTCCCATTGTATAATAAGGATGACAACCAAGCACACAGTACACATCCGCCTGATGGTAAGTGAATGCCCATAGACATCTACAATTCATCCCCAATTAAGAATCAAAATGCAGATGTGCAGTCACTCCTGGGAACCAAGACAGAACACCTGCCCTATAAAGGATTTTCAGTTCTCTATACTCACCACACAGGTCAAAACAACATTAAGCTGCTATTTTTACCATGGTACCACCCCGGTATAGTTGACCCACCCGTGATACAACAATATAGCTACAGTGTGGCAATATTAATGTTACAGAATTTCAATCACAATGGAGACTATTAACACAGGGCACATGACATATTATCCCCTCCTCTGATTTCTGTCTGATAGTAATATGAGAAATATGAAAGTGAGAAAATTTCTGAGACTGGAAGCACATGTGCATTCTAATGTCCTGCTTTAATAGTTCAAGGGAACAGCTTTAAGTGGTTGAAAGATAGAACCAGGATGGATGTTAATTTCTTGACAGAAAATCGCAATAGTACTCAATAATGTGTACTAGAACAGACCGCGAAAAAATCTATGCAGCAACGCGGGTCGCGTGGAAGGAGGCACAAGGTACATTTTTGTGGCACAGACTGTAAGTTTAAGCCCGTGGGAAGTAAAGTATGTAGAAAACAACTACGTCTCGGTGTCTCTTCTGTAACGTAGTTGTTGTTTTTCAGGTTGGTGGTTGTATTTGTCACTTTATTTAACACTGCACTTTAGCCTAGCCCCGATCTATCGCATTTTGTATCAGGAAAATTATGAAGATATTACGAAATTATAAAGTTATTAATGATCTCCGACGATAACAACAAATTACCACAATTTCAATTTGCAATAATATGAAATATTTAACAAACTTACAAAACTTTCCGTCAAAGTTTTATATAAATTATGGAGACTTGTCTGCTTTAAAACAAACATGCGTAAATTAACGCATAAACAAATTCTACAAACTTCACTAAATGACATTCCCGTTTCCTATGTAGGTAATTGAATTCACTTTTTCATCAATAAACCGGAGTTTTCAAATATGTGTATTCAATCATAGATAAATAGATATGTATTTTTTTTAATTAACTGATTTTACGGCTTTGGGTTCTAGCTCTTCTGAGACTATCATTTCTTTCGGAATCTTAATTTTTATATCCTTTTTCTTCACAATATGCTGATGCGTCACATTGCGAAGCCATTGAGAGATTTTGACGACAGCTCAACCCAGCAGTCAGTTGATGACGACAGACACTCAAGTTCACAAGGCGCCCAAGCTATCAAAATAACTTGAGGTTTATATCGACATCAAATCACTTGTTTCGTCGTTTTCTCTTATACTTTTTTTTATAGAAGAGGGGGCAAACGAGCATGTGGCTCACCTGATGTTAAGTGACTACCGCCGCCCATGATCAACCGCAACACCAGGGGAATTGCAGGTGCGTTGCCGGCCCTTTAGAAAGGAGTAAGCTCTTTTCTTGAAGGTCCCCAGGTCTTATCGGTCCGGAAAAATCGCCGGTGGTAAATTATTCCACAGAGAGGTTGCACGCGGAAGAAAACTCCTTTTGAAACGTACAGTGGTGGACCGCCAAGCATCCAGATGGTGTGGATGGTATCGGGACGTTTGCCGCGTAGTGCGTTCACGAAATTTGGCAGGTGGGATTAATCCCAACAATTCCTCAGAGCACTCTCCATGGTATATGCGAAAGGAAATACAAAGGGATGCAACATCTCTTCGTAGTGCCAGTGAATCGAACCGATCGGAAAGCACTCGGTCGTCGACCGATTCGAGCCGCTCTGCGCTGGATGCGGTCAAGTGGAAGGAGCTGGTACTGGGGAGCCCCAGCCCAGAGATGGGAACAGTATTCCATGTGCGGCCGAACCTGCGCCTTGTAAAGTTGCAGGCGGTGTGCCGGCATGAAATACTGTCCCGCTCTGCTGAGCACGCCAAGCTTTTTAGAGGCCAATTTGGCCTTCCCTTCCAAGTGACCACGAAACTGCACGTCACTCGATATGTCGACGCCGAGGATTCTGATACTAGCTGAGGCAACAAGGGGGAGTGCCTTGAAACTGAGATTAGGGGTTCTTTTTAGCGGTTAATGCGCAAACTTGTGTCTTGGGGGTTAAACTGGACTAGATTTAGTCGCCCCCAATCCGAGACTCTGTCCAGCAGAGACTCGACTTCAGACACAAGTTTGTCCCGGCACTCAGAGACGTTTTCCCGAGAAATATTGGCTCGGCCGGTGTAAAGAGCATCACCAGTGCTGTCATCTGCATAGCAATGAATGTTACGGGTTTGCAACATATCATTGATATGCAGAAGAACAGCGTTAGCGATAGCACGCAGCCCTGTGGAACACCAGCATTAATAGGCTTGCAATCGGAGCTTGCACCGTCTACAACGACCTTGATGCTCCGATCTGCAAGAAAACTGGTGATCCAATCGCACAATTTCTCGGGAAGCCCATAGGAAGGGAGCTTCGAAAGAAGCGCTTTGTGCCAAACCCGATCGAAGGCCTTCGCAATGTCCAAACTAACGGCCAATGCCTCCCCCTTGGACTCTACTGCCTCTGCCCATCTGTGAGTTAGGTAGACCAGAAGATCACCAGCTGACCTACCACGGCGAAAACCGTATTGGCGGTCAGTAATCAGCTGGTGATCCTCAAAGTACCTCATGAGCTGGCAGTTTACAATGGACTCCATTGTTTTGGAGAACTAGGAGGTGATGGCGATAGGCCGGTAGTTGGACGGGTCTGAGCGGTCGCCTTTTTTTAGGGATCGGGTGGACGAAAGCCGTCTTCCATGATTTTGGGACTACGCCTAGGGAGTAGTAGTACCGGAAAAGACGCATTAAAACCGGTGCCAACTCTGGAGCACACGTCCTCAGCACAATTGGGGGGATTCCGTCAGGCCCACTCGACTTGTGGATGTCCAGGGAGAGGAGTGCTTTGCGAACCGAGCGCTGAGTGAACTGCACTTCCGGCATGGAGCACTCACACCGCGGGATGGTCGGCGGCGTACTTCCCCCGTCATCGAGAGTCGAGTTAGACGCAAAGAAAGAGCCTAGAAGATCGGCTTTCTCCATTGCGGTGTGGGCCAGTGAGTCGTCCTCCCTGTTCAGAGATGGCTGACAGAAATTCCTCTGGACAGTTTTGGCGAGAGACCAGAATGCACGGGTTCCAGAAGGAAGACGAACTAGTCTCTCGCCAATTCTGCCTATGTGCTTTGACTTTGCCTTGGCAATGACTCTTTAGAAGGACCTAGAGGCGGAATTATACTTCTTTTTTAGAGCGCTGGTGTTTACATCCCTGGACGCTGATGCGTCAGCCCAGGCTTGGTAGCACTCCTGCTTATAGCATGATGCTATTTTACAGGAGCGACCAAGCCATGGCTGAGATTTGCCTCCAATGGGCACCACAGAGGAAGGAATAAAAAGTTCCATACCCTGAAGTACCACATCAGCGACAGAATCCGCAACAACGTTGAGATCGTCCGGCGAAAGCAAACCCACCCCCGAGGGTAGGATTCAAAGAAAGACCGCATCCCATCCCAATCGGCTGACCTATAGTGCCAAACACGGCGGCAGCCTGCAGAATGCAACCGCGATTTCAGCGTGAGTGGCACCAAACTCCGGACAAGACAATGGTCCGAGGAGCCTAAAGGGGCGTCGACGGAAATCTGATATCCGTCCGGGTGAGAGGTCAGCAGAAGGTCCAACAGGGAAGGTGCATGATCCTCCACATCTGGAATTCGCGTAGGCGAAGTAACCAGTTGTGTCAGACCATATGCCAAGGCAAAATCATGAACAGATCTCCCCGCATGATCGGTTAAACGTGAACTGAGCCATTCGCCGTGATGGGCGTTAAAGTCGCCGAGGATCACGATCTCTGCGGAGGGGATCTGCTGTAGCAACGAATCTGCAGCCATTTGGACGTGGTCGAAGAGTCGGTCTGTTTCGGCATTACTGCTATGGGACCTATAGAGGCACCCGTAGACGCGCGGATGGTCGTCGCTGTCTACGCGTAGCCAAAGGATGGACAGGTCCGAACCTTCAAGTCTGCCGAGGCGTCGAGAACAGATGTCCTCTCTGACGTAAACGCAAACTCCATTCCGAGAGATACGAGACATCAGCCGGAGAGGACACCTGCGTCTTGGTCAGAAAGAGAGAGTTCACACGCGTGGACACTTAATTCACACAAAATCACATTATGTAGCAAGCTATAAAGTTTGGACTGTAGCAGTGTACCTGTACACTCCGTACTATGGAGTGTAGAAGTTAGGATTACCAACTCCCATAAGAGAATAGTTGAAAAAGTGTCCATCTGTAAGCAGTAAATAACAGTTCAAAAACTCTCCACTACAGCGCTCGAGTAGCTACGGGGTATGTTAATAAAATACGTTGAGAGTGATTTTGAAAACAAAAATTTTGAAAGCAATAAAATAATTATTGTAAAAAGAAAAGAATTATGGTGAGATTGTGCAATAAAAAAAATTATAAAAAGTTCTTTAAAATTTTGACTGCAGCTACAGTGGCGCTACCCTTATTTAACGCTTTCCTACGGACACTTTTTATACAGAGTCTTTACTCCTTACCTCTACACTCCATACTCCATCTTAATTTCACTTTCATTTACGCATTTATACAGTTAATGGTATAGACTTAGAATATACTGGCGTATAGGTTACCAACTTATGAAACCATTGCTTTTAGGGATCCAAAAGCGACCTCCTGGGATCCTGGAATATCTACAGAGTTAGCCTAAGGAGAAATTTAGAAACATTACCGAAAAGCATCAAAACGATTGAAGGTCTGGAGTTAGTGACGGAGACAATAACCGTAGGTATCTGTGAAGCCTTCGAGGACATTTGTACCGTCAAAACCAAGACAACAACACGAAAAGTTCCTTGGTGGAATACTAAGCTAAAAGAACTTAGGGAAAAGACCAGGAAACTATTTAATAGGGCTAAGACAACCAAAGAGTGGGATATTTATAGTGCAGCCCTAACTAAATATTATAAAGAAATTAGAAAAGCCAAGAGAACATTATGGAGGAAGCTATGCGAGGAAGTTTGGTCTTTGCCTCACAGTGCAAGACTACACAAAATGCTATCGAAAGCTAAACCTAATCAGATCGGGCTTCTTAAAAAGTTACTAGCAGGGTTATTTTTTTTTTGGTGGGTAGGTGTGTAAAAGTCAACAGTTGATTTGTAAGCTCCATTTTATTTATTCAAATAAAAATAGTTTAATATCTAATTTAAGTTCAATTACTTTCAAATCAGTGACTTAACACATTTTTGTTTACATTGTTATTATAAACATATGTGTTTAAAGAAGATTTAAGAACTTACTTGCATCACCCTACAGCTCCATTTAGCTTATAAGCGAATAACTATATTTATACATTTAAAGTGATTAACGCATGATGGCAAATGTGACCAAGGTTGATCTGGTGCAGAAGGAACTTGGAAGTTGATTGGATGCAAAAGATGTCAGAGTTTGAGAAACGCTTAAAAGCTGCTTTAGTCCCATCAAATCCAACCTTGGTTCAGCTAAGTGAGGAATTTTATGCTTTTAAAGACTTAGTGAGCAACATGTTTAGTCTTCTGCAGCAACAATTTCGGAGGTGTACTAATGCAGTAGATGAAATAGATATGCGACAAAGGCGTAAGGTACTACTTTTTAATGGTATTCCTGAAGAGTCTGGATTAAATGTAGAACAGGAGGTACTTGCAATTGTTCGTAATAAATTGGGCCTTTCACATATAAGCAACTCTTCCTTGAAGCGCTGTCATCGATTGGGAGCTCCGGGCAGTGATCGGACAAGAGCTTGTTCATTTCCACAGTTATGATACTAAATCTGAAGTCTGGAGATCTAACGCAAAATTAAAGAATACACCATACACAGTATCGGAGTTTCTCACTAAAATGAGACAGAGTACATATAAGAAGGCACGCCGACATCTCGGCATGAAGAAAGATAGTAGCCGCATAAAAATTTCCACTGAGGAAGAGTTTGATATCCTTCTTACTAAATGGCCCATGCCTAATTCTCCTTCTGTCACTGCGTAGGAAAGCCCATTAGAAACCAGTTCTCAGCAAGGTGGGGCCAGGCGTAGACAAGTCACCCCAGCGGTTCAAAGTGTGGAAATCAAGAAGACACGTCGTGTTGTGCCCAAAAAATAATTCCTCTGTAATCGGCAGTTTGTATTCTATCTTTAGTTCTTAAGTTCTTTTTATTATATTTTATTTTATATTTTTTTGTTTGGTTTTCCATTTGTTTGTTGTCATTGTTTGTTATCATTTCTTGACGGTAATTGTATTATTTACATTATTTGCTTGATTATAAAACAAACATACAGCGGATAATCCAATAGTGATAGTTCGACACAAAGAGTATATAATCACTATGTTTATGGAGTAAGCTTTTGTAGAAAGGGTAGAATAAGCTGTGTTTGAAAACTAATATTACTAGTATTCCATTGTTTTTTTTTTTTTGTTTTTGTGTGGTACCTTCTGGACTGACTGATGAACTTTTATAGACTGTAATGAAGGGATGGATTCAGGTTTTTACTGGGGCTTATTTTTTTATTTATAGAATAAGGGTGACAAACGAGCACACAGTCCACCAGATGGTAAGTGGATGCTGTGGCCTGTGGCATTTATTCTCGATTAAGAATCAACACGCAGATACGTTGTCACCCCTGAGGACTAAGATGGAATGTGTCGTTTCCAGTAAAAAAG
Organism: Parnassius apollo; assembly: GCA_907164705.1. NCBI lineage: Eukaryota > Metazoa > Arthropoda > Insecta > Lepidoptera > Papilionidae > Parnassius > Parnassius apollo. The sequence continues at coordinate 78,417 of CAJQZP010000349.1, read as the reverse complement.
GGTTTCCGAATCTCTACACTCACCATACGAAACACAGCAGTATTAGGCTGCTATTTTACGCTGGTATTCTGTGAGAGCGTGGTCCTTCCCGATCGAGCCGATCGATTCGTGCTACAACCATAATATAGCTGTAGCGTGCCTCTACCACGTAATCAATGAAATCTTTCAACTTGAATGGCAAAATTTATATTGAAAATGATAAAGCATTATTTATATTTGTGGCTAACCCACATAATGTGTGAATCCCCGCACAGCTCTGGGATTACCTTCATAAGTGTGCTAATATCGGATTGTTCGCCAATTACCTCGTACTACTCTTTATCATGATTAAGATTTAGTCATTTTTGAGTAGATAACGATGTTTTGTATCGTAATAATATTCTGTATACATTTACTATTTCACAATGGAAACGTTATAATAACTAACAGCTTAAAACTAATTTTGTTCTTCATTATTCTCTATAACAATAATGAAGAACAAAATCGGAATCGAGGCTTCTCTCAATCCGGCCTCCTCTAACGCCTACGTTGGGTTCGGTAACAACGTATGTGATCTCCGCAACGGAGTAACACACAAGGGCGATAACCTCTTCCTTTCCAGAAAATAGGTTCAGGCGGGGATTACGGGTGATAGTGATAAACAAATATTTGTATGCCTTTGTAGGCGAAACATAGTGTTACGTATGATACCTTTTCCACCAAGTTTGTAACTTTTTACCTATGTTTTACAAATAAATTATTTGATTTGATTGCGTATGTTAGCAAAATTTAAGTTCTTTTGTATCACACTGTTAAAAATATGTTCTTTTTGCATTACTGTTTGTTTTGGTGAATTTTGATGTCAAATAGTATCCATTAAGTTATCTTGTTAATTAAGTAACTAACTTAGTGATTAACGAACAGTAAACTTTTTTCTTATTATGCTTTGATCAAGTAGGTTAGTGTTAATTGCTTTTTTTTAAATTCTTATTATCATTGTTAACTATAAATATTCCTTTGCAATTAGTCAACTGTTGGGTGATGTATAATATGTATTGAGTCGAATTTTGTAGTTAGTCTAACAATAATAACATATTATTATATTATCTAATAACATATTATTATATTATATTTTTTTATTTATTTAAAATTTATTATTCTTATATCTCGATTATTAATGTTAGATATGTCGGATGTTGAATCTTTTTATTCTGCCCATGATTCAGATATCTCGTTCGAGTCTTGTGATGGTAATGATGGTATGCCCTCCCTCCGCGATGAGCTGATCAATTTATTTACTCCTTGTAAAAACTTGCTTAATAATATATTTAATGTCAATGCTCAAAGCATTCCAAGTCATTATTTTTATTTTGAAGAAGTTTTTTCTATAGATTGTGTTCATGCAATCTTAGTATCAGAAAGTTGGCTAAAGCCATCATTAATGTCCAGCTTATATCCTCTAAATGATTTTGTTCTTGTGCGTAACGACCGAATTGAAAAAGGAGGAGGTGGTGTTGCCATATACCTTAGTGCAAACATCCCTTATAAAATAATTTTAGCGTCTCCATCTGCGTATTCTGCCTCACCGGAGTTTCTGTTTCTGGAAATTGATATCAAAGGTGTAAAGGCAATTCTTGAGGTATTATACTGTCCACCTGCTGTAAATTTTTCGACTCTCTTGAAAGCACCCTCACTTTCACTTCATCTGAGTACACGCACTGCATAATAATGGGTGATTTCAATACTGATTTGTTGAGAAATTCTTCTCCTCCTCAAAAATTTCGTTCAATCATAGAGTCAGTCGATCTCCAAATTCTCCCCTTAGCGGCAACTCACCACAACATTGACACTGATGACTCATGGATTGATCATATTATCACGGCTTCTCCCGATTATGTCATTAAGCACGGACAACTATCGGCTCCTGCTTTTTCACGACATGATCTTATTTATATATCATATAAGCTGATTTCTCCTAAACTCAATCCCGTCGTGCTATACATTCGTAATATCTCTAGAATGGATTTTAATAAACTTAAAAGTGACGCCTATCGTATTAACTTAACCTCTTTATTTAAATCAAATTGTATTGACGATAAAGTCTCAATCCTTAATAATATAGTTCTTGGTCTGTACAACCAACACGCTCCCAAACATCAAGTAAGAGTGAAGCGTTCACCTGCCCCGTGGATGACTAAGGCCGTAAGGTTGGCAATGACTAGGCGAGATCAAGCATTTGTGAAATTTAAGAAGCATCGTACACAGGATAGCTGGGATCGCTACAGAGTGCTAAGAAACAGATGCAATCAGATGGTACGAAATACTAAACGCCGTTATATCGTTATGGCACTGTTCTCGAACCGGATTACGCGGTTAGTTGTACGGCGACGGGCGTTGCCGCCACGCCGCCACTCTGCACGCTTGGAACGAAACACTGTGCGCTCGCCGATAGAATCGACCGCGCACCGCTTCCGCCCAACCGAGTAAGTAATGAAACAATGAAAGTAGTGGTTTTTCAGCGACGACCGCGCGAACGATCTCCCACTTATGCTACACCTCTCATGTCTCCTTACAATGCCAGACTAGAGTCAAGCTCAACAGGGTCTTCTTTCCCCGCTGATTCTCCCAAGCCCGTTATCTTGGCTGTGGTTTCGCTAGATAGTAGATAGGGACACCCTCCACCTTCCATGGCCCCACCAACCTCACGGTTATACGGGCCGAATCTCGAGAGATGCACGCGGGAAAGAGCCCAGAGCAAGTACCGTAAGTACTTTCTTGACTCTCTACAAGTTTTTTAATCTGTTCCTGTCCCTTGTATTCCACTCTCCCCTTCTGGGCTGGACGAAAACACCACGCCTTCGGTTCCGGGCAGAGCGCTCCTTTGCCTCTCCATGGCTGTTCTTCTAACATGCCATCCGTGCGCAAACTCCCGCAGCCGGCCAAAACTGTCCTTACCGTCCACGAGGTCCGGGTAATAAACCGGACCTACACTTCTACGTACCATTCCGTCCATCATCTTACATCTCAGGTCGTCATACAACACACACTCCCATAGTACGTGATGCCTATCCTCATAGGAAGCACCGCAATCACACATACCCGATTTAACCAGTTTCATGTCATACAGTTACAAGTACAAGTTGGGTTGTGCCGGACTACCAAGTCTCGCAGATGCTCAGTGGGCATGGTTGTTTTCGAAAGAGTAGATAGGGATACCCTCCACCTCCCATGGCCCCACCAACCTCACGGTTATACGGGCCGAGTCTCGAGAGATGCACGCGGTACTTGCTCTGGGCTCTTTCCCGCGTACACTTTCTTGACTCTCTACAAGTTATTAAATCTGTTCCTGTCCCTTGTATTCCACTCTCCCCTTCTGGGCTGGACGAACACACCACGCCTTCGGTTCCGGGCAGAGCGCTCCTTTGCCTCTCCATGGCTGTTCTTCTAACGTGCCATCCGTGCGCAAACTCCCGCAGCCTGCCAAAACTGTCCTTACCGTCCACGAGGTCCGGGTAGTAAACCGGACCTACACTTCTGCGTACCATTCCATCCATCATCTTACATCTCAGGTCGTCATACAACACACACTCCCATAGTACGTGATGCCTATCCTCATAGGCAGCAACGCAATCACACATACCCGATTCAACCAGTTTCATGTCATACAGTCTTTTTCGAAAACAACCATGCCCACTGAGCATCTGCGAGACTTGGTAGTCCGGCACAACCCAACTTGCGTTGAGCCGCGCCGACACGTCCGGGAAGAAACAGAAAAGCTCCCTTCCATTCGTCTCATTTTCCCATCTCTCTTGCCATACTTTCATAACATCCGCCCAAATCTCGCGCTTTCGCCTGCTCAACTCCCCATTTTCTGCTTCTGCACGCAAAAAATCGATCCTACCAGCACGTGTCACCTCCAGATCAGCCGGAAGGACGCCGGCTAATACCGGAAGTGCCGCAGTGCAGATGCTGATAGTAGATAGGGACAATCCCTCCACCATCCCATGGTCCTACCCGCCTTGCGGCATACGGAGCGAATCTCGGGAGACGCACACGGTACTTGCTCTCGGCTCTTTCCCGCGTGCGCTTGCTTGACTCCCTACAAATTTTTCTGATCCGTCCCTCTTCTCTACATTGCACTTCTCCCCCTTCTGGGGCGTGACTCCACAGCGACGACACTTCGCGTTCAGCAGCTATCTGGTAATATCATTTAGTCCTCAAATTGTTTCCTCTTGTGATGCCATACATGCGCAAATCTCCTTAATTCCTTGAAGTTGGATTCTCAGCACACTAGGTCCCGGAAATAAACTGGTCCTATTGCTGTTCTTTGTATGCTGTCCAATAATGTGTTCCTTTCTTCGATATACAGATCACAATCCCATAATGCATGGTCACGACTCTCCAGTGCAGAGCCACAGGGGCATAAACCGGAGTTCTTAAGGTTGAATTTCAGGAGACGCTCATTGAAGCAGCCGTAACCAACCAGAATCTGCGATACTGCATAATCGGGCTCGACCCACCTGAAGATTAGGCGCTCTGTGATATCGGGGAAAAACTTGTAAAGGTCCCTGCCATCTTGGCTTGAATCCCATCGGTCCTGCCAAATGGCAACGACAGCCGCCATCATCTCCCGCTTTTTCTTCCTGCGCTCCTTGTCGACCAGACCCGTCCCCCCCCTCGTCGACTCGTCCCGCGCGAAGAACTTCCAGGTCGGCAGGCAATACGCCCGCCAACACCGGTAACGCTGCGTTGCTAGCCGTCCTGTAAGCCTTCGTGAGAAGAATCAAAGCTGATCTTTGCGTCCTCATCAGTATAGATACCATACGGCAGCAGCATATGTCAACGTTGCCACATATGTCCCTGAATACAGGACTCTAAGGGCGTGAAATCTTATGCCCCAGGTCGATGAAGACAATCGCGACATCTTCCCGAAGCAAGCAGCGGCCTTCTCGCCGATATATAATGCATGCTGCACATAGGACCTAGCCTCGTCCAAAACTATTCCAAGGGCTTTTGCCTGTGAAACACTCGTGATCGTAGCACCGTCCATCTTAACAATTGGTCCACGTTTAAATTTGCCCTTGTAGGTCATCGTTTGTGACTTCCCAGCAGAAAACCCTAGTCTATTTCGAACACCCCACTCGGACACGGCAGCGATCACAGCTGCCGCTTTGCGCTCTATTGCGGAACGAGACGACGCTTCGATCACGATCGTCACATCGTCGGCGTAAGCTACGAAGTGTACTCCTTCGGGTTTTGGCAGCTTCAGGAGGTCATCGAGTAGGAGGTTCCACAGGGTTGGTCCCAGCACCGATCCCTGAGGACAGCCCATCGTGGAGACCTTCCACACTACCCGATTTCCAGCAAAGAGTCCCACTCGGCGATTTATGAAATAACTCGTTAAAATACGGTAAATGTTAGGTAAAACGCCACATTGTTTTGCCTTGAGTAGGACCATTGGCCACCAGGCATTGTCGAAGGCTCCAGATATGTCCAGAAGGATCAGTTGCACGTAATTTTCGGTTGAACCACCGGCAATTCGGTTGATGGTGTTAAGCGCGGTCACTGTTGATCGGCCACGTGTAAAGGCATGTTGAGCGTCGGAGATTCCGCGATACAGACATGGAGCGCAGGAAATAATTACGCGCTCTAGAATTTTTCCCAATACGGGCAGCAGGGTTATCGGGCGGTAGGCCTTAGGGTCAGTGAGCGGCCTGTCGCCACCCTTTGGCAGGACAACCAATTTGCCCATCTTCCACAGATTCGGAAAAACGCCTCTGACTATGCACGCCCTGAACATGTGCCAGATCTCGTCGCCAGTAACCCGCCATGCCTGTCTAACAATCTTAGCCGTGATTCCGTCAATGCCGGGTGCAGTGTTCGGCAGCTCTCGAATGATGAGTCCAACTTGTTCCTTGGTCGGTGGAGCAGCATCAGTTCCAGATGGAGCACATGCAGCAGCGATTCGCACTTGTCGATGGTATTCAGTGTCCCGGGCTAGATTATCGTCTGGGCATAAGGCGTTGACGAGGCCAAGCATGGTGTCTCCGGTCGTCCTAGTATAGCCGTCGGCTAATTTCATTCCACTAAGCACGTTCAGAGGTGGACGAAATCGTCCACTGGCTGTTCGGTAAGCCAGGCCCCACGGGTCGGTGTTACCTGACTCCGCAACGGAGCGGAAGAAGGCAAGTTCAGCATCTTTCATGGCTAACTTGTAGCGTATTCTAACTGCACGCAGTTGATCATGTAGTGCCTTCTCCCTGTCGCCTCCTGCGCGACGTGAAGCCTGCCACTTGCGACGTGTACAGTAGACCTCATTTCGCATACGGTCAAGAGCCGTAGACCACCATTCGTACCCTTCTTTTTCCTTTTTAACACGTGTGCCTAGTCGCTCCCTCGCAGTACGAAGGAGTATTGCAGAGTACTGCTCACAGATTTCATTAGCTGGGCGTGTTAGCCTCAGCTGGGACATGCGGGCGTGCAGAGTCGAACAGAAACCTCCCCAGTTCACACCACGTTCACGAAAGTAACAGCCGTTATCTGAAAACTCTGTGCCATCGTACATCCGTGAGTCGCCAAGGATAACGCCAAACGTTATCAGCTGGTGGTCACTCACACTGACACCCTCATGCACCTTCCAGTCGGCAACCCTCACACTACGTGTGGAGATGGTGATATCCACGTTGGATGAGCCGTTTGGAATATGAAAGGTTGGCGGTTGGCCCTCCACATTGCTTGCACCACTAAGTTCCGTCCGAGGATGAATCTCTCCATCTGGGACTTGTGGTATTCCGTGTCGGGGCCACGACCTGCCCATTGCCTGCGCTCGCAGTGCCACATTGGAGAATGAGCGTTACTGTCAACTCCAATAAGTATTGGGTGACCAGAAAGCTGATCCATCACGTGTGTGAGATGTTGCAGGTGAAGAGAGATGTCATGACGGTACTGGCAGTATAACGACACGACGTACATGCTAAGGCTCTGGCAGCTGACATGACCTACAACACAGTGTTCGTTACATAAGTCATGTAGAAGTGTAATTATAAATCGTGAGCTTACTGGCAATAGGCCGGCCTTAGAGTTGGTGCCACACCCTAGCACTCGAGGATGCTGATGTTGCTCCTGGACTAGCACGAAATCCAACCCCAGTTCTCCAGCTATGACAGGAAGCTCAGTGGTAGCCACCTTGGAGCCTTGCAAGTTTAGCTGACCTACGCGAAAGGGTCATATTAACCGACTTCTGTTCCGCATACAAACGTGCAGGACAGCTGAGAGCGGCAGTGGTATGGGTGTCAGCGTCTTTCCACTTGAAGCGCTTGCATGTGGCGCAACACTGTGTAGCCGACTGGCACTCTGCGGCACGATGCCCAGTCTCGCCACATTTGCCGCACACCATCGATGCCGCCCTGCAATGCTTCTCCGGATGGCCGTATTGCTGACATTTAGAGCAGCATGTCACCCGTACGAAATCGCAGATTTCTGCTTCGTCCCAACCAATAAAGACGCTGCCAAGGCCGACCAATTTATCACGCAACGCAGATGTGCACTCCATCACTACTGTGGTGCGTGGTCCATCTCTGCGGCCCTTCTTGAAGGCAACTCTGCAGGACTCATTGAACTTGTCCTTAGGCCAGTCCGGGTCATCACTCAGATTGATCCTGTACAAGTCTTCTAGGAAGTCAGTGGCTGGTGGGTCCGAGCGCAAATTGCGCGCTGCCACCAGTGGGCGCCTATTTTTCGGGTCGGAAACCTTTAAGGATGGCGGAACCGCTGCTTTCAATTTCTGGGCAGCCTCAACAGTCGCCGTCTGTACCACAATGCCGGAGTTCCCAACTTTCCTTACACTGTGAATTTTTATGCCCTGGGTGCCAGGCTGAACTGCCTTCTGCAACTCGGTCTTGGTCTCATCCGACGACTTTATCGCCTCATTGTTTGGGTAAACAATTACAGCCGGGCCCTTGGACTGGACACAGAGTGGTGGCTTACCCTTAGGCAGCTTCAATCTGGAGGCATAGCTGTCAGCAGAAGAAGTTGAAGAGGCCACACAGGGGATAGGAAGGGCAGGAAGGGTCTGGGCTTGAGCAACCGAAAGCTCCAGCTGCGCACACTTAAGCTTCAAGGCCGTTACCTCCTGTTCCTTTTCGCCGTACCTAATCTCTAGCGTTGCCACGTACGCTAGGATGTCTTGGCTGAGGCTGGCAATGCTGGTCTTATCAGCCAAGTTGAGCTTTTTGCTCGCATTGGCGACGGTTACGATTCCTTTGAGAGCCGCGTGTACCTTCTCCAGAAGCGCAACCTTGTCCAGCACTGAGATGCCACTGGAGCCATCAGGATAGCTGAACCGCGAAGCATTACCTGAAGTTGCGGCGGGGTCTGGAATAGGCTTTGTTAGTATGCCACTAACTGGCGGATGCACCGACTTCTTCTATGCGACGCGGCGCCTGACCGCCTCCTGCACGTCCTCAGGTAAGGTTAACACCTTTTTGGCCGTCGGGATAGAAGCTGCAGCAGTAGAGGTGCTTTGTTGGACCGGGGGTATGCTAAACCCTTGCGGGGGGGGGGGTGCGGCGCAGCGAGGTGTGCGGTGTAAAACCAGCCTCTCGTCGCATCTGCTCCAGTTCTTCCAGCTCAGCTTGCTTTCTGGCGAGCTCATCCTCGATGAGTTGCCGCTCCGTACCACCCGTGTCATCCTCTTCCATTTATAAATAAACATCCAAACAACAGACCAAATAGAGAGCAATAGGGAAAAAAAATAAATATAATAATAATTATAGATTATGTGTATAAGATAAATATACTAAGGGGAATTAAAAACTTATATCTAGCAACACAGTGCCAGAGACAATGATAATGACAGCTGTCAAACGTCAAAGTCAGACGTCACACGTCAAATGTCAATTGAATCTGATAACCGCAAATGTCAATTGAAACTGAAAACTGAAAGCGCGTGCTCACCACGTGCTTACAAATTAACCTCAATTTAAGGTTAGATGAAATAAAATTAAATAAGTAATACTATTATAGAAATATTACTCTAAAATGTAAAATAAATTAAAAGAAATACTTAAACTTAGAAATATTTAGCTCAGCACAGGGGACCACCAAGGGCTCGGCAGCAGCCCAGGAGTCCCACAGGACCCCGGGCACTCTCACTGGGGTTCCCACCACAGTCCCGGTCATCTGACTGAATCGTGTCCAGTTCATGTGCGAGCCGCGCAATACCACCACTGGTATAACTCTCAACAGACTCTTCTTCAGCTCTAGGAGTCTCTTCAACTCCTTATAGGAGGAGTGACTCCAAACACCTCGCCAAGAGATCGTACAAGAGGTCGCGTGGACGCAATCCTTGTTGGGTAGTCGTAGTATACCAGCAACCTTCTCAACTAACTCCTCGTGAGTCCAGTATTTACTACGTTTCTCACGGTGAGCATCATCGAGGGGCCGCTGGCCCGAGACTACCTGAACGTCCACGATCACTCCGACGCCTCCTTTAGCGGCTACTATGTCGGGCTTCCGAAGGCCTTTCGAGGTCTTGACATGAGGCTCAGTCACCACCGACCATTGGTCTGAGGCCATCGCTTCTGCTACTAGCCTCACTACACGGTCATGGCGCAAGATCCGGCCCCCGTGCGTCCGCCAACATTGTTGGATGGTGTGAGCCGTCGTCTCCCTAACCACGCACCCGGCGCGGCAGTTCAACTCCGCCTCACGACCAATCCTTCGCCCTCTAGATGTTTGAACCCTTGACGGGATGGCGTTTATATGTATGTGGACGAACTGCACGAAGTCCCGACCCGAGACATGTGCAGACTCCTCCCGCATCCACTTCGTAGACGCGGGAGTGCGGGCAGATTCGCGTAACTCGAACCCGTCCACTGAGCTCCACAGTCTATCACGCCAAACCGTGAGACGGACCTAAGGCCCGTTACCGGATCCTCTCTGGTGAACTTTCGGATTTACTTGTCGGCCCAGCTCAACTTCTTTCGGATCCTTGCGGATCTGGCGGCAGCCTTTGCCACTGGCCAACTCGACGAGTCGAGCCGCACGAACCTCTTCAATATGAGATCCGGGACGGTCGCCCGAAGCGATGGGATCGCTAGGCCGCCGTCCTTGATGTCGGCGTGGAAGTACCCGACAGGCACATCCTTCGGGAGCCTCAGCCAATTCCTAACTGCACCCCGGATCTGGACGTCGAGCATGCTTAACCTATCATCCGAGATATTGCCCAACACAAGGCCATGCAAGAATCTGGGAATAAGGTGTCCCCTCACGATTTCGAGTCGCTGCTGCGGCTTGAGGGGTGCCTTAGAGATGTTAGTTAAGGCAACTTTGATATCATGCTCTAACATCACGCATCCAGACGCCTGGAAGTCGATGCCGAGATAGCGCCAACGTTCCACGCAGGAAGTTTGATTCAGCCACTTCCGACCTATCCGGAAATTTTTCCCGGTCAGATAGTGGTGCTTCTTGCGCTTTCCATCGGGCACCATCGACAAGACGGAGCTCTTGTTGTTGTTTACCAAGAGACCCATCGACGACGCAACCTCGAACACACGGTCAATGGATTCCTGCATCCCTACCTTTGAGCCTGCAAGCAAGACTAGGTCATCGGCATAGGCCAGAGCCGAGACTCCCTCCATTTCCAGCCTATAGCCTACCTCTTTCGGTAGAGCGGCAAGAATTACGTCCATCGCCATGTTGAACAGGATGGGCGACAACGGATCTCCCTGACGCACACCTCGGCCCAGTTTAACAGGTGCGCTCGACTGTACGCCGACATCCAACGTGGTGGTCGCCGAGTCGTACAGCCGAGAGATGTAATCACAGAATGCCAAGGGCAGCCCCCGAGTCTCTAGACCAGCGCTCTATGAGACACTGTGTCGAACGCCTTCGCGAAATCGAGGACCGCCACATGACACTCTCTTAAACTTTTCCTGCTATCCCCTAGCACCGCGTCCAGCACGGCGGAATTCTGCAACGTGCCGTCGGCGCAGACGAACCCACGCTGTCGTGCATCGGGGGGGGGGGGGCAGCAATCCAGAAGTCTCCGCGCCAGGACCGAGTGCATGTGCCTAAGCGGTATCGACGCGATAGAAATCGGTCGATAGTCGCCCGGCCCAGCAGGAACGTCCGTCTTCGGCACGAAGATCGTCCGGCATTGCCGCAGGGGCTCTGGTATTACGCCAGTGGTCAACCAAGAGTTGAATGTTTCCGCTTTCCGGGCCGCAGGAACTAGGCGCCACTCATCCGGGCGGATACCGTCCGGACCAGGCGCCGTTTGCCAGTTGAACTTGGATGCCTTCACTTCGTCGGTCGTGAAAGGCACCCACAGCCGAGAGTAATCACGTGCGCCCTCATACTGCTCCTCCCGCCTTAAGGCGTTCAGCGCAGACGGTGTAGGCCCTGAGGCATCCGACACCCTCTCTAGGATTGGTCGCCAATAGGCTTCCAAATCTTCGAGAGAATGCCGAACGCTCATGTGCACGCCGTCGATCACCTCGGCTGCTGCTCGACTGGGACACGTTCGAAAGAGTTCCTGTATCCTGGCGTACACTATTCTCCTCCGCTTGCGGCTCGACATACCGGCCAGTGCGGTGTCGGCCCGAGTCACGTTCGAGATGCGGAGCCGCCTCGCACTACGGGAACCCAGGCCGTGTCGCGACCTCCTCATCGCGGCCCTCTCAAGAAGATCCGTGACAATTTGGTCTGCACACGAGTTATCTGGGACACTACAGTAGTACGGTGATGGGTCATCAGCGACAGGCGGTGCGTCTTCAGCTGGCAGAGGCTGGACAGAAAGCGCGACACTTTCGGATTCCGGCCGTGTCCATCCCCTGCTCTCAGGCGCTTGGCTGCTCTTGGGTGGGATTTGTCCTTGACTTCTGCCGGCACTCTTGTACCAGGCGTTTATATTCCCCACAGCGCCTTTTTCCTTTGATAGCCTCTAGGGTCCGCTCGAACCCCGACAGGCTTTGGAGCAGGTCTGCTTTCGTACAGCGACCGGTCTCTTCAAGTAATCGCGCCTCTGTACGCGCCATCAATGCCAGCTCCTCATCGCGCCACCTGCGCTTCACCATGTTTGGAGCGGCCTCCGCATTTGCTACTTCGGGGTGGGCCCTACGCTTGTGGACCCCTAGCCCCGTTTTGGTGGTGAACACACGTCCACACACCGGACACGTCCAGTCAGAGACCGCAGAAACCGTGGCCGAAGCCCCAGTTTGAGCGGCCGAAGATTGGGCCAAGCTCCCCGGCTCCTGTGGGAGGCCGGGGTGGCAAAATAATACTTTTCTTCTTATTCTGTCTTGTGCTTGTGTTTTGCCCAATGTGGCCGGGGTGCAAGACCAGCCACCTGGATCGCCTACCGCTCTCGCTATGGTCCCGACCGAAGTCAACGATTCGACTTGGCGACATGAATGCCACCCATAGGGACTGTTCAGGGATCTCACCCTGAACCTCGCACGGGTTACGTTCCAAGATGGAGAACGCTGCGCATACTAGACGAATCTAGTAAACCCGCTCACAGGCCTGACTACAGTCTCCCGTTTGCATGTCAACATCGCAACTAAAAAGCCGCGATGAGACAATCTAACGGGAGACTATAGTGGAAATGTGCGCTGTGCCTCGCAGAATTAGGAATGTGCCAACGAGACGGTCACCCCGCAACAGCCGCTTTCGGAGCATACTAATTTAGGCACGTCCCCCCCCTCCCGTATCGGTCTTGAGCGGCGGCGCCACGTGCAGGCCTCGGGTAGGAGTTGAATCCGCGTGACTGGAAAGGGCCACCCAGACACCTTTGAATGGTCGGAAAATGGCTGGCGGTTTCCCGACCACCACACCAGGATTCCATCGAGAGAGGAGCACCCACGAACTGCTCCCGTTAGGGCCGGGACGCGAGCAGGCGACCCCGCTGCGCCCCGTTATGAGGCTATTCGGGCCTCAGCGATCGGTGTCATCGGTCTCACCACGTGCACCACAGCGCAGAGACCCACCTCAGAGTCATAGTTACTCCCGCCGTTTACCCGCGCTTGCTTGAATTTCTTCACGTTGACATTCAGAGCACTGGGCAGAAATCACATTGCGTCAACACCCGCGAGGGCCATCGCAATGCTTTGTTTTAATTAGACGGTCGGATTCCCCTTGTCCGTGCCTGTTCTGAGCTGACCGTTGAACGGCGGTCGTACAGGCGCGCGCCGATATCGCACGAAACGAAACCGACTCGACCTTACGGCTAGGAAGATCCGCGGAAGGCCGGAACGCGGGTCCGTATTCAGCCCGCACGCCCCGAGAGACGCACGAGCATCGACCAGGCCCGGCACCGGCCGCATCCGCTTCCCGTCCAAACCCGACACGCCCCGGTCCTCAGAGCCAATCCTTATTCCGAAGTTACGGATCCAATTTGCCGACTTCCCTTACCTACATTATTCTATCGACTAGAGGCTCTTCACCTTGGAGACCGGCTGCGGATATGGGTACGAACCGGCGCGACATCTCCACGTACATCCCTCACCTGAATTTTCAAGGTCCGCAGAGAGTATCCGGACACCGCCGCAAATGCGGTGCTCTTCGCGTTCCGAACCATATCTCCCTTCTATAGGATTCCACGGAACTCGAACGCTCAGGCAGAAAAGAAAACTCTTCCCGGACCCCTCGGCGGCGTCTTCAGGCCACTTTGGGTTACCCCGTCGAACACTCGCTTTGAAACGAGGGAACGATTATTGAAACGGTTCCGCTGCCGGGTTCCGGATTAGGAACCGGATTCCCTTTCGCTCAAAGGGCGTTATTTATCCTCTAATTCATATTAGAAAAAAAAAAAACACGCCACATCGACATAAGATCTCTCCTTGAGCTTAGGATCGACTGACTCGCGAGCAACTACTGTTCACGCGAAACCCTTCTCCACGTCAGTCCTCCAGGGCCTCGCTGGAGTATTTGCTACTACCACAAAGATCTGCACCGACGGAGGCTCCAGGCGGGCTCACGCCCAGACCCTTCTGCGCTCTCCGCCGCGCACTTACTACTAGTTACGGCGTAATGACGACATGAGTGAACACGTCGCACTTGCCCGTAACGGTAGTATAAGGCAAAACGCTTCAGCGCCATCCATTTTCAGGGCTGGTTGCTTCGGCAGGTGAGTCGTTGCACACTCCTTAGCGGATTCCGACTTCCATGGCCACCGTCCTGCTGTCATGAGCGACCAACGCCTTTCATGCTGTCCCATGAGCGTTTTTTAGGCGCCTTAACACTACGTTTGGTTCATCCCACAGCGCCAGTTCTGGTTACCAAAATTGGCCCACTTGGCACCGTCATCAGATCTCCGGCTTCATCGTTCGAGTAAGCCGGAGTTCTCACCCATTTAAAGTTTGAGAATAGGTTGAGGTCGTTTCGGCCCCAATGCCTCTAATCATTCGCTTTACCGGATGAGACTGTTCGTCATCGACGCCAGCTATCCTGAGGGAAACTTCGGACGGAACCAGCTACTAGATGGTTCGATTAGTCTTTCGCGCCTATACCCAGTTCCGACGATCGATTTGCACGTCAGAATCGCTACGGTCCTCCATCAGGATTTCCCCTGACTTCGACCTGACCAGGCATAGTTCACCATCTTTCGGGTCCCAGCATCTCTGCTCAGAGCGCGCCTACATTCACGGATTGGAAACGAGACGCCTCGGGAGTGCGAGAGGTCGATCGAGACCGACGCTCCATCCTCCCTGAGCGCGCGCCTTCACTTTCGTTGCGCCTTTCAGTTTATACGTAACTCAATGACTCGCACACATGCTAGACTCCTTGGTCCGTGTTTCGAGACGGGTCCTGCGAGTGCCCGAAACTGAATCATCGCCGACTGAGACGCGCACGGTCTGAGACAGCACGGCGGCGACAACAGACGCGCCGCACCGATGTCCGCGCAACGGCAGGACCTCGATAATGACGTTGTCTTGCGTCGGGCCGGACGCGCTTTGTATAAGGTGCGCGTGTGCGATTCGTGTCTTCTACCGTCCGACGGCCGGTCGGCCACCGTCACGGTCCAGCCGTCCGTTTTGAAGGGTCGACTGGGCTCCCGGACGGCGCTTAGGCCGACGTCGAACGGGTCGCGATGTATTACTAAGAGAGAAGTACACGCTATCCGCGGACGTCGATGCGCCCGGCCCGTGACGCCCGACGCCCCGATTAAGGGACACGGACGTCATCAGAGCGCGAGCGCGTACGCCGCGGAATGACGATGAATCTCTCCGTTCGTTCATTCGAATTTCGCAGGTTTACCCCTGAACGGTTTCACGTACTCTTGAACTCTCTCTTCAAAGTTCTTAATGATTTCTTATATTTACGCGAACACTATACATTGATTAAAACTACTTTTACGGATTTTATCGCGTTTTATTTATATTAATTTTAATACCCGACGTTTCGGGTGCTTTCTAGCACCCATGGTCACGGGGGACTGAGGTGACTGACGTCCCGATGTCAAAGTTAACCCGGAGTACCTTCAGCTTTTTAATTATTGTCTTTGGTCCGATCTACGCAGAATGAACTAACTGTATTTTGAAGTCTCAGTGGTATGCTTGGGTTTAGTTTTAATTTTATTAATTATAGGATCCCAAGCAGGTGGTAGTACCCAGCCTCCTTCTCTATTGAAATTAGGATGTTTTTTAATTTCAATAGCCTCACGTATCATCCTTGGTAGGAATCGATGTTCTTTCGCGAGGATTTATGGTCTATCAAATCTGATGTAATGGTTGGGGCCATCTAGAATATGATCGCAAACTGCAGACTTCCCGGAACGTTGATGCTTCACGTCAGCTATGTGTTCTTTTACGCGGGTTCTAATTGATCTCTTTGTTTGCCCTATATATGAGAGACAACAATCACAATCAAGCTTGTACACTCCTGCATCTTGTAGAGGAATATGACACTTGACGGATGGTAAGAACTGACTAATCTTCTTCGGTGGCTTGTAGAATGTTCTAATAGAAGCTCGCTTCAAGATGTAGCCAATGTTGTCTGTGACACCTCTGACATATGGTAGTATAGCAGGCACACGCTCGACTGTGGCCGGCTTCACTCGGTCACTGTGACGGAGGCGCGGGACCCGAAGCTTGTTGTCGTGCAGAACCTGCTTGACGTGCTGAAGCTCGGCGGCCAGGTGTTTGCTGTCACAGATCCCTCGTGCTCTCTGAAACAAAGATTTGCCCACGGTAGCTAACTGTGAAGGATGATGGTGAGATTCACCATTTAAGTATCGGTTTGTATGGGTCTTTTTTCTATACACAGTATGACCTATGGTGTTGCTAGGATTTCGGATGACTAACACATCTAGGAAAGCTAAGGAATTATTTGCCTCTAACTCCATAGTAAATTGAATTTTAGGGTTTATGGTTTGATGGTAAAATTGTGAAAGTATCGTCTACGTACCGCTTGTAGAACCTTGGGGTAACAGGTGCAGTAAGGAGGGCTTTCTCCTCAAAGTCTTCCATGAATATATCGGCGACAATGGGAGATACAGGTGAGCCCATCGCAACACTTGCTTGTAAAACTCGTCCTTCCACAATAGATAGCCAGATGTAAGGCAATGTCTTAGTAGTACTGCATATTCTGGTGGCATATTATTTTCATCTAGTTTCCTAGTTATAATAGAGATGCAGTCTTTAACAGGTAGGCATGTAAATAGAGACTGAACATCAAAACTGACCATGGTTTCATTGTCAGAAAGACGTGGGTCTTTTATCTCACTGACAAAATGGTATGAATCCTTAGTATGTGCTCTTGTGTGTCCTCTGAGTGGTGATAATATTTTGGCTAAGTGTTGAGCCAATATGTACGTTGGCGAATCGATTTGACTCACTATTGGACGTAATGGAGCGTTAGGTTTGTGTATTTTTGGTAACCCATACAACTTGGGAGGTTTTGCACACGAAGGTATCATCGAATTGACGTCTAGATTCAATTTCTGGAAGTATTTCTTAATTAGATCGCTAGTTGTTTTAAGCGTATTAGTTGTAGGGTCTGTTTTGACCTTACGGTATGTACTTTCATCCGACAAAAGTTGTTGTTTTTTAAAATTGTAATCCGACGTATCCATTACAACCGTAGCATTTCTTTTATCTGCGCGGAGAATCGTAAGTTCTGGTCTGTTGCGTAAGGTTTTTAATGCGTTAAATTCATTTTTGGGAAGATTTAATTTCGGCGCTGTACTTCGACGTAACATGGACGAAATGTCTTGGCGTATGGCCTCTAAATCTTCATTACCAATATTATTTTTATACAGACAATCCTCAACACTACAGATAATGTCTTCATACGGGATTCTTCGCGGTGTAATTGCATAATTAAAACCTCTTCCTAAAACTTGCATATTTAGTTACTTCTGTGAATATGTTACAGAAGACAGATAATGTCAAAAAGGTAAAAAACACACTTTTTAATTCATGGTTTTTATTGCAGTTGTCTTCAGAATGTGTGCTTTGTACAGAGTGTTTGACACTGCTTCAAGATCAAGCAAACACAATTAGTGAAGGATTGCCTGCTTTTGGTCATAGAAGTATATGTTTTACGTGTGGCAATTCTATTCTACGTGCAACTAGAACATATCCTGTAAGACAAGATCGACAAGAGAGAAACATTTTAGTTAGACATGTTCCGCTGCATCTGGTAAATATTTTTATTTATGTTGCAATATAAAAAAAAAGATCAACTTCCTATTAATGTTCTTATTTTCTCCAGTCATCTAGTTTTTACTTATAATACTGTAATTAGATGTGTTTATAATATTGAGTCCCAATAAGTGAAGGTTTCACAAATAAATAATGTTGTGGGTATTGGATAATAAAATATTTTAACACAATTATTGCCTGATCATTATCATACGTGGAGAGCCATCCTGCAACTAAATTAGTAGTATATTAACGATATTAGTAGTATATTTGTAGCCTAAATGGGTCGGCTCGACTGAGTAAGGACCATGCTCTCACAGAATACCATCGTGAAATAGCAGCTTATTGCTGCAGTGTTTCGTATAGTGGGTGTAAAGAACCAGAGATCCTTTTTACTGGGAACAAGGCATTCCATCATAGTTCTCAGGGGTGACAATGCATCTGCATTTTGATTTGTAATCGAGAATAGATGTAGATGTATATGGGCCACAGCAAATACTAATTACCATCATGTGGACTTTATACTTGTTTGTCACCATATCTTATAAAAAAATGTATCCCTAACATTTACTTCTATCAAGTCTATATCCCATTATGAAATGTTGATAATAATGAACTGGTGATAGTAATGAAAGGTTGGCAACTCTCTTTAATAAATCTCGTGTCACCTTAGAACGCTTAATGAATAAGGCCAGAACATGTTTAATTAATGAGTTTGTTCCATTGTATTTAGGATTTAATCATATGAATGTTGAAGATGTTGCTTCTAGAAATAGAATAATACCAGAAGGATTATTTGGTAATCCTGATTTGCCACCTAATTCTAAACCAGTAATAGTCATATGTGATGCTACTTATGTATTTATTCAAAGTAGTTCTAATTACTTATTTCAAAAACAAACATACAGTTTGCAAAAACTGGATAATTTGGTCAAACCATTTATGATAGTGTGTCGTGATGGTCATATTGTGGATTGTCTCGGACCATACAAGGCGACAACTAATGATGCTACAGTTACAAGTTTAAACTTACGTAATGAGGAAGCTTCTTTAAGATTATTTTTCCGAAGAGGTGACGTTTTCATACTTGATAGAGGATTTAGGGATGTAATTAATGAACTCCAGGGATATTGTAACACAATGGCTTTGTAACACATATGCCAGAGTCTCTACTTGAGAATGAACATCAATTAACAACCCAGCAGGTAAATCAGTCTCGTTTTGTTACTATGTGCCGCTGGGTTGTAGAAGTAGTTAATGGTAGGTTGAAAAGGGATTTTAGACTCTTTCGTCATGTTTTTAACAATAGAGCGGTTTTGCACCTAAAGGATGATTTTAGAATCTCATGTGCCCTAGTTAATAAGTTTCAAGTTGTTATAGAAGACCCACCAGAAGCCATGGAATATGTAAGAATTGCTAAGGATAGGCTTTCACTAGAGAACCATTTGGCAACTTATGTTGAACAGGCAAATCTCAATAGAAGGAGTGTGAATTTTCAGTTGACTGACAGCAATAGTCCACATTTAGATGGATTTCCACAGTTGACAATGACTGATTTAAAACGGTTAGCTCATGGGACCTACCAACTCAAAGAGGCTAGATCTTATTATGGGGAACACATCCGTCGGACTGGTATTTATTCAGTTGAGGTGAATAATACTATCGATGATGATGTACCATTGATTTTGGGGCTTAAGAGGTAGGATTAAATCTAGACATGTCAACAGTCGTATTTATCACACATATTTATTGATTAGCAGAGATGATGCTGTGGCCAACACTTTAGAAACCATAGTAGGTTATTGCTGCAGCCGCCTTGTCGGTAAGCGAACAGTAGGCTGCTGTGCTCATATAATGACGATAGTGTGGTATTTGAGCTGGGGACGGTATAATGACGTAACTGCGCCGGGAATGGCTTTAGATGATTTTTTTCAGGAGTATGATGAATGATTAAAGTAAATATATTTTAAATAAATATTTTTGACTTTAAATCGCTATTAAAAAACCCAAATGGACTTGTTTGTTTTATTTTTTCTATCACTTACCTAAATCGATTCACATCTTAGATTAAAGGGTTAAAGACGCTCTAGACTCAACGAGCTTTTTTCGGTCTGGATGGTCACACTTATGATAATGTATTATTGATATTGGTGTGGTAGTGTGATCGCGGTGGCGTCCAATTAAATACATATTACCTTTAGATACGTTACCCACTAACAGCAATATGTATAAAGGTCGGGCAAATATCCGAGTTTCAGTCACGCATCCGATGGCGCGGCTATGTGTTGCGATGACTCGTAATTCTTACAAATATTAATGGATTACTAATATTATTGGTTTTTAGAGCAATAATGTTTGTCCATGTTTAAAGTGTCAATTTAAAATAGGTCGTTGGTAGCATCGAAAAAGTGACGTAATGGTTTTTAGGTTATTTTCGATTTTATAAAATAACTCCAAAACCCGGGTTTTTTTTAAAAAAAAGGACTTTTGTAGGAGTTAATAGGATTAGTGTACTCTATAAAAAACAAAGTTTGATTTTGATGCAACTTGGTACGTTAAAAAAAGTGGTGGTATTGTCAATCTCCTTTGATGCTTCAATTAATGCTCTAAAGCAATTAAAAATTGAGGACTTAGCTGATTTTTTGTTTTTAAATATTGCACTTAGAAAATTAGATCATGGCACTGTTAAGCCATTTGAAATGTCTTTTCGCACAATTAGCATACCAAACTACGCCTCTTTAGTACAATTTTTATACGAACAGAATAGGGCTATATGCCATACATTTAATAATTCGCATACTTTATCTACATCCAATAATAATCGAAACAAATCACTTTCAAATAAATTTAGTAAAACATTTATTAATACAGATCCTTCGCATTCATGTATCTTTTGTAAATCAAATGATCATGAACACTTGTATGTTTGTCCACGCTTTTTAAAATTAAATACACAACAACGTTACGATATTATTAAACAAAACAATTGTTGTATTAATTGTTTAAGTAATAAACACTCGACTTCTTTTTGTAAATCGAAGCGTAAGTGTATATACTGCGCGCGGCGCCACCATTCTTTAATTAATTCTGACCCGCATCAGAATGGTTCTAAGACTGCTTTTCGTAGCAGCAATACGTTACACTCAGAGGTTGTGTAGACGCCTAACGCTAATGCATGCAGCTCGCATTCGATTAACTACCGCGCAGTTAACGATAATACTGTAGCGGCGCTGTCGTCGCGCCACAATCGAAATACACCGAAGTCTAAATCACGCTATCAACATTCCGAATCAGAAACAGTATATATAGAACATCTCCGAACTATCACATGGAGTGTTGGCCGCTCCCCGGGCAGAACACCTTGCCCGGCGGGAGATCTCCCCTTTTCCTTCTACGGCCACAATACAATTCTTCTGTCGCTCACAATTCGAATACGGCGGAAGGAAAAAACACTTACCTCTTCATGTAATGTTTCTCGCGACTATAGTACTCTCCCGCGCTATACTACTTTATTGGGGGCAAAAATAAAGGTCGCAGATAAATACGACAATGAACATTTTATTCGGTGTTTAGTTGACCCCGGATCCCAAAAAAATAAACGCTTATTTCTTTCCGTTTCGAATAAAAATCGTTTTACCGAAGTACACGGGATCGGTTTAAGCTCTTCCCCTTTCCTCGTACTTCGCACTTTACGCCAGTTAGCCGCTGACGAAAGGGAGTCCTATCCCCTTGCTGCTTCTGTAGTGGAAAGGGATATTTATATGGATGAACTCGTTTCCTCCGCGCCTTGCGTCAACAACGCAGTCAACACCGCCACTTAACTTATCCAAATGTTTCGCCGAGGTGGATTCGATTTGGTTAAGTGGACAAGTAACTGCAAGGAGCTTTTACAACATATACCAGCGGCACATCGTCAACAAGACTCGGTATCATTTGATGATAATGACATTTTAAAAATTTTAGGCCTTCGTTGGTATCCCGCTACCGATAAGTTTTCCTTTCTTGTTTCGCCGCCACCGGTCACTTGTACCAAACGCGCTATCCTCTCCGCAACCGCTCGCTTGTACGATGTTTTAGGACTTGTCGGTCCAGTAATACTTTACGCCAAATTATTAATTAAAGCCTTGTGGGTTCTTAAACTTAACTGGGATGAGACTCCACCCACTAATATTGTCAATACATGGCAGCGATATATATCAGAGTTACCTTTAATCTCACATTTACAGATTCCACGTCATATCGGCGTAAATGAAAAATCCCATGTGTCGCTACTAGCCTTCGCTGACGCTAGTGAAAAAGCTTACGGGTGTGTCATCTATTCGCATGTTGTTAACGGAAATAATCCTCGAATTATAACGCTCCTATGTTCTAAATCTCGGGTGTCCCCATTAAAGGTTATAACTTTAGCCAGGCTTGAGTTGTGTGCCTTGGTTTTGCTCGCTCAGTTAGTACGCACCGTTTACTATTCGTTGTCATTGAGGCATCCGATCGACAACATTTATGCGTTTTCAGATTCGGAAGTCGCGCTCTGTTGGGCGTGTTCTTCACCGCATAAGTTCAACACCTTTGTTGCTAACCGTATTTCGCAAATACAGTCCTATTTATTACCGGATAACTTTTACCACATCGCCGGCTCGGAAAATCCTGCAGATCATATTTCACGTGGACTGTTACCTTCACAAATTTTAAATTGTGGCCTTTGGTTACACGGGCCTTCGTGGGTTTCCTTGCTGTGTAAAGAATGGCCTGTACAAAGGTTCGCATCAACTCATATTAGTTTACCAGAAGAAAAGACTGTGTCGCTTGGAGTCAGTGACATGGAAGAACACCCATTTATCTCGTTAAGCTTAAAATTTTCTAATTGGAATAAGTATTTACGATCCGTTGTTTACGTTTTAAGGTTTTTAAACAAATTACCGCGCATAAATTTGACTATTATCACTATAAACATTTCCACGCTGGTCCTCAGTATTTGCTTGCTGCATTACGGGAGAAATATTGGATATTATCAGCTCGCCGTGTAGTGAGATACCGCATTCATAGGTGTAACATATGTTTTCGACATAAGCCCAAACCTATTTACCCCATGATGTCTGCCTTGCCTGCTTGCCGCCTAGAGCAGTGTAATGCGTTTACACACACAGGTGTGGATTTTTCGGGCCCACTTTATATCACATTGACGCGTAAACGTGGTATACGAAGCCAGAAGGCTTATTTATGTTTATTTATATGCCTCGTTACTAAGGCAGTGCATTTAGAATTAGCGTCTGATCTAAGTTCGGCAAGCTTTTTAGACGCTTTTAAGAGATTTATCTCTCGTAGAGGTCCGTGTCGATTTATATACAGCGATAACTTTACTAATTTTGTCGCCTCGCGTTCATATTTACATGAATTACATAGATTTTTAAAATCAGAAGAATATTATAAGGCATTCAGTCAGGTGCTCACTGATAATCGCATTGTTTGGAAACTCAACCCTCCAAGCGCTCCACATTTCGGGGGGTTTGTGGGAGTCCAATATTAAGGTTGTAAAAACCCATTTGTTTCGCGTAATAGGTAAGCAAATCCTCACGTATGAAGAAATGCTTACTACTCTTTGTCAGATCGAGTGTATCTTAAATTCTCGCCCGCTTTATGTATTAAGCAGTGATCCATCGGAACCTACCGTACTTACACCCGCACATTTTCTAAATTTAAAACCACTTGAATGCTTACCAGCTGCAGATTTAAGCAAGGAACGCATTAAACTGTTATCACGCTTTTCTTTAATATATTCTTTAGTTCAGTCCTTTTGGAAACGCTTCAGATTCGAATACTTACATACATTACAGAGTAGAGTGAAGTGGAATAAGAACGCTACTGCGATTTCTGTAGGGACATTGTTCTAATAGACGTGGATAATAATCCACCGCTTCAGTGGCCTCTAGGCGTTGTCACCGAATTGTTTCCCGGTAAGGATGGTGTGGTACGCGTTGCGCAAGTTAAACTTAAGAATTCCACTTTAAAACGCCCTCTTATCAAACTGTGTCCTTTACCAACACAGTGATTAATATAGTTAATTTTGCATTATCGTTTATATATTTAGTTTAATTCTTAGGTCATAACGTCGCTTCATTTCGCTACTATATAAGTATTTATCTATATATATCTATATTTTTATACTTTACTTGCTAGTTGAGGATACCTCAAGGCCGGGGGGGTGTTCGCGCCACTTTGCACTATCGCTTAACGCTTATAAGGGATTCGTTAATTATTATCCAATAAGATTACTGCAAAGCCCATTTCCGGTTTCCTATCTACCTTTTATGCCCAGCATGTGCATTCGTGTTAACGGGCTCACACAAGTTGAGAAGACACGCAACCAACCGCATCGCTTATATCTAGCATCATCGCTCCCGCCCTTGTGTAATTTGGATATTGAATTATACAAGCATATAGTAAAAAGTATAAACATTTGCAATAACGCTATATTTCGTGATTATCTGCGAAGATTATCTGTGAAGTTGATAAGTGCGAAGAAAGCCGGCAGCCATCGAGACACGAGGCAGATCAGCGGAAGTCCAGGTGGGTGCACATGCATTCCTTCACGTCCTTCCTATATCCCGAACTTAGGGCATTTGCAGTATCACGAATAAATTTAATTCTATTCACCGCTCGCATAGCGCTCATATACAGTCCACTACTCTATTTAAATTTATAGCCGCACCGCATAAAATTATTTAATACATTTGAACCAGCAGTTTGGTCGTTAAAACCAAAACGCCAAACCCACCAGTCCGAAACTGCGGTTTCTCTCGTACTGAGCAGTATTACTATCGCAACGACGAGCCATCAGTAGGGTAAAACTAACCTGTCTCACGACGGTCTAAACCCAGCTCACGTTCCCTTTTGATGGGTGAACAATCCAACGCTTGGCGAATTTTGCTTCGCAATGATAGGAAGACCCGACATCGAAGGATCAAAAAGCAACGTCGCTATGAACGCCTGGCAGTGTCCTCGAACCGGATCACGCGGGAATTGTACGGCGACGGGCGTTGCCGCCACGCCGCCACTCTGCACGCTTGGAACGAAACACCGTGCGCCCGCCGATAGAATCGACCGCGCACCGCTTCCGCCCAACCGAGTAAGTAATGAAACAATGAAAGTAGTGGTTTTTCAGCGACGACCGCGCGAACGATCTCCCACTTATGCTACACCTCTCATGTCTCCTTACAATGCCAGACTAGAGTCAAGCTCAACAGGGTCTTCTTTCTCCGCTGATTCTCCCAAGCCCGTTCCCTTGGCTGTGGTTTCGCTAGATAGTAGATAGGGACAACCCTCCACCTCCCATGGCCCCACCAACCTTGCGGTTATGCGGGCCGAATCACGAGAGGTGCACGCGGTACTTGCTCAGGGCTCTTTCCCGCGCGCACTTTCTTGACTCTCTACAAGTTATTTAATCTACTCCTTGTCCCATGTTTCCACTCTCCCTTTCTGGGCTGGACGAACACACCACGCCTTCGGTTCCGGGCTGCTCTTCACCTGAATAGTTCTTTACCAGGGCAGTCCTCCTTGCGTGCCATACGTGTGCAAACTCGCGTAGCCGGCCAAAGTTCTCCCGCCCGTCAACGAGTTCCGGGTAGTAAACCGGGCCAATCCTTCCGCGTACTATTCCATCCATCATTTTACAACGCAGGTCGTCATAAAGCATGCACTCCCACAGAACGTGATGCCTATCCTCGTAGGCTGCTCCACACTCACACATACTCGATTCAGCCAGTTTCATATCACGCAGTCTCTTCCTAAAGCATCCATGCCCACTGCGAATCTGTGAGACTTGGTAGTCCGGTACGACCCAATTTGCATTAAGTCGCGCCGCCACGTCCGGGAAAAAGTAGAATAATTCATCTTTCCTGCCATAGATTCACAACTTCAGGCCAAATTTCGCGCTTACGCCTGCTCAACTCCCCATTCTCAGCGTTTCTGCGCATCCGGTCAATCCTACCAAAACGAGTTACCTACAGATCGGCCGGAAGGACGCCGGCCAATACCGGAAGCGCCGCAGTGCTTATCGTCCTATAGTCTTTCGTCAACAACACGAGCGAGGATCTCTGCGATCTCAGCAGTGCCGTGCGCACTGTATAATTCCCCCACACGATCAACCCAAACTGCTGCAGCATATGTCACTATCGGAAACATACGTACCCTTATATAGAACACGGAAGGCCGGGTAGCGCATGCCCCAAGAAGATGCCGAAACTCGCGACATCTTCCCAAAACATCTCCCAGCCCTCTCTCCCATATCCTTGGCGTGCTGGATTAAAAATAGACTTGAGTTTAGCGTGACATCCAATACCTTTGCCGACATTACGCTTCTTATAGACTCAGTCCCCATCTTTATAACAGGTGGTCGCTGGAACTTCCCTTTGATGGTCATAGTACGTGACTTCGCGGAGGAGAAGGATAACCGGTTTCGCTCTCCCCACGATGATACCAGCTCCAGTGCAGATTTGGCCGCTCTTTCTATTTCAGCTCTAGAGTTTGCCTCAATCAGAAGTGTCACGTCGTCTGCATACGCCAGCATTTTCGTCCCTAAGGGGAATAGCAGCCTCAACAAATCGTCCAGCAGTAGATTCCACAGGGTCGGTCCAAGAACTGATCCCTGTGGGCAGCCCATGGTCGAGCGTTTCCATTCGACACACTCACCTACGAATATACCCACACGTCGGTTGGTGAAATAGTCCACCAGCATGCGGTAGATGTTAGGCGGAATCCCCCCTCCCCCTGTTTAGCTTTCAATAGTATCATTGGCCACCATGCATTATCAAATGCACCCGATATATCCAGGAAGACGGCCTGCACATACTTGCGCTGCGACTCGCGAGCAGTGCTAAGCACATCTTGCAGCGCAGTCACCGTTGACCGACCCGGCGAGAACCCGTGCTGGTAGTCTGATATACCCCTCACCAAACTTGGGGCACACCGCAACAAAACTCGCTCCAGTAATTTCCCAAATATGGGGAGGAGCGTAATCGGGCGATATGCCTTGGGATCCGTTAGTGGCCTGTCATTCCCTTTCGGAATCACTATTAGGCGTCCTTTCTTCCATACTTCGGGGAAAACCCCCTCTTCCACACATTTGGCATACACCCAGTGGAATTCCCTAGGTGCAGCTTTCCACACATTCTTCACAATTCTTGCACTAATTCCATCCAGTCCCGGAGCAGTGTTGGGCAGAGCCCTAACTATACCCTCCAGACCCCCAATGGTGGGGGGGAACTGCAGTCGGCCCCGATGGAGTGAGAGCTGCCATGAGGCGCACCCGCCCGTGGTATCCTGTATCCTTAGACCTGTCGTCGTCCGGACACAGTGCCACGAGCAAGCCCCGCATGGCTTCTCTCACTCCCCCCGTGTATCCCCCCCGCAAACTGTATTCCGTTAATCACGTTGTAAGGAGGACGAAACCTCCCGCTAGCTACTTGGTAAGCTCGTCCCCACGGAACAATGTTGCCTGTTTCGGCAATTTTCCGAAACTGGGCCAGTTCTGTTTCCCCCCATCATCTTTCGGTATCTCGCTCGCATACTATGGAAACGTTCCATAGCCAATTCCTCGGACCTACCACCTTGCTTTCTGGTCTTCTGCCACACTCCCCCACGCACTACACACCTTTTTCCTCATCCTATCGAGTTCAGGCGTCCACCATTCATAGCCGCCTTCCCGCCTTGGGCGCGCATTCACCAGCACGTCCTCCGCAGATCGGACGACGATCCACGTGAACTGCGCGCAGAGTCGGTCAGCCGGCTGTTGAACATTCAAATTACCCATTCTCAAATGAATAGTACCGCGAAAATACTGCCAATCCACCCCCCGGTCACGAAAGCGCGCAGGTTCCTCCACCGGCCCCACAAGCTCCGCATGACGGTCTTTTTGAATCTTAAAAACAATGAGGCGATGGTCGCTCATGCTGGCGCAATCCAGTACTCGCCACCCTGATACTGCAACGCCTCTGGTCGCGAGGGTAAGATCGATGTTAGATTCATCCCTGGCCCCAGCGAACGTGGATGGTTGTCCCTCCACGTTGGCCAGGGTGAGCCCTCGCGACATGATGAAATCCTCCATCATCCTCCTACGATGTTCCGCTTCATGTCCCCTTCCCGTAGTATGGACCCTCTCGCTATACCAAAGTGGCGAGTGCGCATTGCTGTCAACTCCAATGACAACGCGCTTGCCTTTCAACTGGTTATGTACGGTCTCTAGATGTTGCAGATGGTGGTCTATGACGTCGCTATATTTAAAATATGCGGAGACAACGTAGAGACCGTACTTCTCCACATGGCAGACCACGCAATAGGGGTTACTAATATGTGACAATCCAGCCACGCCTATATCCAGGTTGCAGACCATAACACCGGCCTGCGGTCCTTCACCGAACTGGACGAATCCCTGTGCTTGCGGCCACTGTTACTGGACCAGGACAATGTCCAGGCCCCGGTCCCGCACAAGTGTTGGGAGCTCCTTCGTGGCTATCTCGCTACGTCCCAGATTGAGCTGTCCAACGCTGATATTGTTTTTAGCCGCCATATTGCGTGGTGTTGACCGCTCTCTCCTCAGCGTACACCCTAGCCGGGCACTCCTTCGCCATCGTGGCATGGGTTTTTGCACCCGGCTTGCCAAATCTGCGACAAGTGGCACAGCAGGTTTCAGATGACTTGCAGGCATCTCTGCTGTGACCCTCTTCACCACATCTGCCACATGTCTCCTCCTTCGCCCTACAGTATTTGGCGGGATGCCCGGATTGTTGGCATCGCTGGCAGCAGGTGACGTCTATAAAACCACATGGCTCGACCACGTCCCACCCTATGTACAGCCTATATCTGGCTGTCAGTGCATCCCTTATCGTGGACGTGCATTGTAGCACCACCGTGGTCCTTCTGCTGCCCTTCCACGACTTCTTAAAGGCGACCTTACACTGCTTCTTCAGCTCCTCCAGGGACCACTTCTCGTCTTCGCCAAAGTTTTGATCGTGAAGGGCCGGCAGGATTTCTTCCGGCTTAACATCCTCTTCGAAGCCACACAACGCAACAAGTGGCTGGCGTTGTCGCGGCTCTGCTACCCTTAGTGTCGGTGGAGCAGCAGTGCGCAGCTTTTGTGCCGCCTCCTGGGACGTGGTCTGGACCACTACCCCAGCATTGCCAACCTTTCTCAACTTGGAGACCTGGATGTTGATTTCCGAAGGCCTTACTGCTTTTTTCAATTCGGCCTTGGTGTCTTCTGCCGTCTTGAGATGTTCCTGTTCTCCGGCTGGGTAGAATGCGAGGACCGGACCAGACTTTTCCGGCATTGGCTTTGAAGCCACTCCTTTCGGCATTCTTAGAGCCGCTGCAAACGATTGGCCAGTAGCTGGGGCGTGGTCCCCATCACCTGCAGGTGCACGCGCGGCCTGCTGGTGCACCAGCTTGGCTTCAGCCTGTGATTTATCATGCTCGGCTCTACATAGCGCAAGCTGAGCCTCCATGACATGAACCTCCATTGCTGCGACCATCGCTATCAGATCCTGCTCGGTTGCCGAAACTTTGTTAACTTCGGACTTATTTAATTTGGAGCCCGGGCCAGTCACCATGCCCATGATTGTCCTAATAGCAGCCCGTGTATGCTCGATTATCTCCAAGGGTGTGGCCTTGGAGGCGTCAAAGACCTCTTCAAGAGACTCTAGGTCTTCCTCTAGAATCTGCCTGGTTGGCTCCAAGGTGGAAATCCCAGCAGCTGGGGCCACAGTCGCTCCTTTCTTCTTCTCCTTCTCTAACTTCTGCCGCTGAGTCACGGGCTGCAGCTGGTCCGAAGACGTGAGTGGTCGCTTCTCCGGAGCCGCACTCGAGCCTCCCTTTGGGTTCTGCGAGCTGGGGCCTGCAACAGGCCTCGCCGGAGCACCCTGTGGGGGCGTGCGCGCCAGCGACTTCCGCGGCACAAAAAGGGGGGTTCGTCCCCCATTATGGCAATATAAGTCCCTTATCAGTACAAAGTGCGATACCAATAAAAATAAAATAAAAGTATAAAAAAATAAAAATTTACAGAGGTTGGAAACTTTAAAATTTCAACTGCCGGAGGGGCATACCCAAAGATTTACATATATACGGGAGCGAAAAAAAAAAATTAAAAGTCAATTTTCCAGACGGTCGCTAGATGTCTGGGGTGTAGGAAAATACACCAGCGCCCTCTAGCGGACCACACTCGGACTAAAGAAAATAAAAGTACAAAATTTAAAAATCCTAAACCACTAAAAGTGTCACTGTCACAAGTCAAAAGAATAGATGTTGCTAGCTACTCAGCACCTATTTGGCGCCATCTAGCGGCATCAACCTAAACTAAAATATATAGTCAACTATAATTAAAAATCTTAACTAAAAGTGTCACTGTCACAAAGAGTACGAAATAGTTCACTTACACACAGATGTCGCTGAGGCGCGGAAAGTTTCCAGCGCCACCCAGCGGACAGCAGCCGAAGATCCACCCCGCTGCACCGACGACGCAAGCCGTGCAGGTTGAACGCACGACGCCCACAGGACGTCACAGTGCCGGATGTGCACACTGTCGCCCCCCTGGTGGAGGAAAGCCGCCGAAGCTTCGAGAAGGATCTCGACCGACCTGTCAGATTCAAAACTTGAATCAGACAGCCACGTGCTAGCACTTCCCACAAAGTAAAAATAGTCACAGAAAAACCACAAACAAGTCCGATAAAGCGTTAATTCGCGACAAATTGTACTATAACAACCACCGTATACTAAAACGTAAGTATCTATAACAAAAACCAAAAGAAAAGCAAAAGAAATACAATAAAACGCAATTGGAAAACAAAAACACGCAGCGCGAGTTCGCTACACGTCCGATCGAGGCGACGACCGGAACCGAGTAGATAGGGACATTCCCTCCACCATCCCATGGTCCTACCCGCCTTGCGGCATACGGACCGAATCTCGGGAGACGCACACGGTACTTGCTCTCGGCTCTTTCCCCGCGTGCGCTTGCTTGACTTCCTACAAATTTCTCTGATCCGTCCCTCTTCTCTACATTGCACTTCTCCCCCTTCTGGGGCGTGACTCCACAGCGACGACACTTCGCGTTCAGCAGCTATCTGGTCGTATTATTTAGTCCTCATATTGTTTCCTCTTGTGATGCCATGCATGCGCAAATCTCCTTAATTCCTTGAAGTTAGATTCGCAGCACACTAGGTCCCGGAAATAAACTGGTCCTATTGCTGTTCTTTGTATGCTGTCCAATAATGTGTTCCTTTCTTCGACATACAGATCACAATCCCATAATGCATGGTCACGACTCTCCAGTGCAGAGCCACCGGGGCATAAACCGGAGTTCCTAAGGTTGAATTTCAGGAGACGCTCATTGAAGCAGCCGTGACCAACCAGAATCTGCGATACTGCATAATCGGGTTCGACCCACCTGAAGATTAGGCGCTCTGTGATATCTGGGAAAAACTTGTAAAGGTCCCTGCCATCTTGGCTTGAATCCCATCGGTCCTGCCAAATGGCAACGACAGCCGCCATCATCTCCCGCTTTTTCTTCTTGCGCTCCTTGTCGACCAGACCCGTCCCATC
Organism: Parnassius apollo; assembly: GCA_907164705.1. NCBI lineage: Eukaryota > Metazoa > Arthropoda > Insecta > Lepidoptera > Papilionidae > Parnassius > Parnassius apollo. Next base: position 47,206 of record CAJQZP010000349.1, on the reverse strand, counting down.
CTCGTCGACTCGTCCCGCGCGAAGAACTTCCAGGTCGGCAGGCAATACGCCCGCCAACACCGGTAACGCTGCGTTGCTAGCCGTCCTGTAAGCCTTCGTGAGAAGAATCAAAGCTGATCTTTGCGTCCTCATCAGTACGCTTCTGAAAACGTAGAGGGACGAGCGTCGGTACCATACGGCAGAAGCATATGTCAACGTTGCCACATATGTCCCTGAATACAGGACCCTAAGGGCGTAAAATCTTATGCCCCAGGTCGATGAAGACAATCGCGACATCTTCCCGAAGCAAGCAGCGGTCTTCTCGCCGATATACAATGCATGCTGCACATAGGACCTAGCCTCGTCCAAAACTATACCAAGGGCTTTTGCCTGTGAAACACTCGTGATCGTAGCACCGTCCCATCTTGATAATTGGTCCACGTTTAAACTTGCCCTTGTAGGTCATCGTTTGTGACTTCCCAGCAGAAAATCCTAGTCTATTACGGACACCCCACTCGGACACGGCAGCGGTCATAGCTGCCGCTTTGCGCTCTATTGCGGAACGAGACGATGCTTCGATCACGATCGTCACATCGTCGGCGTAAGCTACGAAGTGTACTCCTTCGGGTTTTGGTAGCTTCAGGAGGTCATCGAGTAGGAGGTTCCACAGGGTTGGTCCCAGCACCGATCCTTGAGGACAGCCCATCGTGGAGACCTTCCACACTACCCGATTTCCAGCAAACAGTCCCACTCGGCGATTTATGAAGTAACTCGTTAAAATACGGTAAATATTAGGTGGAGCGCCACATTGCTTTGCCTTGAGTAGGACCATTGGCCACCAGGCATTGTCGAAGGCTCCAGATATGTCCAGAAAGATCAATTGCACGTAGTTCTCGGTTGAACCGCCGGCAGTGCGGTTGATGGTGTTAAGCGCGGTCACTGTTGATCGGCCACGTGTAAAGCCATGTTGAGCTTCGGAGATTCCGCGATAGAGACATGGAGCGCAGGAAATAATTACGCGCTCTAAAATTTTCCCCAATACGGGCAACAGGGTTATCGGGCGGTAGGCCTTCGGGTCAGTGAGCGGCCTGTCGCCACCCTTTGGCAGGACAACCAATTTGCCCATCTTCCACAGATTCGGAAAAACGCCCTCGACTATGCACGCCCTGAACATGTGCCAGATCTCATCGCCAGTAACCCGCCATGCCTATCTAACAATCTTAGCCGTGATTCCGTCAATGCCGGGTGCAGTGTTCGGCAGCTCTCGAATGATGAGTCCAACTTGTTCCTTGGTTGGTGGAGCAGCATCAGTTCCAGATGGAGCACATGCAGCAGCGATTCGCACTTGTCGATGGTATTCAGTGTCCCGGGCTAGATTATCGTCTGGGCATAAGGCGTTGACGAGACCAAGCATGGTGTCTCCGGTCATCCTAGTATAGCCGTCAGCTAATTTCATTCCACTAAGCACGTTCAGAGGTGGACGAAATTGTCCACTGGCTGTTTGGTAAGCCAGGCCCCACGGGTCGGTGTTACCTGACTCCGCAACGGAGCGGAAGAAGGCAAGTTCAGCATCCTTCATGGCTAACTTGTAGCGTATTCTAACTGCACGCATTTGATCATGTAGTGCCTTCTCCCTGTCCCCTCCTGCGCGACGTGAAGCCTGCCACTTGCGACGTGTACAGTAGACCTCATTTCGCATACGGTCAAGAGCCGGAGACCACCATTCGTACCCTTCTTTTTCTGTCGTTTCGTCTTATCCATATTGGGTCATATTAACCGACTGCTGTTCCGCATGCAAACGTGCAGGACAGCTGAGAGTGGCAGTGGTATGGGTGTCAGCGTCTTTTCGCTTAAAGCGCTTGCATGTGGCGCAACACTGTGTAGCCGACTGGCACTCTGCGGCACGATGCCCAGTCTCGCCACATTTGCCGCACACCATCGATGCCGCCCTGCAATGCTTCTCCGGATGGCCGTATTGCTGCTTCGTCCCAACCAATAAAGACGCTGCCAAGGCCGAACAATTTATCACGCAACGCAGATGTGCACTCCATAACTACTGTGGTGCGTGGTCCATTTCTGCGGCCCTTCTTGAAGGCAACTCTGCAGGACTCATTGAACTTGTCCTTAGGCCAGTCCGGGTCATCACTCAGATTGATCCTGTACAAGTCTTCTAGGAAGTCAGTGGCTGGTGGGTCCGAGCGCAAATTGCGCGCTGCTACCAGTGGGCGCCTACTTTTCGGGTCGGAAACCTTTAAAGATGGCGGAACCGCTGCCTTCAATTTCTGGGCAGCCTCGACAGTCGCTGTCTGTACCACAATGCCGGAGTTCCCAACTTTCCGTACACTGTGAATTTTTATGCCCTGGGTGCCAGGCTGAACTGCCTTCTGCAACTCGGTTTTGGTCTCATCCGACGACTTTATCGCCTCATTGTTTGGGTAAACAATTACAGCCGGGCCCTTGGACTGGACACAGAGTGGTGGCTTACCCTTAGGCAGCTTCAATCTGGAGGCATAGCTGTCAGCAGAAGAAGTTGAAGAGGCCACACAGGGGATAGGATGGGCAGGTAGGGTCTGGGCTTGAGCAACCGAAAGCTCCAGCTGCGCACACTTAAGCTTTAAGGCCGTTACCTCCTGTTCCTTTTCGCCGTACCTAATCTCTAGCGTTGCCACGTACGCTAGGATGTCTTGGCTGAGGCTGGCAATGCTGGTCTTATCAGCCAAGTTGAGCTTGTTGCTCGCATTGGCGACAGTTGCGATTCCTTTGAGAGCCGCGTGTACCCTCTCCAGAAGCGCAACCTTGTCCAGCACTTAGATGCCACTGGAGCCATCAGGATAGCTGAACCGCGAAGCATTAACTGAAGTCGAGGCGGGGTCTGGAATAGGCTTTGTTAGTATGCCACTAACTGGCGGATGCACCGACTTATTCTCTGCGACGCGGCGCCTGACCGCCTCCTACACGTCCTCAGGTGAGGTTAACACCCTTTTGGCCGTCGGGATAGAAGCTGCAGCAGTAGAGGTGCTTTGTTGGACCGGGGGTGTGCTAAACCCTTGCGAGGGGGTGCGGCGCAGCGAGGTGCGCGGTGTAAAACCAGCCTCTCGCCGCATCTACTCCAGTTCCTCCAGCTGAGCTTTCTTCCTGGCTAGCTCATCCTCGATGAGCTGCAGCTCCGTACCACCCGTGTCATCCTCTTCCATTTATAAATAATATCCAAAAAACAGACAAAATAAAGAGCAAAAGGAAAAAATAATAACAATAATTATAGATTATGTGTATAAGATAAATATACTAAGGGGAATTAAAAACTTATATCTAGCAATACAGTGCCTGAGACAATGACAATGACAGCTGTCAAACGTCAAAGTCAGATGTCAGACGTCAGACGTCAAACGTCAATTGAATCTGACAACCGCAAATGTCAATTGAAACTGACAACTGAAAGCGCGTGCTCACCACGTGCTGACAAATTAACCTCAATTTAAGGTTAGATGAAATAAAATTAAATAAGTAATACTATTATAGAAATATTACTCTAAATGTAAAATAAATTAAAAGAAATACTTAAACTTAGAAATATTTAGCTCAGCACAGGGATAATCCAGATAATATCAATTGCACTGAACGATTATTTCGTAGAAATGTTTAAAATATATACAAGTTAACAATATAAATTCACGAAAAATTATCACAATATGTAACATATGCTACAAACACTAATAGATAGCACTTATGACAAAGGGTTAACTTGGGACACTTTAAATGAATTTAAAATGCGGAGATTGTACTGACACGTCCGTACGCTAAAGCGGTCGAACGCGAAGTAGATAGGGACAACCCTCCACCTTCCCATGGCCCCACCAACCTCACGGTTATACGGGCCGAATCTCGAGAGATGCACGCGGTACTTGCTCTGGGCTCTTTCCCGCGTGCACTTTCTTGACTCTCTACAAGTTATTTAATCTGTTCCTGTCCCTTGTATTCCACTCTCCCCTTCTGGGCTGGACGAACACACCACGCCTTCGGTTCCGGGCAGAGCACTCCTTTGCCTCTCCATGGCTCTTCTTCTAACATGCCATTCGTGCGCAAACTCCCGCAGCCTGCCAAAACTGTCATTACCGTCCACTAGGTCCGGGTAGTAAACCGGACCTACACTTCTGCGTACCATTCCATCCATCATCTTACATCTCAGGTCGTCATACAACACACATTCCCATAGTACGTGATGCCTATCCTCATAGGCAGTACCGCAATCACACATACCCGATTCAACCAGTTTCATGTCATACAGTCTCTTTCGAAAACAACCATGTCCACTGAGCATCTGCGAGACTTGGTAGTCCGGCACAACCCAACTTGCGTTGAGCCGCGCCCACACGTCCGGGAAGAAACAGAAAAACTCCCTTCCATTCGTCTCATTTTCCCATCTCTCTTGCCATACTTTCATAACATCCGCCCAAATCTCGCGCTTTCGCCTGCTCAACTCCCCATTTTCTGCTTCTGCACGCACAAGATCGATCCTACCAGCACGTGTCACCCCCAGATCAGCCGGAAGGACGCCGGCTAATACCGGAAGTGCCGCAGTGCTGAACGTCCTGTAACCCTTAGTCAACAAAACGAGTGAAGACCTCTGTGATCTGAGCAGTGACGTACGCACCGTATAATTCCTTACCCGATTTACCCAAGCGGCTGCGGCTGCATAAGTTACTATGGGAACATATGTTTCATAGTACTACAGAACACGAAGAGCCGGGTAACGAATGCCCCAGGAGGACGCCGACACCCGCGACATTTTCCCGAAGCATCTCCCGGCCCTATCTCCCATGTCTTTTGCATGCTTAATAAATGACTGACTATTGTCTAGCGTAACGCCCAGTACTTTAGTTGACTTTACGCTTTTTATTGAGTTGCTTCCCATCCTTATTACAGGTGGTCGCAAGAACCTGCCCTTGAGGGACATTGTGCATGACTTTGTGAAGGAAGAGGAGAGACGATTCCTTTCCCCCCATGACTCAACCAGCTCCAGTGCAGACTTAGCCGTTTTCTCTATGTCAGCCCTAGAGTTCGCCTCTATCAAGAGCGTTACATCATCTGCATACGCTATCATCTTCGCATTGGTAGGGAACGGCAGCCTCAACAGATCGTCCAGCAGTAAATTCCATAGGGTCGGTCCTAGGACCGATCCTTGCGGACAGCCCATGGTCGAGCGTTTCCATTCAACACATTCGCCGACAAAGATACCCACCCGTCTGTTGGTGAAATAATCTACCAAAATCTGATAGATGTTGGGTGAGATCCCTCCCTGTTTGGCCTTCAAAAGTATCATCGGCCACCATGCATTGTCAAAAGCCCCGTATATATCTAAAAAGACGGCCTGTACATACTTGCGCTGCGACTCGCTCGCAGTGCGAAGCACGTCTTGCAGCGCAGTAACAGTAGACCGACCTGGCGAAAACCCATGCTGGTAGTCGGATATACCCCTGATTAAACTTGGGGCGCACCTAAGCAGAATTCGCTCCAATATTTTTCCAAAAATAGGAAGGAGCGTAATCGGACGATACGCCTTGGGGTCCGTCAATGACCTGCCATTACCTTTCGGAATTACTACCAACCGTCCATTCTTCCATACGTCCGGGAAAACTCCCTCTTCCACACATTTGCTATACACCCAGTGAACTTCCCTGGGTGCAGCTCTCCATACATTCTTTAGCACTTTTGCACTAATCCCGTCCAGTCCCGGAGCAGTGTTGGGCAACGCCCTGACTATACCCCCCAAACACTCAATGGTTGGGGGAACGGCAGCTGATCCGGATGGAGTGAAGGCGGCCATAAGTCGAACACGCCCATGGTACTCCGTGTCCTTGGACGCATAGTCGTCCGGGCACAGAGCCCCCAGCAGGCCCGCACGGCCTCCCTCGCCCCTCCAGAGTGTCGCTCCACGTACTTTATTCCGTTAATTACATTACTGGGAGGCCGAAGCCTCCCACTAGATACTTGATATGCACGTCCCCAAGGGTCAGTGTTACCGGCCTCTGCCAATTTCCTAAAATGATCAAGCTCCCTATACCCCATCAACTGTCTGTATCGCGCTCTCACACTATGGAAACGTTCCATAGCTATTTCCTTTGACCTGCCACCATTTTTCCTAGTCTTCTGCCATGTCCTTCTCGCACTACATACTTTCTTTCTCATTCCGTCAAGTTCAGGCGTCCACCACTCATAGCCGACTTCTCGTCTAGGGCGCGCATTGCCCAGGACATCCTCTGCAGATCGAGCCACAATATCCGTTAACTGCGCACAAAGACGATCAGCTGGCTGTCTAACTTTCAGTGCACCCATTCGTACAAGAATAGTTCCACGAAAGAGTCCCCAGTTCACCCCCCAGTCCCGGAAACGGGCAGGCACCTCCACCGGCCCGCAAGGGGTACTCCTCCAACCTTGTAGGTGATCAGCCGATGGTCACTTGAGCTGACACAATCCAGGACTCGCCACTCTGTTATCAGAACCCCTCTGGATGATAGAGTGAGATCTATATTCGATTCACCCATTGCTCCCGAAAATGTACACGGTTGACCTTCAACGTTATTTACCACTAGCCCTCGTGACATAATGAAGTCCTCCATCATTTTACGACGGTAATCTGCTGCATGGCCCCTACCTCCCACTCGCTCTACGTTACTGAACCAGAGTGGCGAGTGCGCGTTGCAATCCACTCCAATTACAACGTTTGCCTTTTAACTGGTCAAGTACGGTCTCAAGATGTTGCAGATGGTGGTCTATGTTGTCGCTATATTTAAAATATGCGGAGACGACGTAGAGACCGTACTTCTCCACATGGCAGACCACGCAATAGGGGTTACTAATTTGTGGCAATCCGGCAACACCCATGTCCAGGTTGCAGACCATGACACCGGCCTGCGGTCCTTCGCCAAACTGGACGACTCCCGGTGCTTGCGGCCACTGTTCCTGGACCAGGACAATGTCCAAGCCCTGGTCCCGCACAAGTGTTGGGAGCTCCTTAGTGGCTACTTCGCTACGTCCCAAATTGAGCTGTCCAATGCTGATATTTTTAACCGCCATATTGCGTGGTGTTGACCGCCCTCTCCTCTGCGTACACCCTAGCCGGGCACTCCTTCGCCATCGTGGCATGGGTTTTTGCGCCCGGGTTGCCAAACTTTTTGCAAGTGGCACAGCAAACCTCAACTGAGGTACAGTCCTCCCTGGCATGGCCTTCCTCACCACATTTGCCACACGTCACCTCCTTGGCCCGGCAGTACTTTGCCGGATGGTCATACTGCTGGCATCTCTGGCAGCAGGTGACGTTTACGAAGTCACATGGCTCAACCACGTCCCAACCAACGTAAAGCCTTCTTCGGGCCGTCAGCGCGTCCCTTAGTCCAGGGGAACTCTGCAGCACCACTGTGGTCCTGCAACTGCCTCTCCACGACTTTTTAAACGCCACCTTATAATAATAATAATAATCCTAATAGTAATCCTAAGTCCCTAATCTCTTTAACTCATTCCAAAGGAGCGTCAGTCAACCTATAATTAACAATAATGGGCTGTGATTTTCGCGTGAAAGTTATTATTTTATATTTGAGATTATTAAACGGAAGGTGGTTTTCTTGACTCCATATAGACACAGCATCAATATCTCTCTGTAATGTCACGGCATCAGCCTCAGTTTCAATACCCAGAGTTAGTTTCAGGTCATCCGCAAATAAGAGACACTCTGAAGTCAAAACAACATCTGGCAAATCGTTGATAAATATCACGAATAGCAAAGGTCCTAACGTACTACCTTGAGTCACTCCTGACCTAGTAAAGTAGTCTCCAGAGTTATATCCACTGAGCCTCACATATTGACGTCGATTATTAAGGTAATAAGAAAAAAAATTGAGGAGCTTTGGTACGAATCCAACAATCGCTAACTTTTTCAATAGTATATCGTTATCCACTAGGTCGAAGGCTTTCTGGAAGTCAAAGTAAGCCGCATCAACTTGCCTTCGCTTATCCATTTGTGAGCAGATATAGTCTACATGCACGGCCAAGTTGGTGATGGTGGAACGAGCTGTACGAAACCCATGTTGACCATTATGCAGCTGGTGACCGATTTGGCATTTGATGGAATCACTTAGAATTGCTTCAAAGATCTTACCAAAAACGGATAGGACAGCTATAGGTCTGAAAGAAGTAACATTTGTGCCTCCGTCTCGTATAACTTGTCGTAGAACCGCTGTACAGCACAGTTAATATCACTTATTGTTAACAAATCAGACCAGTCTATTTCAATCAAAGTCCTATATAGACCCTGAAAATCTGCCTTACGCCAGTTCCAATCTGTATTGGTATTCGAGCGAGGTGTCACTTGCTGCAGAGATGACACGCTCGATGCTGTCCAAAAGCCCGGAAATGTAATATTTATATCGAGCATAGGATGGTACTGATCGATATTTACCAGAGGATCTTCACTGAGAGATACCACTATCTGTTTAGGTTCAAAATTGCCCAGCACCAGATCTAGCATACCACCGCGATTATTTAAGACTGTATTATACTGCTTAAGCGAGCAGAATACACAAAAAAAGTCAAAAGAAGTCTTTATATTGGTACTGCAATAGTTTAAATTAAAGTCACCTAGGATTAGAACATTCAGGTCGGGGTCATTCGGGAACATTCAAATCACATTTTCTATATATGTCAAAACAATCAAATATTGCTCATCCTTATAATTTGGTGGCAGATATACGACACCACATAAAACTTTTACATTTTTAAATGTCACAATTGCAAATATTAATTCTTTTTCATCAGTAATACTAACAATATCCGCAACTATTTTAACATTATAACGATCAGGAATCGCGAGCAAAACTCCTCCCCATTCGCAATAACCAGGTCTATCTTTATGAACCACATGAAAACCCGGAGGAAAGAGTTCACCATTAGACACAGAACTCGTAAGAAAGGTCTCAGTTAATGCTATCATATCATATTCACTTTCCGTAACATTATTAAGAAACATATTAGTTTTTGTTCTTAGGCCACGAACATTTTGGTAGCATATTTGCATTTCATGGAATCGCGGTTGACGCTTGATTGTTATTGTATTTGCCACGAAAGTTCTGCCGCCATGGTTTAATACAGAAGTCTTCAGCCCAGTTTTCAGATGACATTATATTTTCTTCCTGCTTCAATGGAACTCCGAGTTTGAACGACGCATAATGTCCACGTGGTTTCAGTTTTTCAACCGTGCATTCGTCGTTCCCACATATTGAGTTAAAATGTTTGCGTACTTGCTCTACTGTGGTGTCTTCTCGTACGTAGTATAGGTGCAGGTATCTTCGCCTTTCAGCAGCATGCAACATCGTAGAACCAGGCGCAGCGGTACCTCGAAGCAACCCGGGAAGTGAGGGGCGTGCCCGTTTGCGTGATACTTCTTGCCAGTTGTCATCAATCCGCTCGCAGTCTTGGCTATTACTTAAAGAGACGGAAGACTCGGAATATTCTGCGTGCATCATCTTTTGAGCACTGAGAACAGGAGCCACAGATGAGACTTAATTTGTGCTGGGGACAGTAAACGCAGACTGATCGTTATCAGTTCCGAGATGTTCGATATTTGGTTGAGGTTGAGGTTTCCGCTTCGGAGGCTTATTTTGTGTAGTGGGTATATTTTCAAGGATTGGACAGGTTTGAGTACCGCTAGTTTTCAAGGTTTTGGTTATTGGCGTCGGTTCGCAAGCCTTATTAATGCTCGATAAGTAGTGTTCCTCTAATTATAAAACCTTGTTCGTTATCAAATTAACCCTATCCATGAATTCAGTTTTGAACGCCAAAAATTGTTCAATAAGCAGTGTATTAATTTTGCTCATTAGCTGTGCTTCGAATTAAATCTGCAGGTTTTTTAATTCACGCACAACATAATCTTTTAAATCATTTCCTGTAATACTTTCGCCTGTGCTTCCCATATTAGTCTGGGCGTATCGCGGCTTAGCTCGTACAGTCACATTATCAGAAGTCTGCATGGATACGTCAAGGCACGAAGCAGTAGAGGTGGTATTTAGATCCTGCATAACGTGTGGCCGCACTGGAGTATGAGAATTATCTCGTTTTGGTAGCCTACAGCGACATTCTCCACATATCCAAGATCTCCTTAATTCCACCGACATATTTTTAAACACATCAGTAGTAATGTTTGCACAAATATCAAAAATCTGCTTACATTTTGCACATTTCATATACTGACCGTCTTCGCTCACCTCAGTGCGGCAGCCCGCGCACGGTGCCGTCCGACTTGCCATCGTCGTGCAGTCCGCAGATCGCAGACATTGCAATGCCGTGCACCCAGCGCTTGCACGGTAGTGATGACTCAGTGGAGCAGCGGGCGTCGCGCGGGTTGTCGTAGGTCAGAGTTCAAGAGAGATCTTCGAAATTACTGGATGGAAATGAATTTTGATTTCACCACTAGAATCGCCACTACAACAGCTTTGTGAATCATATACACACAACTTTAGAGAACAACTTTAGACACGAATTTTAACACTTCATTTACGGAGCAAACTTGCACAGATGTTTCCTTCACAGTATCTCGCAAGACTATAATAGGTTATAATGGCATTCACCGTAGATAATATGCATAGTCGAATATTCTTGCGCAGAACAATAAGTAATAAAGTCCAGGGAAATGCAGTCAAAGTCGTCAACACAAATGCGATATCAAGTCCAGGTAACACAAGCCAAACTTGTCAGAATGATAGAAATAGAAATAGAAACTTTTTTATTCAATGTAGATTATAAAAATACTTATTGAAGGTCACTTTTTTAATTTACCACTGGTTCGCAAAAAAAACCTCTGTCCTGGGAAGAACCAGCAAGAAACCCAGCGGGACTATTTTTTTCCAATAATAGCTTACAATCATGTTTACAATCAACAACACAAGACAAATTAGAAATAGCTTGGTAGCGATCACCCTTCCCAGGGGTTATTATCATCTATAAATTCCTTAATATTATAATAACCCTTTTTATACAAACTTAGTTTAATAACATTTTTGAACTTTGTGTATGACAAATTTTGTATATTTTCTGGGATTTTGTTGTAAAAGCGTATACATCGCCCCAAGAATGAATTACTGACTCGGTGGAGTCGAGTAACTGGTACTACCAGCTTGTGTCTGTTCCTAGTATTTACAGAATGAATATCACTTATTTTCGCAAAACTACTTTTATTTTTGTGTACGTACATTACATTTTCATAAATGTATTGAGAGGCCAGAGTTAATATATTAATTTCTTTAAATTTTTGTCTCAGTGACTCTTTTGGTTTTAAATTATATATTGCTCTAATGGCCCTCTTCTGTAAAATAAATATAATTTCAGTGTCAGTCGCGTGTCCCCATAGCAAAATACCATACGACATAATGCTATGGAAATAACTGAAGTAAACTATTCTAGCTGTTTCAACACTGGTAAGAGTTCTAATCTTTTTTACAGCATATGCTGCAGAACTAAGTCTGCTAGCTAGTTTTGATATATGGGGGAGCCATTGAAGCTTTGCGTCCAGTGTGATTCCAAGAAAAATGGTGGTATCAACAAGACTCAGTTCCTCCCCATTTAAAATTACATTAGTATTGACATGTTTAACATTAGGAGTTACGAATTTCATACATTTAGTTTTAGTTCCATTCAAATGCAAATTATTAACATTAAACCAATTGAATAACTTAGCTATAGCATTGTTTACTTCGTCGTAATTTAATAACTGTCTTTTTAATTTGAAAATTAATGAAGTATCATCAGCAAATAATACTATATCATGGTTATCCCCTACTATGTAAGGTAAGTCATTAATATATACAAGAAACAGAAAGGGGCCAAGAATTGAGCCCTGAGGCACGCCCATTTGTACAATCGACCCAGAAGAACTCATACTATTAATAACAACTTTTTGTGTTCTGTCACTTAAATATGAAATAATTAATTTAAGAGCATCATTTCTTACACCGTAGTGTTGAAGTTTCCTGATTAATGTTTCATGGTGAACACAATCAAAGGCCTTGGATAGGTCACAGAACAAACCCAAAGCATCCTGTGAATTCTCCCATGCATTAAATATATATTTAATCAGCTCAACACCAGCATCAGTTGTCGAGCGACCCCTTGTGAAACCAAATTGATTTTTATGAAGTAATTTATTTACATTAAAAAAAATTAACAATTGATCAAGAATAATTTTTTCAAAAATTTTACTAAGTGTTGGCAGTACAGAAATAGGTCTAAAATTAGCGGGGTCCAGTGTACTACCAGATTTAAATAAAGGTATTACTTTACTATGCTTCATTAAATCAGGAAACACACCAGATTTGATACTACTATTAAAAATAATAGATAGTTGAGGTGCGATTGTATCTATTATAGACGCAATAGTTACACGATTAAGAGGAGACACGCAATAAACAAAGGAACGAAGCGTATCGAATGATAATAACCTATAATCAATTTGACTATCGCATCGGCGTCACTAACCGTCTCGCTTTCTCTAAAAACAAAATGTCAGTCTATCCCACTCTATTGCACTTTCAACATTGTCACTCTCTATCTCATTGTATCACATCTGTCTGTCTCGCTCGCGCATCATTATCATAATTACAGCCCTTCACAAGTCTACTGTTGAACAAGGGCCTCCCTAAGGAATGCCACAAAGCGCGATCCTGAGCCACCTGCATCCATCGACTTCGTGCATGTCTTACCAGGTCGTCACACCATCTAGTTCTAGTGGGAGGTCGCCCTACACTACGCCTACCGGTACGGGGCTGCCACTCGAGAACCTTTCCTCCAATCAGTTATCGGTTCTTCGAGCTATATGGCCGGCCCATTACCACTTCAGCTTACTAATCCGTTGGGCTATGTCGGTCACTCTGGTTCTACTGCGGATATCCTCATTTATAAGTTTATCACGCAGAGAAACCCCGAGCATAGCCCTCTCCGTAGCTCGCTGAGCGACTTTGAGCGTCCTCATACGGCCAGCAGTGAAGCACCACGTCTCAGATCCGTAAGTCATCACTGCCAACACGCGCTGGTTGTACAATCTAGTTTACAGGTTTTGAGGTATACCTGACGAGAAGATGTGTCGTAATTTCCCGAACGTTCGGGAAATTCATTGACACAAAAAAAGTAAATTGACAGTCACCATATTTAATGCGTCAATTAAAACAACTGATCTCTTTAGCCTCGTTGCAGCCTGTTTGAGGAACGGCTGAGTTAATAGCCCTATTAATAATTCAGTGAATACCAATTCTTGTTTCATCTTAATTCAGTTCCTGCATGGAACAAGATAATCGTATGGCCATTTTGTTTATAATGTTTGTTCATGTGTAATTAAAACAAAATTTTGTATGACCAGTACAATTCCTAACCACTATTTTTTGATAGAGATTTTTTAAAACCAATTCTTTTACCTATGTAATCGTCATCGTTTTTATTATTTGAACCAAATGCAATAAGTGGCAAGTCGTCCTTCAAATCCGTATGTCGATCTTCAAAAGCATCAATCTCCATGTCTTGGTGTTTTTCAGCAGTCTCTAGAATGAAACAGATTCTGACTCAATGTATAAAATACAACTGATACAACTAGATCATTACAGTCCATCACACAGCTTATGGGCCCGAGCCACTCACTTTCAACACCATACTGCATGTTTCATAAGCTAAGGTAATAAGCTGAAGTTGCAATGGGCCGAAGAACTGACAACGTATGGAGAAGAAAGGTTCTCGAGTAGCTGCCTCTTACCTGTTGATGAAGGGAGGGCGTCCCTCCACTAGATGGAACTCGAAGGATGCAGGTGGCTCAGAACCGTGCTTTGTGGCATGGATGCCTATGTTCAGCAGTGGACTTGTGAAGGGCTGCAATGATGATGACGATTCATTAGTAAAATGTAAAAGTCTTGTGGATTAGTTCCACTAGTCAATTTATTCAAGCGGTTGTAGGTACTGTTCTTTTCAATAAATAAAGTGACATTATGCGTGCAACGCAAGGATTTTATCTGGGCGTTTGAGGTTAGAGTTTGATTTTGAATGAATGGTTCTGTTTAACTATTTTGTGTCAACAGATGTCGTACTACTAATAGATTACCGTCTTTCATAATCTTTTTGTTCTTGTATAACTATTTGCTTGTCACCAGATGTCGTTGTACTAATCGATTTACTATATTTCGTAATCTCTTTGCTCCTGTATATAACCGTTTAACTTGTCACTAGATGTCGCCACAATAAAAATTGAAATAACTGAATCTCGATGTTGAGATTATTTGTAATTTTATAAGGTGCAAAGAATTTTCAATAAATTAGCTCATTTGTGTTGGCAACGTACTGGTTGTTTCAATTACGTATCTCATTTCCAAGTGAAAGTGCGTTAGTAAACGAACAGTAAGGTCCTTCGAGCCGGATATTAAGGAAGTGTCAATCATTGCGCCTTCCGGAGTTTTTTTGAATCAAGCACAGAAAGCAGTGGCGGACCGTCACTGAAGTGCTTCCCGGTGAAGTGGGAGTGTAGTGTATATCCAACTTCATTGGACGAGGGAAAGGAAGGTCGGCGTAAGTATCAACCAAGCTGCGCTAGAGGGAAGTGAAGTCAAACGACGAAAAAAGTGACAGTGACAAGAAGCAAACGTCATCTGTCAGTCAGCAGCATTGGTGGAAGAGTGAAGTTCGAGCAATACGTAATTGGAGATAATTACATCATAAGGAGGTTTGGTGTGTATAAGTGACGTGAAGAAAATAAAACCGTGAGTACTTTATATTGTTTATGTTGCAGTTGTATTTGGACATTAAGTAAAGTGTTGCAAGGTTGCCTAATAGTTAAGTAAATTTTAGACTTGTAAAAATTTAATGTTCAATTATTTGAGACTTAGAATAATTATAAAGAAAGTGATTATACGGGGAACCTATGCTGGATTTCGCCTTAATGTGTTATTTCTTAAACACTTGTGAAAAATTTTGTCTTATTTGGAACTTGTAAAATTTTCTGTATGTTAACTTCATACGGAATAACTTGTAAGAAAATTAAACATGTACGATTTGTTCCACGTGTCAATTTACTTGTAAATTAGTTTTGAACGGCCTATGATTTTAATTTGTAAACGAAAGAATATACTTGCATTATTCTACTAGTATACAATAACTTAAATTAAGATTTGTGTCATCTTGAACTTTAATAATTTTGCTTCTAAGTCTCAGTCGCTTTTAACTTAAAATGGATAACTTTATTAAGGTTCGAATAGACATTCAAAGTAGAATAAAAAGAACTTTAATTAATTACAAAAAAGTCTCCGAAGGAAAGAATTAATGCAACATATATTGAAATTCGTATACAAAATTTAGATGCACAATGGACGCAGTTTCTTGAAACACATGCTCGTCTTATTGAAAAGTGCGGGGAAAGAGAATTGTTCGAAAGTGATTACATTAAAAACAATATTTATGATGAAACAGAAAATGCATATATAGAAACTAAAACTGTGTTAAGAGATGAGCTTGCTAAGTTAGAATCGGTTCATAAAATTGAAAAACCTAACTTTGAAAAAGGTTTAGAATGTACAAATGTTAAGCTACCAAAAATATCCATACCAACTTTCAGTGGAAAGTATACCGAGTGGACAACGTTTAGGGACTTATTTGTAACGCTTATACATAAAAATGCATCTATTGAGAATATTCAAAAGATGCATTATCTTAAGGCGCATTTAATAGGTGAGGCAGAACAACTTTTAAGACATATTCCTGTAACAGCTGCTAATTATTTAGAATCTTGGACTTTATTAAATAAGCGATATGATAATAAAAAATATCTCGCGAATTGTTTATTAAAGAGATTCATGAGTCAACCAAATATTTCTGAATCTTCACGCTCCATAAAGGAACTGCTTGATACTACTGTAGAATGCTTAAACGGTTTAAAGAATATAGGCGTGTCAGTAGAGTCGTGGGATGTTATTGTAATCTACATTGTTAGTGCAAAATTAGATAATGAAACACGTAAGTTATGGGAATCTACCATAAGTGCGTCCGATGATCTACCCAATTTCGATGACTTTACAAAGTTTTTAGAAAATCGGTTTAGATCATTGGAGTTTTTGGATACAAAGGTAAAAACAAGGTCTATTTCTAAACAGAGTGTTTTACACTCACTTAAGACTGATTCATCTAGTAGCTCTTTAAATAATTGCCAATTTTGCCGAGGATCTCATAAAATTGCACATTGCAAAGAATTTGCTCGACAGGATTATGACAATCGGCAAAACTTTGTTCGAAACAATAATTTATGCTTTAATTGTCTGGGAAATAACCACTCAGTTTATTTTTGTCGCCAAACCTCTAAGTGCCATATATGTAAAAGAAAACACCACTCATTGTTACATCCAAACCGAAAGTCAAATCAAGTAGCGAACGGAAAAGCAGAGTCTAGTGCCGTTAATACGGTGACAGAAACTGTTCAACCAAATGAGTCAACTAGTATAACCTCATGTTTTTCAAATATTCATAGTCATGTTCTTTTGGCTACGGCCTTAATAAAGGTTTTGTCAAAAAATGAGGTTGGAATTACTTTTAGATGCCTTTTAGATCAGGGATCCCAAGCGTCTTTTATTACTGAGAACGCAGTTCAAACGCTTGGATTGAAAAAGATTCCGACGAAGGTTGTAATTTCAGGAGTAGGAGGGCAGGAGGGCATAGTATCGAAACATGTAGTTATTGCTAATCTACAGTCAATCTATAATCCCTCTTTTATGATAAGGGTAAAACTACATGTTTTAGACAAATTGACAGCATTCATACCTTCAAGGAAGGTTGCCGTTCAATTGTGGTCGGAACTATCTAAGTTGCATTTAGCTGATCCTAAATATTTATATACCTAATAAAGTAGATTTATTACTGGGAGTAGAAGTATACGGACAAATACTAGAAAACGGTCTAATAAAGGGTCCACAAGGATCACCAGTGGCTCAAAACACTAAATTTGGATGGATTCTTTCAGGAAAAATTGATACAAATTTTTCTAATGAATCGGAGAGTGACTCCAGTAATAGGATCGTCAGTATGCATTCCTATGCAGATGAAAATGAGGTCTTAAGAAGATTTTGGGAAATAGAGTCTGATGATTTTTCCTACAAGAAGAGTAAAATATTAACTCCAGAGCAACAAAAGTGTGAAGAGATCTTTTCACATACAACCTCTAGGGACGACTCTGGACGTTTTGTGGTTTATTTACCGTTTAGGGATGAAGATCCTAGCAGCAAATATGGAATTCGAGGGAGATAGCTACTAGAAGATTACATGTGTTAGAAAGGAAGTTGGACAAGAATCCTGAGTTAAAGACACAATATTCCGCAGTGTTGCAGGAATATCTCGATCTTGGCCATATGGAGTTAGTGTCTGAGAAGGAAAGGGAAGATGTTCATGTAGTTTATCTACCTCATCACGCTGTGGTGAAAGAAGATAGGACTACCAGCAAAATACGTGTTGTTTTCGATGCCTCCTGTAAGGGGAGTAATGGAGTATCACTAAATAACGAACTTTTAGTAGGGCCCACATTCCAACCTCATTTGCGGCATATAGTGATGCGTTGGCGACAACATCCTATAATTTTAGTTGCTGATGTGGTAAAAATGTACCGTCAGATAAAGGTGGCAAAAGAACATTGCGACTTTCAACGCATTGTCTGGCGGGATCAATTTGGAAACCTTCAATATTATAGACTATTAAGGGTTACATTTGGCACAAATTCTGCTCCCTATCTTGCTGTAAGGGTATTACAACAGCTATCCGTTGATGAAGGAAAGAACTTTAAATCAGTCGGGGACAGAATTACCCAAGATTTTTATATGGACGATCTCATGACTGGTTGTCAGTCGGTTGAAGAAGGAATAGCAGTTTATAAAGAGATGAAATACTTGATGCGAATGGGAGGCTTTGAGCTACAAAAATGGGGAAGCAACAGTCAAGAATTGTTGGAAAAGGTAGGAGAACTTAAAGGGGATAAAGATAATGAAAAAAATGTTGACATAGGAGTTGAAAAGGGAGTAAAGGAAGTTAGAAAAGTTCTTGGTCTAAATTGGAATAGCGAATTAGATATTTTTGAGTATTTGGTTAAACTCCCTGCTTTGATTACCCCTTTGACTAAAAGGAAAGTAGTGGCAGATATTGCTCATTTATTCGACCCCCTTGGCTGGATATCACCTGTAATAATTAGTGCTAAAGTTATTATTCAAAAACTTTGGATGTCGGGCATTGAATGGGATCAGGAGCTTCCAGATAAACTTTTACAAGAGTGGTTGACATATCGTAGCAACTTAATTGATCTTTCTAGTTTCACTATTCCACGATGGATTTATACAAGAGACAACGATGAAAAGGTTGAACTTCATGGCTTTAGCGATGCCTCTTGTCATGCCTATGCAGCGGTGGTTTATTTAAGAGTCATCAAAAATACTGGAGAAATATATACGAGCTTAGTCACATCTAAGACAAAAGTGGCACCTATTATTCAAAGATCTATTCCACGCCTTGAATTGTTTGCAGCAGAATTATTAATCCATTTAATGGTTGATGTTGCTGAAACGTTGAAAATACCAAAACATAATATACATGGTTGGACCGACTCGTCAGTGGTGCTTGCTTGGTTAAGCAGTCATCCAAGCCGATGGCAAACCTTCGTTGCAAACAGGACATCGCAGATTTTATCAATCTTAGATAGAAGTCAGTGGTCTCATGTACGTTCGAAAGATAATCCAGCGGACTGCGCTTCTCGTGGTATGAAGCCGTCAGAAATTCTCAATCTCAAGTTATGGAAAGAAGGTCCATCTTGGTTATCAGATGTAGCTATTAAATACAGTCCACATTTTGACCATAACCAAGAAGTTCCGGAAGTGAAAAAGGAAGAAAGATCCAAGTTCGTAAACCTACCATGCTACGTCACGGAATTAAACACTGAGCCTGAAGGTTTGTTTTTAAGGTTTTCGTCTCTGCATAAGCTTCTTAGAGTAATTTCTTATTGCAAAAGATTTATTCAACTTTTAAAAATGAAACCAAAACCGAAGTTTTCGATATGGCTAACCAGTCGTGAGTTGCAATCCTCTTTACATGACTGCATTAAATTATGTCAATTGCAATATTTGGCAGGGGAAGTTGAAAATCTGGAAAAAAGAGGTAGAGTGAGCGAGAAAGGTGGGCTAGCTTCTTTGTGTCCTTTTAAGGATGACCAAGGTATCCTGCGAGTTGGCGGACGTTTACATAAGGCCGAAATAACTCAAGATATGAAACACCCTATTATTATACCTCGAGAGTCTCATTTAGCCCAATTGATTATAACAGAAGCTCATGCAAAACCAATGCATGGTGGCCCATTACTAATGATAAATTACATTCGGACAAAATATTGGATTGTTAACATAAAGACATTAGTAAAAACCTACATTCGAAACTGTATCACTTGCTTACGTTACTCAGCAAGAACTAATCAACCTTTTATGGGTAATCTGCCGAAAATAAGAGTTACTCCCAGTAAACCATTTTTGCAGAGTGGAGTAGATTATGCAGGTCCCGTAGCAATAAGGGTTTCAAAGGGGAGAGGTCATCATGCCTCCAAAGGCTATATCTGTTTATTTATATGCATGGCAACAAGAGCTATCCACCTTGAGGCTGTTAGTGACTTATCCGCTGAAGGGTTTTTAGCAGCATTTAAACGTTTTGTTGCTAGAAGAGGCCATTGTGCCGATTTATGGAGTGATAATGGCACTAACTTTGTAGGTGCCACAAAAGAGCTCAACAAATTATTGAACGTTGAGCGTTCTACTGTAGCCGTAGAAATAGCTGAATGGTTAGCTACTAATGGCACCAACTGGCACAAAATTCCTCCATATGCTCCAAATTTCGGTGGATTGTGGGAGGCTGGTATAAAGTCCACCAAATTTCATCTTAAGCGGGTCATTGGTGATACCACATTGACGTATGAAGAAATCACAACTGTATTGACTCAAATTGAGGCCTGTCTCAATTCAAGGCCGATATCGCAATTAAGCGATAGCATACAGGACCCTTTTCCGCTGACCCCTGGTCACTTTTTATTGGGTGGATCTTTATTATTAGTTCCTGATGCTAATTATGAAAATTCCAATGTGAGTAGTCTGAGGCGATGGCAATTCACCCAAAAATTGGTCCAACATTTTTGGCGGCGTTGGTCAAATGAGTATCTCACTCAATTTTTCCAACGTCACAAATGGAGAAAGAATGTTTGCGAACCGAAATTAGGTGACGTAGTTTTAGTCAAGGAGGCCAATCTTCCACCTGCAAGATGGCTGCATGGTATAATAACTGAGAAACATACAGGCACTGATGGTGTTACACGAGTTGTTAGTTTGCGTTGTGGGAATAGTCAAATTAAAAGACCTGTCTCAAAATTATGTATACTGCCTGTAACTAAATAAGTTTTTTGCACTTTCAATTCATTGTTTTTTTTTTTGTTTAAATTTTTCGTTAATATCCATGTAGTAACTTTATGTATTTTAACGTTGTGTCAAAAAAAATCTTTGTTAGAATTATTCATAACTTGTAAGATAGTTATTAAAGGTTTATTGTGTAGTTATATAAACCGTCATGATTATTGTTATGTACATTCTGTCCATGGCGGGCGGAATGTTTAACTATTTTGTGTCAACAGATATCGTACTACTAATAGATTACCGTCTTTCATAATCTTTTTGTTCTTGTATAACTATTTGCTTGTCACCAGATGTCGTTGTACTAATCGATTTACTATATTTCGTAATCTCTTTGCTCCTGTATATAACCGTTTAACTTGTCACTAGATGTCGCCATAATAAAAATTGAAATAACTGAATCTCGATGTTGAGATTATTTGTAATTTTATAAGGTGCAAAGAATTTTCAATAAATTAGCTCATTTGTGTTGGCAACGTACTGGTTGTTTCAATTACGTATCTCATTTCCAAGTGAAAGTTCGTTAGTAAACGAACAGGTTCTTTTTACTGTATGAAGCTGTTTTTAAGGTGTTTTTGAAGTACATGCGTTGTGAGTTCATAAGATTTATTACTGTTTTCAAAATAATATTACAAGTGAAAAATTCAGTTTACAACAATAATAGTCCAACAAGTTCTGAATTACCAAAGAAGAAAAACGCACATAGACGTAAATACAGTTTATCCGATTTTAGGATGATAAATTATTCGTTCATTAGCTCAATCCCAAAAAACCAATTATAACCATAGATTTATTATACTACTGTGTATGGTCATTGAACAAACAAAATAGCACCATTGCTGTTAAAATATTTATGGAGCACAGTGTACATGGTGCAGTGTTTCCACTTTTAGATATTTTGAACTATCTTAGGGTAAATCTACTAATGTAGGTAGGGCTTAACCTTTTGTTTAAGTTCACAGGGTTTTGGATAATTTGCAGTTTTTTTATAGAAGAGCGAGCAAACGAGCATACGGTTCACCTGATGTTAGGTGACTACCGCCGCCCATGAAGAACCGCAACATCAGGGGAATTGCAGGTGCGTTGCCGGCCCTTTAGAAAGGAGTAAGCTATTTCGTTGAAGGTCCCCAGGTCGTATCGGTCTGGGAAAATCGCCGGTGGTAAACTATTCCACAGAGAGGTCGTACGCGAAAGAAAACTCCTAGTGAAACGTACAGTGGTGGACCGCCAAGCATCCAGATGGTGTGGATGGTATCGGGAGGTTTGCCGCGTAGTGCGTTCATGAAATTTGGCGGCTGAGATTAATCCGAATAATTCCTCAGAGCACTCCCCATGATAGATGCGATAAATACGCAAAGAGATGCAACATCGCCAGTGCCAGTGAATCGAGCCGATCGGAAAGCACTCGGTCGTCGACGATTCAAGCCGCTCTGCGCTGGATGCGGAACAGTATTCCATGTGCTGAGAGTAAAACCGAACTTCATGTAACCCTGATTATTATTCCCACTAATGTATTTTTTTAAAGATTTTTTGAAGGGGATAGAGTCAAAAGAGCTAGAAAAGTGTAGAATGAAAAAGTTTTTCTTTAATAAATAGAATATAATAATAATGGTATATTTTTACTTTATGAATAACGAATATGTAACTAAGATATTCGTTATTCATATGAGACTAAGTGTTATTATAATTTAAAATGAGAATGTGTTCTTCATCACAAAACTCAAGATTTTAAATTGTGAATGATATTCAAATCTTGTAGTGATGTTGTTCCTTAAAATATTGAAAGCTAAATGCAATAAATAATGCAATTTTGATTTTTTTATGATAATTTAGGGAGTCTTTCTAAAGATTCTAGGGTAAAACGAAAATCGTAAGTGAAAACACCGGTTCCGTAGTAGTTCACAAATATTTAAGAGATGGTGCTGATTTATTCTATGATTATAACGCACATTGCGCATTGTGTCAAATAGATTTTCTTATGGCGGTCAAAATGGCTACGAGAAAGTTGTTTTTTTATTTTTTATTTTATTAGATTTGTTAATCAAATTTTTGATTATTTTTACCTTCTGTCCTGATATTTGATCCACTGGACTTGGCAACACTAATACACATATATAGCGAAAGACGCCATCACTCGTACCTTGCAAAGCTGCAGGTGTAGTCAACGCCGTTTTGAAAATCACAGATGCTGGCAGTCGTTTTATTTGCTTTAATGTCGAGATAAATTTTGCAATTTACCCTTCATCAATCCCCATAAAAATCCCATGCAGTCGCATGCGCCTGGATATCCCGAGCGATCGCATGCTACCGCACCCACCCACAGCACTTAAAACCATTAAAACTTATATTTAGAGACTAATTTTCTATGAAAAAGTTTGGCATTATAAATCTATACAAAATTCTCTATCCTGTGTTCTAAACAAAAGACAGGTTTTACTTCATTAGAAGAAGATTTTATTGTATTTTGATAACAAAAAATATACCAAGACATCCAGCAGTGTAAAAATCACAATTATTTCTATATATTACTCGAAATTATTTACGTAAAAAGATGAATTATATTCACACAAAAACTTTTCTAACAATTTTATAATAAAACACTTCAGTAAAACTAATAAAACACTCGAAAAATCCAAAAATCAACACAACAACATCCAAATGAAAATGGTGTACGTAATGAACGTAGAATATAAATTAATATCCATAGACTAACTGTTTTTTTATTCCACTATAGGATAGAAAATTTCATATTGATTCAATAACAAAGTATTTATGGGTTAAAGTGCTGTGGGTGGGTGCGGTTAAATTTGACCTGAGAGAACTGAGACGCTTGGCGTTTGAGAGGTTAACATAAAATGGAAGATTACTTATTTTCAAATTAATACATAACAATGTGTTAATATGTAACTATTATGTCATAACTTGTATTAAACTTTAATTATCTATTTATAATTACATATATAATTAAACTAATCATGACAGGAATGACCTAATTCAACAGTGTAGTTCTTTTCAAGTACAACGAAAATTGTGGTTATTAACTATAACAAATTGTGAACAACCCCACCCTAGTCTATTCACTCGCATTAAAGGCATCTTGTCAAGTATATTGTTACCTGTCTAGAACGATGGTCCAATCCATCCCAATATGTCACTATTATATAGTTTTCCTCTAAGCATTTTAAGACTTCTTTGATTTTTTTTAAATTAAGTTGTTCATACATGCTTATCTTTATTATTATTTAATTTTCTTCCTCCATTAGAGTGTTTTCAACATGCACTTTGAACTTAGGCAAACCCCAAATCAGTACATTGCACACGAACCTCTTTATTTTGTGTCCTTGGGATACAGTAATCACTTGCCATTATTTAAATTGTACCTTAATTTAGTAATATCACAAAATGTGCTTACCTGTTTCATGATTCCTGTTTACTTCAAATTTGGAGATCTCATATTCGAGATTCTCTTCCTCAACTTTAACAGATTCAAGGTTAAATATTTTGTCCTTACAATCATTTTCTATATCACACTCTAGTGGCCAGATATCTATATGATGAATTGGTGTGAATTGAATCTCTTCTCTAACCTCAGGCCGTTTTGGTATTGACTGAAACCAAATTATTTTTTGTTAAATACGAGAAAAAACCAGTATGGTGGTGCTGTAGGAGAGGATTTTCCATGGATATACTACCATCATCATCATTACAACCCTTCACGAGTCCACTGCTGGACATAGGCATCCCCAAGGAAGGCCAGAAGGCCCAGTACTGAGCCACCTACATTCATCAACTTCCTGCATATCTTACAAGGTCGTCACTCCATCTAGTGGTGGGACGCCCTACACTTCATCAGCCATTATGAGACTGTCACTTGGGAACCTTTCTTCCCCATCGGTTGTTGGTTCTTCGACTATATGGCCGGCCGAATGCCGCTTCAGCTTAAGAATTTGTTGGGCTCTGTTGGTCACTCTGGTTCTACTGCAGATATCTTCATTCCTAATTTTATCACGCAGAAAAACCCCGAGCATAGCCCTTTCCATAGCTCGCTGAGTGATTTTGTGTTTCCTCACATGGCCAGCAGTGGAGGACTAAATCTCAGATCCATAGGTCATCACTGGCAAGACGCACTGATTGTACAATCTAGTTTTGAGATATGACTGACGAGAAGATGTGCTGTAATCTCCAGAACGCCATTGACCTCTCTGTCGAAGTTGTACTTACCTAGTCGGACTATTTGTACCAGGTAAACATACTCATCACCAACTTCGAACATTCATCCGAAGAGCTTCTGAAGGATTTTAAGTACCGGTTTTCCACCAGCTGTTCCAAGCTCTGCTGTAATTCCATCCTCACCTGGGGCCTTGCAGTTTTTAAGGTGCTGGAGAGCCATTCTAATCTCGTTTAGACTGACAACTTCAGACTTGCACTTAGATTGTTACTCACACTTGCATGTGGCTCCAACCGTGATGTGCACAGCTGCCCATAGAACCTTTCAATCTTTGTAGTAGAAAAAATACATTCTCACATATGGCATCTAGAAGCAGCATACAAGGCAAATATTTCATTATAATAGTAATGAACCATCAAGCAGTGAACTTTTATTGATAAGAAGTATAAATTTCATTAAAATTTAATAAAATTTCATAATAACTTGGACGGTGTAGTGGTGGTGTAAGAATATCCACTACCCTATATACCTGTACCATATAATATACCATACCTATAAAATCCCTCCTATGAAGCAATGGATATGTTCCGAAATACAACCCAGTACACTGGCAAATGCAAATGACGTCATCAATTGACACTATGTTGTACTGGCGTGCTGCCGCCATATTGCGTCGGATATCCGGCCACAATAAAACAATTTTTAATTGTGTATGCACCGAATGAAGCATGCCAAAATTTGTTTTTATTTATTCAAATACAAAAAATTATAGAATAATTGCTGGTATCTCCATTAGGAAGATATAATGATTTTTGGAGCACAAAATGACAAAATAATCGCCAACATTTTTCCAATAAGGCGTAAATGTATGACTCATATACTGTCCTATGTTTTGGAACGAATCACCAGTATAGCGTCGATTCATGACGTCATTTGCATTGAACAGTACACTGAGTTCTATTTTGGAACATACCCAATGTATGATGGACTTTTAGAGGTTTTAATTGAATTAAAGGATTATACCATAGATCCTCCTGCAAACAACTGCTCCAGTATGGCATTTGACTCAATAGCCTGTTGTTGCAATCTCCTGCAACAAATGAGTCTTGCATGACAGATGAAACAGACAATTATGGGCTCCTCATCCCCATCCATCTGAAAATATGACAGTTTGTCATAAATATGGGAAACTAATTAAATATACAAGTTTGTAATAAATCTATTGGCCACCACAGTTCTTTTCTTCAACATCACTTTTTATAACATTGAAGTGACAAATAAACTTACAATTCACCTGATGGTAAGTAGCTGATGCAGCCTACAGGCACCTGCCACAAATTTCAAACACAGCCTACATATGCAATGTTACCTCTGAGTACTTATACATATATAGTGCTTCGCAGCCGGTTATACTGGCTCTCAATGTCCTACAGGCTGGGACACGTATACCAGCTTGTGGCAGAAAAAGGTAAGAGGATGACGACAGGCCAGACAGAGTCCCATTGTATAATAAGGATGACAACCAAGCACACAGTACACATCCGCCTGATGGTAAGTGAATGCCCACAGACATCTACAATTCATCCCCAATTAAGAATCAAAATGCAGATGTGCAGTCACTCCTGAGAACCAAGACAGAACACCTGCCCTATAAAGGATTTTCAGTTCTCTATACTCACCACACAGGTCAAAACAACATTAAGCTGCTATTTTTACCATGGTACCACCCCCGGTATAGTTGACCCACCTGTGATACAACAATATAGCTACAGTGTGGCAATATTAATGTTACAGAATTTCAATCACAATGGAGACTATTAACACAGGGCACATGACATATTATCCCCTCCTCTGATTTCTGTCTGATAGTAATATGAGAAATAAAGTGAGAAAATTTCTGAGACTGGAAGCACATGTGCATTCTAATGTCCTGCTTTAATAGTTCAAGGGAACAGCTTTAAGTGGTTGAAAGATAGAACCAGGATGGATGTTAATTTCTTGACAGAAAATCGCAATAGTACTCAATAATGTGTACTAGAACAGACCGCGAAAAAATCTATGCAGCAACGCGGGTCGCGTGGAAGGAGGCACAAGGTACATTTTTGTGGCACAGACTGTAAGTTTAAGCCCGTGGGAAGTAAAGTATGTAGAAAACAACTACGTCTCGGTGTCTCTTCTGGAACGTAGTTGTAGTTTTTCAGGTTGGTGGTTGTATTTGTCACTTTATTTAACACTGCACTTTAGCCTAGCCCCGATCTATCGCATTTTGTATCAGGAAAATTATGAAGATATTACGAAATTATAAAGTTATTAATGATCTCCGACGATAACAACAAATTACCACAATTTCAATTTGCAATAATATGAAATATTTAACAAACTTACAAAACTTTCCGTCAAAGTTTTATATAAATTATGGAGACTTGTCTGCTTTAAAACAAACATGCGTAAATTAACGCATAAACAAATTCTACAAACTTCACTAAATGACATCAGACATTCCCGTTTCCTATGTAGGTAATTGAATTCACTTTTTCATCAATAAACCGGAGTTTTCAAATATGTGTATTCAATCATAGATAAATAGATATGTATTTTTTTTAATTAACTGATTTTACGGCTTTGGGTTCTAGCTCTTCTGAGACTATCATTTCTTTCGGAATCTTAATTTTTATATCCTTTTTCTTCACAATATGCTGATGCGTCACATTGCGAAGCCATTGAGAGATTTTGACGACAGCTCAACCCAGCAGTCAGTTGATGACGACAGACACTCAAGTTCACAAGGCGCCCAAGCTATCAAAATAACTTGAGGTTTATATCGACATCAAATCACTTGTTTCGTCGTTTTCTCTTATACTTTTTTTTTCACCTGATGTTAAGTGACTACCGCCGCCCATGATCAACCGCAACACCAGGGGAATTGCAGGTGCGTTGCCGGCCCTTTAGAAAGGAGTAAGCTCTTTTCTTGAAGGTCCCCAGGTCTTATCGGTCCGGAAAAATCGCCGGTGGTAAATTATTCCACAGAGAGGTTGCACGCGGAAGAAAACTCCTTTTGAAACGTACAGTGGTGGACCGCCAAGCATCCAGATGGTGTGGATGGTATCGGGACGTTTGCCGCGTAGTGCGTTCACGAAATTTGGCAGGTGGGATTAATCC
Organism: Parnassius apollo; assembly: GCA_907164705.1. Lineage (NCBI taxonomy): Eukaryota > Metazoa > Arthropoda > Insecta > Lepidoptera > Papilionidae > Parnassius > Parnassius apollo. The sequence goes on along the minus strand of CAJQZP010000349.1, from coordinate 19,417 downwards.
CAAGAATTCCTCAGAGCACTCTCCATGGTATATGCGAAAGAAAATACAAAGGGATGCAACATCTCTTCGTAGTGCCAGTGAATCGAGCCGATCGGAAAGCACTCGGTCGTCGACCGATTCGAGCTGCTCTGCGCTGGATGCGGTCAAGTGGAAGGAGCTGGTACTGGGGAGCCCCAGCCCAGAGATGGGAACAGTATTCCATGTGCGGCCGAACCTGCGCCTTGTAAAGTTGCAGGCGGTGTGCCGGCATGAAATACTGCCCCGCTCTGCTGAGCACGCCAAGCTTTTTAGAGGCCAATTTGGCCTTCCCTTCCAAGTGACCACGAAACTGCACGTCACTCGATATGTCGACGCCGAGGATTCTGATACTAGCTGAGGCAACAAGGGGAGTGCCTTGAAACTGAGATTAGGGGTTCTTTTTAGCGGTTAATGCGCAAACTTGTGTCTTCTGGGGGTTAAACTGGACTAGATTTAGTCGCCCCCAATCCGAGACTCTGTCCAGCAGAGACTCGACTTCAGACACAAGTTTGTCCCGGCACTCAGAGACGTTTTCCCGAGAAATATTGGCTCGGCCAGTGTAAAGAGCAACACCAATGCTGTCGTCTGCATAGCAATGAATGTTACGGGTTTGCAACATATCATTGATATACAGAAGAAACAGCGTTAGCGATAGCACGCAGCCCTGTGGAACACCAGCATTAATAGGCTTGCAATCGGAGCTTGCACCGTCTACAACGACCTTGATGCTCCGATCTGCAAGAAAACTGGTGATCCAATCGCACAATTTCTCGGGAAGCCCATAGGAAGGGAGCTTCGAAAGAAGCGCTTTGTGCCAAACCCGATCGAAAGCCTTCGCAATGTCCAAACTAACGGCCAATGCCTCCCCCCTTGGACTCTACTGCCTCCGCTCATCTGTGAGTTAGGTAGACCAGAAGATCACCAGCTGACTGACCACGGCGAAAACCGTATTGGCGGTCACTAATCAGCTGGTGATCTTCAAAGTACCTCATGAGCTGGCAGTTTACAATGGACTCCATTGTTTTGAAGAACAAGTAGGTGATGGCGATAGGCCGGTAGTTGGACGGGTCTGAGCGGTCGCCTTTTTTAGGGATCGGGTGGACGAAAACCGTCTTCCATGATTTTGGGACTACGCCTAGGGAGTAGTAGTACCGGAAAAGACGCGTTAAAACCGGTGCCAACTCTGGAGCACACGTCCTCAGCACAATTGGGGGGATTCCGTCAGGCCCACTCGACTTGTGGATGTCCAGGGACAGGAGTGCTTTGCGAACCGAGCGCTGAGTGAACTGCACTTCCGGCATGGAGCACTCACACCGCGGGATGGTCGGCGGCGTACTCCCCCCGTCATCGAGAGTCGAGTTAGACGCAAAGAAAGAGCCTAGAAGATCGGCTTTCTCCTTTGCGGTGTGGGCCAGTGAGTCGTCCTCCCTGTGCAGAGATGGCTGACAGAAATTCCTCTGGACAGTTTTGGCGAGAGACCAGAATGCACGGGTTCCAGAAGGAAGACGAACTAGTCTCTCGCCAATTCTGCCTATGTGCTTTGACTTTGCCTTGGCAATGACTCGTTTGAAGGACCTAGAGGCGGAATTATACTTCTTTTTTAGAGCGCTGGTGTTTACATCCCGGGACGCTGATGCGTCAGCCCAGGCTTGGTAGCACTCTTGCTTATAGCATGATGCTATTTTACAGGAGCGACCAAGCCATGGCTGAGATTTTCCTCCAATGGGCACCACAGAGGAAGGAATAAAAAGTTCCATACCCTGAAGTACCACATCAGCGACAGAATCAGCAACTACGTTGGGATGATCCGGCGAGAAGCAAACCCGCCCCGAAGGGTAGGATTCAAAGAAAGACCGCATCCCATCCCAATCGGCTGACCTATAGTGCCAAACACGGCGGCAGCCTGCAGAATGCAACCGCGATTTCAGCGTGAGTGGCACCATACTCCGGACAAGACAATGGTCCGAGGAGTCTAAAGGGGCGTCGACGGAAATCTGATATCCGTCCGGGTGAGAGGTCAGCAGAAGGTCCAACAGGGAAGGTGCATGATCCTCCACATCTGGAATTCGCGTAGGCGAAGTAACCAGTTGTGTCAGACCATATGCCAAGGCAAAATCATGAACAGATCTCCCCGCATGATCGGTTAAACGTGAACTGAGCCATTCGGCGTGATGGGCGTTAAAGTCGCCGAGGATCACGATCTCTGCGGAGGGGATCTGCTGTAGCAACGAATCTGCAGCCATTTGGACGTGGTCGAAGAGTCGTTCTGTTTCGGCATTACTGCTATGGGACCTATAGAGGCACCCGTAGACGCGCGGATGGTCGTTGCTGTCTACGCGTAGCCAAAGGATGGACAGGTCCGAACCTTCAAGTCTGCCGAGGCGTCGAGAACAGATGTCCTCTCTGACGTAAACGCAAACTCCATCCCGAGGCACAAAGGAGTGTTCCAGTTTGTACCCCGGGCAGGAGAGATACGAGACATCAGCCGGAGAGGACACCTGCGTCTCGGTCAGAAAGAGAGAGTTCACACGCGCGGACACTTAATTCACAAAATCACATTATGTAGCAAGCTATAAAGTTTGGACTGTAGCAGTGTACCTGTACACTCCGTACTATGGAGTGTAGAAGTTAGGATTACCAACTCCCATAAGAGAATAGTTGAAAAAGTGTCCATCTATAAGCAGTAAATAACAGTTCAAAAACTCTCCACTACAGCGCTCGAGTAGCTACGGGGTATGTTAATAAAATACGTTGAGAGTGATTTTGAAAACAAAAATTTTGAAAGAAAAGAATTATGGTGAAAGATTGTGCAATAAAAAAAATTATAAAAAGTTCTTTAAAATTTTGACTGCAGCTACAGTGGCGCTACCCTTATTTAACGCTTTCCTACGGACACTTTTTATACAGAGTCTTTACTCCTTACCTCTACACTCCATACTCCATCTTAAGTTCACTTTCATTTACGCATTTATACAGTTAATGGTATAGACTTAGAATATACTGGCATATAGGTTACCAACTTATGAAACCATTGCTTTTAGGGATCCAAAAGCGACCTCCTGGGATCCTGGAATATCTACAGAGTTAGCCTAAGGAGAAATTTAGAAACATTACCGAAAAGCATCAAAACGATTGAAGGTCTGGAGTTAGTGACGGAGACAATAACCGTAGGTATCTGTGAAGCCTTCGAGGACATTTGTACCGTCAAAACCAAGACAACAACACGAAAAGTTCCTTGGTGGAATACTAAGCTAAAAGAACTTAGGGAAAAGACCAGGAAACTATTTAATAGGGCTAAGACAACCAAAGAGTGGGATATTTATAGTGCAGCCCTAACTAAATATTATAAATAAATTAGAAAAGCCAAGAGAACATTATGGAGGAAGCTATGCGAGGAAGTTTGGTCTTTGCCTCACAGTGCAAGACTACACAAAATGCTATCGAAAGCTAAACCTAATCAGATCGGGCTTCTTAAAAAGTTACTAGCAGGGTAATTTTTTTTTTGGTGGGTAGGTGTGTAAAAGTCAACAGTTGATTTGTAAGCTCCATTTTATTTATTCAAATAAAAATAGTTTAATATCTAATTTAAGTTCAATTACTTTCAAATCAGTGACTTAACACATTTTTGTTTACATTGTTATTATAAACATATGTGTTTAAAGAAGATTTAAGAACTTACTTGCATCACCCTACAGCTCCATTTAGCTTATAAGCGAATAACTATATTTATACATTTAAAGTGATTAACGCATGATGGCAAATGTGACCAAGGTTGATCTGGTGCAGAAGGAACTTGAAGTTGATTGGATGCAAAAGATGTCAGAGTTTGAGAAACGCTTAAAAGCTGCTTTAGTCCCATCAAATCCAACCTTGGTTCAGCTAAGTGAGGAATTTTATGCTTTTAAAGACTTAGTGAGCAACATGTTTAGTCTTCTGCAGCAACAATTTCGGAGGTGTACTAATGCAGTAGATGAAATAGATATGCGACAAAGGCGTAAGGTACTACTTTTTAATGGTATTCCTGAAGAGTCTGGATTAAATGTAGAACAGGAGGTACTTGCAATTGTTCATAATAAATTGGGCCTTTCACATATAAGCAACTCTTCCTTGAAGCGCTGTCATCGATTGGGAGTTCCGGGCAGTGGTCGGATAAGAGCTGTATATGTTCATTTCCACAGTTATGATACTAAATCTGAAGTCTGGAGATCTAACGCAAAATTAAAGAATACACCATACACAGTATCGGAGTTTCTCACTAAAATGAGACAGAGTACATATAAGAAGGCACGCCGACATCTCGGCATGAAGAAAGATAGTAGCCGCATAAAAATTTCCACTAAGGAAGAGCTTGATATCCTTCTTACTAAATGGCCCATGCCTAATTCTCCTTCTGTCACTGCGTAGAAAAGCCCATTAGAAACCAGTTCTCAGCAAGGTGGGGCCAGGCGTAGACAAGTCATCCCAGCGGTTCAAAGTGTAGAAATCAAGAAGACACGTCGTGTTGTTGCCAAAAAATAATTCCTCTGTAATCGGCAGTTTGTATTCTATCTTTAGTTCTTAAGTTCTTTTTATTATATTTTATTTTATATTTTTTTTTGGTTTTCCATTTGTTTGTTGTCATTGTTTGTTATCATTTGTTGACGGTAATTGTATTATTTACATTATTTGCTTGATTATAAAACAAACATACAGCGGATAATCTAATAGTGACAGTTCGACACAAAGAGTATATAATCACTATGTTTATGGAGTAAGCTTTTGTAGAAAGGATAGAATAAGCTGTGTTTGAAAACTAATAGTACATTATTAATCTTGTATTTCGAAACTTAATCGTATTCCATTGGTTTTTTTTTGTTTTTGTGTGGTACCTTCTTGGTGCTAAAAATATATATATTGTGGGCCATCATCTCAATATATACCAATGAAGCCCAAACACCCCGTCTACACGTTGGCCAATGCTATTGGCCACTACATTCGCCACTGTGTTGGCCAACGTGTAGAGGCGACATTAGACGCGAAAGTGTTAGTAGCGAAAAAAGAACGTCGCCGCCGAGAACAAAAGAGCAATTTAGTATTAAGTCGACACGCTATTTTAGATCTTAATGTTTTACCATTACATTGATTTTTAGTCTACTGACAATACTATTCGAAATGATTGTAATGCCGAAAGGTAGAAAGTCGATATACTATTTTGGACCTTAATGCTTTTTCATTAGGTTGATTTATGGAATACTTTTCGGAAGGATTATGGTGAAATATGGTTTAAGATATTTATTTCGCTAAACAATATTCGCTTTTTGACAGAAAAAAATATCTACTAGTTGCAGTATAAAAGTAAACGAACATGATGAGTTATTCGAATTTCGAGACCTCGAAAAGAGTAAACTCATGGAGAATATCTCTCCATCTCATACAGCGTACTATCAGATGGCCAGAACCCTCCGCATAGACGCTATCACCCACACTCTCTCTCCCGTCCCGACGGCACGGTTGCCTTCGAGGACGAGGAAAAGGCTGAGTGCTTTGCAGATAGCATTGCCGCACAATGCTCTCCTAGCTCTCAACCCATCGACCCCTCACACGTCCAGGCAGTGGAGGATGAGGTCCGCCGCCGGAACTCACCCCCTACGGCCTCCGAACCTATATCTGTGTTCAATGATGAGATTTCATCCCTCATCAAAGGACTTAAGCCTAAAAAGGCTCCGGGCGCGGATGGCATCTCCAACCAAGCCCTAAAACACTTTCCTGAGCAGGTGTTAACCTTTTTATCTATTATCTTCAACGCCTGCTTCAACCTTAGTTACTTTCTCACTACGTGGAAAGTGGCAACTGTGATTGGAATTCCCAAGCCAGGCAAGCCTCTCAACCTCCCCTCCAGTCATCGCCCCATTAGCCTCCTCAAGGCAATGGGCAAGCTCTTCGAAAGAGTCATCCAAACACGTATGAGGCGCTATCTGTTTCCCACAGACGGTGACCCTCTTATCATTCCCCATCAATTCGGCTTCCGAGCCCAACACTCATGTCCCCAACAAGTTCACCGTATTGTGGAATATATCCTCAGCGGTTTCTATCCTCGTCGTCATAAGACCATCACGGTCTTTTTCGACATAGCTAAAGCTTTCGATAGAGTCTGGCATACAGGCCTTATCTACAAGCTCTACAAAATAGGTCTCCCCGATCGTCTAGTACGTCTCGTGGCCTCCTACTTAAAGCATCGTACCTTTCGTTTTAGACACGAAGGCACGCTATCTTCACAGCGAACTATCAAGGCTGGTGTCCCTCAGGGCTCAGTACTTGCTCCTCTGCTGTACATCCTGTTCACCAACGACATTCCCATCCCGTCGAAAGGTGTTCAGCTCTCCCTCTTCGCAGACGACACTGCTATCTACTGCAAAGTTATCTCACTACCCTTCATACGGAACAAGATCCAAAAGTCAGTTGATGACCTAGGAGCCTGGTTCAAAAAATGGCCCATCGATGTGAACCCGGAGAAGAGCTCCGCCGTTCACTTCGATTATAAATGACACCGTCTCAAAAACACTCCACCAATACGTATGCTAGGGACCCCAGTCCCCTGGCATACGACCGCCAAATATTTAGGTGTCACTCTAGACACAGGGCTCACTTTCAGGCCCCACGTCAAAAGAGTAACCCGTCACGCACGGTTCTATCTGAGTAGGCTCAACAGTATGTTGGGCCGACACAGTAAAATGTCCCTTAGAAACAAGCGTACCCTTTATAAGGTCTGTATACGACCAGTCATGTCATACGCGGGGCCCGTTTTTGCCCACGCCAACCCTAAAATTATTAATGAACTCCAAATAGTTCAAAACCTTTTCTGTCGTCGAGCTGCGAACGCACCTTGGTACGTTCGTAATGCTGATCTTCATCGGGACCTAGAGCTCCCCACAATCCAACAATTTCTCCAAAAACTCTCTGAGAACTTCTTCAAATCCTCAGAGTCGCACTCAAATCATTTAATTCGTGAGGCAGCTACTTACGCAGCCCCACCCCCCTCTCGCTATCGAGTCCGCAGGCCGAGAAACTCTCTCTCGGACCCGCCTAATAAACTAACAAACGACCTGAACTGCCTCCTGGCGGCTCAGGCCAACTCTAATTAAATAAAATTATTATATTAACTAATATTAATTTGCCTTCGTAGGCACTCCCTCAGCGGCTCGTAGCCGCCTGCGCCCTCTTTTACCAAAAGAGGGTCGCTCACGATAAGGCACAATAAAGCTTAATCAGCCGGCTGCCTGTCCCCAAAGGCGGTTTTTAGAGGGTATCACTTAGGGTCCCCGGTAGGACAGTGAGTCCCTCATAACCACGATAGACCGGCTATCGTGGTATGCGTAATGCATTTTCCGCCTCCCTACGTATAGGGTAGCCCTTTAATTGCTTCGGGTGCAAAAAAAATGAGTTATTCTAAACTTGAAAACAAAAACATAAAAAAATGTGCTCACAAGAGTCGCCCGGGAAACAGTTGCATTTTGTAGCGAACTTATTATATTTAAAATTAAACAAAATATTATAAAATAATAGATACATAAAATAGGCAATATGCATGTTAGTAAAATAAGTTTAATTTATTAGGAACTTAAGACACTTCATCATCATCATCACAGCCCTTCACAAGTCCACTGCTGAACATAGGCCTCCCCCAAGTAATGCCACAAAGCACGGTCCTGAGCCACCTGCATCCATCGACTTCCTGCATATCTTACCAGGTCGTCACTCCACCTAGTGGGGGGTCGGCCTACACTACGCCTACCGGTACGAGGCTGCCACTCGAGAACCCTTCTTCCCCATCGGTTATCGGTTCTTCGAGCTATATGGCCGGTCCATTGCCACTTCAGCTTACTAATCCGTTGTGCTATGTCGGTCACTCTGGTTCTACTGCGGATATCCTCATTTCTGAGTCTATCACGCAGAGAAACTCCGAGCATAGCCCTCTCCATAGCTCGCTGAGCGACCTTGAGCGTCCTCATACGGCCAGCAGTGAAGGACCACGTCTCTGATCCGTAAGTCATCACTGGCAACACGCACTGGTTGTACACTTTAGTTTTCAGAAATTGAGGTATACCTGACGAGAAGATGTGTCGTAATTTCCCGAACGCTGCCCAGCCGAGTTGAATCCGTCGATTGACCTCTCGGTCGAAGTTGGACTTACCTAGTCGGACTATTTGTCCCAGGTAAACGTACTCGTCAACAACTTCGAGCATAGTGCTCCCAACAACTACCGGCATAGGTGTGACATGGACATTAAACATGATCTTTGTTTTGTCCATGTTCATCTTAAGACCTATTCGTTGGGAGGCACTATTGAGGTCATTGAGCATAGTGCTTAAGTCCTCCAGCGATTCTGCCATAAGGACTATATCGTCGGCAAATCGAAGGTGAGTGATGTACTCGCTATTGATGTTAATACCGTATCCTTTCCAGTCCAGTAACTTGAAAACGTCTTCCAAAGCAGCGGTGAAGAGTTTCGGGGATATAACGTCACCCTGTCTTACACCTCTCTGCAGTTGGATAGGTTTCGAGCTCTGGTTCTGTACTCGGATAGCCATCGTAGCCCTACTGTACAAACACTTCAGCACTTCGATATACCGACAGTCAACTTGGCACCGCTGAAGGGACTGCAGCACCGCCCAAATTTTGACGGAATCAAAGGCTTTCTCATAGTCCACATACACCAGGCAAAGTGGCAAATTGTACTCTTCAGTCTTCTGTACAATCTGCCGCAGGGTATGTATGTGGTCTATGGTACTGAAGCCTTTTCGGAAACCGGCTTGTTCGGGAGGCTGGAAGTCGTCGAGTCTGCGTGCGAGACGATTCGTAATGACTCTCGAAAACAGCACGTAGACGCGGCTCAGAAGGGAAATCGGTCTGTAGTTCTTCAAGAGAGCGTTGTCGCCTTTCTTAAAGAACAAGACCACCGCACTTCTGCTCCACGCCTCTGGAGTAGTGCCACCATGGAGGACGGAATTGAAGAGCTTCTGAAGGACTTCAAGTACCGGTGTTCCACCCGCTTTCAGAAGCTCCGCTGTAATTCCATCCTCGCCTGGGGCCCTGCCGTTTTTAAGGTGCTGGAGAGCCATTCTAATCTCGCTCAGACTGACGTCCGGGATATCATCGGAATAGTGTCGGGTAAGACTTGCTCTTGGATCGTTACTCACACTTGCGTGTGGCTCCAACGATGATGTGTACAGCTGCCCATAGAACCTCTCAATCTCACTCAAAATCTCAGGTGTCCCGGAAACGATGCTGCCACACTCAGTCTTCAGCTTTGACAGTTGGCTCTTTCTGGCAGACAGATCTCTGGCAAAGACTTTGGAGCCCTGGTTCCGCTCGATCGCTTCTTTAATATGAGCAGTATTAAAGTTGCGTAAGTCTCGCCGCATGCATTTGGAGATCTGTCTGTTCAGTTGCCTGTATGCTGTCAAATCTGTTGACGATTGCAGCCTCATCTCCCGTCTAACAGCCATGAGATTAAGAGATCGGAAGATGATCGGAGAGTTTTTGAGTTCTTCTGCGGCGGGTCTTGCAGAACTTAGCTCCGACCGCATGGACAGTTTCCACGAGCTTGTCATTCATATCGTCCACTGCATTGCAATCTTGTAGGCACTGAAATCGGTTGTGTAACTCGAGCTGAAAGTTTTCGGGATTTTGGATTAGAGCACGAGGGGGACGGAGCGTTGACTTCATTAGACGAGACCTCTCCAACTTAACGTTTAGGTTCAGTGTGCCTGTAACCATTCGGTGATCGCTGCCAGTTTTCACCCTTGCGATCACTGAGACATCACTGAACAGTTGGCGTCTGGTCGTCATAATGAAGTCAATCTCATTTTTTGTCGAACCGTCGGGGCTCGACCAGGTCCACTTCCTGTGGGGCCGCTTCTGGAAGAAAGAGTTCATCATAAAGAGTCCCTCTTTCTCCATAAAGTCGGCCAGCTGCTGGCCCCTTCGGTTCCGTTGCCCTACTCCAAATTTCCCTAACTTCAGCTCACCGTTTTCTCTTGTGCCTAGTTTTGCGTTGAAGTCTGCCATCAACACCGTGTAGTGGGTTTTGGAGGAATGCATGGCTTTGGAAATATCCTCATACATTTCCTCCACCTCCTCATCGGAATGTGCCGAGGTTGGTGCGTAAACCTGTATGACCTTCAGCGAATACCGTTTGGTGATTCTGAGTATCAGGTACGCGACCCTCGTCGACACACTCCCAATCTTTACAACATTGTTGACGAGAGACTTGTGGACGATAAATCCGACACCTCCTTGGGACAGATAGTCGCCCTCCCGGTGATAGAACAAATTGCCGGATTCGAGAATCACTGTGTCCTCCCCCTCTCTTCGGACCTCGGATAATCCTATAATACTCCAGCGCAACTTGTCTATCTCTTCTTCCAGCTCCAGGATCTTCGCGTCAGTCCTCAGGGTGCGTGCGTTAAATGTTGCCAGGTCGAGTCGTCGTAGGTGGCAACCGAACCTCCACCGGAGATTGTTAGCACCCCCCTGCCCCGCCGTTACCATGGTCGCCACCGTAGCCAGGAATAGCGGGGCCGCCGGGGACTGGTGGCCGTCTATTTGTGTAATTGTTCATGGGGTGTATATTGCCATAGTTGCCACGCTTGGCGAGCGGGTTGGCAACCGCAGTTTTTTTTTGTCGTACAGTTGCTGTTATCAGGAAGATGCTGCTGCTAAGACACTTACCTCACTTAAATCTTCAGATAATGATTCAGATTCCGAAAATTCATCATCGTCGACGCTTTCCAAAATCCGAATGAGTTCTGAGGAATCGTTCATGTTGCACTGCACTAATTTTCCCGGTAATTGCTTATGACGTCATCAGCGTGTCGTCTATACTTGACCACGGCGCCCAGTGAACTGATTTTCGATGTCGCGCTAAGGATGCGCCAGAGTTGAGATATTAGATTTATTATGCGAAGATAATTTGATAATTTTTTTTTATTCATGTAGCTAATTATAGTTTTATATTTCTAAACTTTTGTTTTATTTAAATATCAATAACGTTTGAGCTTAATTTTGAATAAAATCTATGCCTAACGCATTGCGACACTAGCGGTCAAACATAGACGACTTTGGCGTGCTGGACATAGTATTTGCTTAGATAAAAATCAATTTTTTTAGATCAATGTTTCTTAGTACTTGTGGCTCTAGGAGACTTGTTTTTCATACTCACATGTTGCTGGGTTAATCTTTTTTGAGGGGTGTTGAATTAAAATACCAGTAATAATTTTCCAATGTCTATATTTCATATTTTTGTGGGCCGGGTTTTTTGTCAACTATAGACGTCGTTGGCGCTCGAGGCCCGCAGGTGCTGGTCACGTATAGATGAATTTGGCGCTCAAAAGGTTAAAGGTATTTAACTTATAAGGCTAATAATGATGAGCTCAGCAGTACCGGTATCGGTGCCACATTGACGGAGTTTGTGTTAATAACATAATTTACGCAGGTGATATGGTGCTGCTGAGTCCATCAAGTGCAGCCTTAAAGAAAATGTTAACCATAGTAAAGTAAAGTTACAGCCTATATACGTCCCACTGCTGGGCACAGGCCTCCCCTCATTTCTGAGAGGGTTTTAGGGCAAAGAAGTGTCCGCCGCGCTGCCCTAGTGCGTGTTGGCGAACTTCACATGTCTTCGAAATAATTTTTTTTTCTTATTCCTCAGACATGCAGGTTTTCTCACGATGTTTTCCTTCACCGCCGAGCACGTGGTTAATCAGCACTTAAAATTGCAATTAACAATTTCATTGGTGCCGGCGGCGATCGAACCCGGGTTACTCGCGTTCTGTTATATTTACAGCGAGCGTTAACCATCTGAGCTACCACGGCTCTCTGAGATACCACGGCTTAAAGAAAATGTTAACCATATGCGAGTCTTATGCTGTGGTTCAGGGGCTCAAACATAATTCTGTTAAGAGCGAAGTCATGATGTTCAATCCGGACCACAAGCGATACACTAATGTGCCAATTTATAAGCTCTGTGGAACCCCTTGAAAAAAGTTGAGACCTTTAAGTACCTGGGCCACTATACTGTGATCCACAGAAGACCTGAAAGACAAACGAGATATTGAGAGGGAGCGGAGATCGCTGTCTGTCCGCTGTAATATGTGGGCCCGCAGATTTGCTACATGTACTGACGAAGCAAAGCTTACACTTTTCAAGGCGTACTGTCAGTCATTTTATACGTGCAGTCTGTGGATTGACTTTACGCAGATGACATACAGTGATGTTCGCGTACAATACAATAACGCGTTCCGGGTATTGATGGGCTGCCGCGTTTCTGTAACACTTCTGCTCACGTAGATGGTTTCGCCGCCATAATCCGTAAACATTGTGCTTCACACCTTAGGCGCATTCGCGACAGCCCCAACAGTATCTTGCGCGCGTCGGCAGACCGCTGGGACTCGCCGATGCTTGCTCGATGGATGCGGCTGCACGCAGTCAAGTAGTCATCTTGCGGGCAGCGGCGGGTGCCAGTTTGTTTGTGTGCTTTGTCAGTGTTTTATGTTGAAATGTCCAATTACTAATTTTAGTTATAAGATCAAAAAATTGTGACTAATCCATATGGATAATGATGTTCGAAATAAACGTTTATTATTATTATTATTGTATAATTAATAGAAAAATATGTAAGTAAGGTAAAACATAAAAATTTAACGAGGAAAATCATGTGTTCTTAAGTTAAAAGAATATCTAATTTAATAAAATATACATACACGAAAAAAATGTTCAACAAAAAAACTAACCCAGCGAAGCGGGTTTTCACAGCTATTGTACATATTTTACCAGATACCTCATGAAAAAGATTTTGCTCCAGTGTGTATATTCAAATGTCTTTGCAAATTACTTTTTGTAATACATCTATATTCAAAAATATTACACGAAAAAGGTTTTTCTCCATTATGTATTTTTATGTGTTGTTTCAAACTAGTTTTTCCTGTACATCTATGTTCACAGATATTACACGAAAAAGGTTTTTCTCGGGTATGTACCTTCATATGCCTCTGCAAATTAATTATTGTCATATATCTTTATTCACAGATATTACACGCAAAAGGGTTTTCTCCAGAATGTATTTTTGTGTGTTTTTTCAAACCAGTTTTTCTTGTACATCTATATTCACAGATAATACACGAAAAAGGTTTTTCCCCAGTATGTATACTCATATGTGTTTGCAAATTAGATTTTTTATTACATCTATATCACACATTTTACACGAAAAAAGGTTTTTCTCCAGTATGTGTTTTCATACGAATTCGCAAACGACTCTCTGTAATACATCTATATTCACAGATATGACACGAAAAATGTTTTCTCTGGTGTGTATTTTTATGTGTTGTTTCAAACCAGTTTTTCTTATACATTTATATTCACAGATATTACACGAAAATGGTTTTTCACCGGTGTGTAATTTCATATGTATTTTCAAATTACTTTTCGTAATAGATTTATATTCACAGATATTACACAAAAAAGGTTTTTCTCCGGTATGTAATTTCATATGTGTTTGCAAATTAGATTTTTTATTATATCTATATTCACACATATTACACGAAAAAGGTTTTTCTCCGGTGTGTATTTTCTCCGGCGACAGAGGGAAACAGGAACAGGAGTTGGGCAGCAGCATCTTGCTGATAACTACTCAGACTAATATATACCTACCCACGGGACGGGTGTCGTAAGAGGCGACAGAGGGAAACAGGAACAGGAGTTGGGCAGCAGCATCTTGATGATAACTACTCAGACTAATATATACCTACCCACGGGACGGGTGTCGTAAGAGGCGACAGAGGGAAACAGGAACAGGAGTTGGGCAGCAGCATCTTGATGATAACTACTCAGACTAATATATACCTACCCACGGGACGGGTGTCGTAAGAGCCGACAGAGGGAAACAGAAACACGAGTTGGGCAGCAGCATCTTGCTGATAACTACTCAGAATAATATATACCTACCCACGGGACGGGTGTCGTAAGAGGCGACAGAGGGAAACAGGAACAGGAGTTGGGCAGCAGCATCTTGCTGATAACTACTCAGACTAATATAAAATGCGGTTGCTAACCTGCCAAGCGAGGCAAATTTGATAAAATACCCTCCTATGAAGCAATCTCTGACAGACTTTTATAGGTTTTAATGGATGGAATGGATAATACCATGGACCCTCCTGCAAGCAACTGCTCCAGAACTGCATTTGACTCAATAGCCTGTTGTTGCAATCTCCTGCAACGAATGAGTCTTGCATGACAGATGAAACAGACAATTATGGGCTCCTCATCTTCATCCATCTGAAAATATGAATATTTGTTATAAATATGGGAAACTACTTAAATATACGAGATTGTAATAAAAACTAAAAATTTTATTAATTTTAATTTGTTTTACTACTTTTTTTAAAAGTTTTACTAATCATCTATATGTGACGTCATGTCGTCACCTAAAACACGAAATTTCGAAAAACTATTATTTCAGTACTCAAACAACACACATCTTAGGGGCATCACCTTAAATTGACTAAAGCCGTGTCACCCAATAACTCACCTATCTTAGCTAAATAGTAATTGATGTATGGAACAAGCTGCCAGCAAAAGTGATATCAGCACAAACCATAAACCAATTTTAGAACAGATTGGATAAAAAAAATAGAACAACTACAGATTTGAAACCAGTATACACGCTTATATTAGTTGTTTCAAACGGCCAGCATTTGAAACATATTTGCTAAATAATTGATTTTTTTTACAAAAAGGATGATTTAGGACAGATGTGAAATAGTTTATTAAAAGTAAGTATATTTAAATTCAAAATGGAAATTCTTTAGTTTTTTTGTATTTTTTTTCTTAGTTTGCATGCAAAACACCAACATTAGATCATAGGTTATAATCTTGCTCGGCTTATCTCATTATTTAATATTATTAGATTTATTAGGATGAGCAGTGCCTCTTGTCTGTGTCTGCCTCTCGTCAGGTATAGCTCAAACTCTGAAAACTACATTGTACAACCAGTGCGTGTTGCCAGCGATGACTTCGGATCTGAGACGTGGTCCTTCCCCGCTGGCCGTATGAGAATGTACAAAGTTGCTTAGCAAGCTATAGGAGAGGGCCATGCTCGGGGTTTCTCTGCATGATAAACTTAGAAATGAGGATATTCGCAGTAGAACTAGAGTGACCGACATACGTATATACGTATATACCGACATACCTTTTTACGTAACAAGGTCCGACCCGTGTAGAAACTGCAATCTAAACTCAAATTTGATAGATAAAACACACGGAACTCGAAAAATAGCTTCTTACGTAAACCGAGAAATAAATTTAGAAATAAAAACACGAGTTAATTCACAATTTGGTGAAAACTGAAATTTGGTCTTTTGCGTTAAATTTTTCTCGTTATATAGCGTAATTAACTGCCCTCCGTATTTTACAATAGTTTTCGTAGAAAATTTTCACCGTTAAATAACTAATTTTCATATAACTCGTTTAATTATAAGCGTATTTTCATAGAATTTTATAAACTTTTTAAAATCTTCGATTTCTCCACTCTTTTTAGGCTTATAAGGTCCGTATCGTGTAGAAACTGCCATCTTCACTCAAATTTGATAGATAAAACATACGAAATTCGAAATTGAAAAATTAAACACACGGAACCCGAAAAATCGCTACTTACGTAAACCGAGAAGTGAATTCAAAAATAAAAACACAAGTTCATTCACAATTTGACTGAAATTTGGTCTTTTGCGTAAAAATTTCTTGTAATATATTGTAATTAATTGCCCCCCGTATATAAGAATAGTTTCCGTAGAAAATTTTCATCGTTAAATAACCAATTTTTATATAATTCGTTTTCTTATAATCGTATTTTCATAAAATTTATAAACTTATTAAAATCTTCGATTTCTCCGCTTCTTTTAGATATAATAGGCCGTATAAGCTAGAAACTGCCATTTACACTCAAATTTGATAGATAAAACACACGGAACTCGAAAAATCGCTACTTACCTTAACCCTGCCGAAAATTCAGCAATAAAAACAACAATTCATTCATATCTTGACTGAAAAGGGCATTGTCCACTCTTCATAGACATTTCGGCCATGGGTGCCCACATATAAAAGCATATAGATATTGTTACGAGCTTGAGGTTCGTGACAATAAAAATTGCCGATAAAATTACCTAAATTAACACTTTAATTTACTTTAAACAAATTAAAGTTAAAAACACTAATAATTAAACACACTAATTCACTTAATTCCGCTCCGAAGCTTCGCTTGTTTCGCCAAATCAACACTACTCTGATCGCATCTTGCAGCGCCTAGTTATATAAATTAGCAAAGAAATATCCAGAATGTTCAAGTAAACACGCGCAAGGTACCGAGCGTTCGAGTTTCGACTAGGCGCTGTCGGTTGAGTGATTTGTGATGTCATTTTCTCAATGCTCCCCTCGCTCTCGTTCCTGACACTAGATGGCGCTAGTGTATCGTTGACTGGAGCGCGTAACACTGCCCCCTCCTAAGAAATACTCGTCCCGAGCATTATCGGCCCCATAATAACGCGCCAAGCGATTCACATGGACGATCTTAGGAGTCCCTCTTGCGCCTTTCTGTAACGGCTCCGCAATGTCAAGGGCTGTCCTATCCCGTGGTGCACCAACATTGTACAATTTCGGTGCTCCTCTACTACGTGTTCCGAGGTCCCCGCTCGGCCGCACAACTTGTACATGTACGACACCAATCCTCGACATCGTCACGATAATGGACCCAGTAAAACTGTTCTCGGACCTTCAGTAGAGTTCGTTTAACTCCCAGATGGACTCTTGAACGACCATTATGGCATAACTAAAGAACATTCGGCACTTTAGCTTTAGGGACAACCATTTGCAAACGACAGCTGTCTCTTCGACCATTGTCCCATTTACGGCACAGGACTCCCTCCTGAATCAGCAAGCTGTCCCATTGGGCCCAATAGCTTTTCGTGGTTGAACTCATCGCTGAGACGTCCCTCCACTTAGGCTTGGTAGCACGGGCCTTCATCCATCCCAGAATCGGCTTGATGTCCGGATCTTCCTGCTGTGCATGTCGTAGGTTGTCTTTCCACCCGTTGCTGAGGTGGTCTGTCCTGAGCATCCTCACGGATACCACCTCCTTACTCTCTTGCCTACTACAATGGTTGCAATCTTCAGGACAAGGTCTTCTTGACAATGCATCTGCGTTGCCGTGAGATTTCCCGCTGCAGTGTCTGATAGTAAAGTCGTATTCCTGCTGCTGCTGGGCGGTGCTGTTAGCCGCACTTCCTTTCTGCGACCGTTCACCTTCCCTTCGTAGGGTGTGCTCAGGGCAGCTGGACCGAAGATGGCCCCTTTCCCCACAGCCATAGCACCTAGGGCTGTATATTTTATTGTGGTCGCGAACCGTAACTGCTGTAACCTCCCTAGCGTGAGGTGAACGATGATCCTGTCGCCGCCAGGCAGTGTCGTTAGCTACACTACACTCTCGAGATCGATCAACTCTCCTTTCCACGGTTCGCTTAGGGCAGCTGATTCGAAGATGGCCCTTTTCCCCACAGCCATAGCACCTTGGGCTGTATCCTTTGTTATGGTAGCGAACTGTAGCTGCTGCAACCTCCCTGACGCGATGGGAACGATGATCCTGCCGCACGGCTTCCACTTCCAGTGCATGGGCCAAGGCGTCCTTAAGCGTCTCGTGGTGCCCGAGCCTCACAGCAGCTCTGACTTCCAGGTCGCGGATGCCGTCGATGAATGTCTGCACCAGGTTCCCTTCAATGAGTGCAGGTACAGACCGGTATGCTTTTCGCACCAGCTTCTCCACTTCTAGAGCCCACTGCTGCAGGTTTTCGTTGATGCGCTGCACACGATCTTTAAGCTGCGCACGAAAGACGCGTTCCAGGTGAGCGTCGCCATATCTCGCCTCCAATGCCTCAAGGAGTTGCTCATAAGTCACTTCCTCACCGAGAGCTTCCAGAACTGTTAAGGCCTGGTCACGTAGGCCTAGTGTGAGAGCAGTCATGGCCTGATTTTTATTCCAGCCGTTCGCTTTCATAACAGCCTCGAACTGGATTTTGTAGGCTTACCAGGAAGAAGTCCCGTCGAACGGTGGCACTTTGAACCCGCGTAGCGAAGGTGTAGTAGCTACTACGGGAGCTGTAGTTCCATCACCCAGTTTGAGGTAGTCCAGCGTTTTCTTCACGTTAGCCACCACGTAATCAACCCGATTGTTCACTTGGTCGATTTGGGTTTTAGCTTCCGACAGGCGGTTGTCATGTTGAGCAACCTTATCCTTCACCTCCTTTATCTCTTTCCCAAAGGTAGCATGAAGGTCCTTAATGAGAAGCATCTGCTCTTCCGACCGACGGGCCTGTTCCTCCTGTCGGCGGGCCTGCTCCTCTTGTCCGCCCCGCAGCTGCTCTTCCAATTGACGGACCTGTTCCTCCTGTCGGCGAGCCTGTTCCTCCTGTCGGCGAGCCTGCTCCTGCAGCATCACCATCAGAGCACCTAAGTCAGGTGCTGCAGATGTAGGAGCTACCGACGGGCCTTCAGCCGGTGGCTGGCCCTCCGACATCTGCGGCGTTGCACCACCAAATCTTCGTTGGTCCGTCTCCTGCTGGCGTTGACTTCGGGTACGGACACCCTCCGTTTCCTCCTTAGGTAAAATCGGCATGATTTTATCCCACTTCTGACACCAATTGTTACGAGCTTGAGGTTCGTGACATTAAAAATTGCCGATAAAATTACCTAAATTAACACTTTAATTTACTTTACACAAATTAAAGTTAAAAACACTAATAATTAAACACACTAATTCACTTAATTCCGCTCCGAAGCTTCGCTTGTTTCGCCAAATCAACACTACTCTGATCGCATCTTGCAGCGCCTAGTTATATAAATCAGCAAAGAAATATCCAGAATGTTCAAGTAAACACGCGCAAGGTACCGAGCGTTCGAGTTTCGACTAGGCGCTGTCGGTTGAGTGATTTGTGATGTCATTTTCTCAATGCTCCCCTCGCTCTCGTTCCTGACACTAGATGGCGCTAGTGTATCGTTGACTGGAGCGCGTAACAATATGATAATATACAATTAAAAGAATGAAATGGTTAAGAAATTGGTTTAAAAAAAGTCGGGAATTTTAAGATATAAAAGTTTTTATTTTCACAAATACAGTTTTTTAACAACTAATTTTACCTATGTTATGGCGTTTAATTTCTTTGATTTTTAATTCCCGACGTTTCGGGTGCTTTCCAACACACATGGTCATGGGGGATTGAGGTGACTGGTGTACCGAAATCAGTGTTAACTTGGAGTAACTTCAGCTTTTTAATAACTATGAATTTTAATACGTCGCCAGTGAGTTGCGCGACCGAAGCCA